>OZ017763.1:1431596-1986242 GCA_963969365.1 Asterochloris sp. CNOR1 | reverse complement strand
CCCTAAACCCTAAACCCTAAACCCTAAACCCTAAACCCTAAACCCTAAACCCTAAACCCTAAACCCTAAACCCTAAACCCTAAACCCTAAACCCTAAACCCTAAACCCTAAACCCTAAACCCTAAACCCTAAACCCTAAACCCTAAACCCTAACCCTAAACCCTAAACCCTAAACCCTAAACCCTAAACCCTAAACCCTAAACCCTAAACCCTAAACCTAAACCCTAAACCCTAAACCCTAAACCCTAAACCCTAAACCCTAAACCCTAAACCCTAAACCCTAAACCCTAAACCCTAAACCCTAAACCCTAAACCCTAAACCCTAAACCCTAAAACCCTAAACCCTAAACCCCCGAGGGCATGCAGCCTCACAAACTGTGGGCAGGCCACCCTCTGAAGAGTCAACTTCCAATACTTTGACTCCTTCTCAAAAGCCAAGCCTTGCAACCTTCTGACCAGGAGCTTGCTTGGCTCTAGGCACTGCTGCTGTGGGACCCTGACTGGTGGCAGCCTGAACTGCAGCTGCCTGCCAGTGGTGGCAAGGGAGGGCAGCTTCTGAAGGTGTTCAATGGCCTTGATCTGGTGCTTGACAGGCACCACTGGCACCACATACAGGGTGACTAGCTGCTGCATCTGGTCTGCTGTGATGGCAGTGCTGAAGTCTGATGGCAACAGGGGCAGGCAGGGCCCTCTCGAACAGAGCTTTTGCAGCCTGCTGGGCTTGGTCCTCCACGACTTGGGATTGAGCCCCTTCCAGTAAGGCCACACCTCATCCTGAGGCTGCACGGCAGGACCTGCAGAGCCGGGTATCTCTCGATCAGGGAGGCCCCAACATGAATCATGCTCCACCAGGCTGCATGAGGCTCACCGCGAGGCATACGCTGTGCTGCATTGGGGAGGTTAGATAGAAAGTGTGCTGCACGAAGCTCGCCACCAGATCAGGCCGCCTCCGGCGGTGCTCCTCACGGAAAAGGGCTGTCCGGAAGCAGAGGAGCGGGCTCTGAGAAGGCAGCCTGTCAGGTCACATGTGTACAGTGAGGCTGTCCGGCACCTGGGGCAGCATCAGACTCGGCAGGAGGCGGGGATGGCCCTCAAACCAAACCCCAGGCCCTGTCTAGCAGCCTGCAGGAGCTGGGGCAGGCTGGATGTGCAGGCCCAGTGGTGTGCAGGTCAGGCATCACCCTGGCCTGCAGGCACCAGCATGCTGTGCAGCAGGAGGGGATGGCCCCCAATGCAGGCCACGAGACCCTGCCTGGCAGCCTGGAGGCCAGCACCACCCACAGGAGCAGGGGCAGGCTGTGGCAGGCAGCTGCAGGCAGGGGCCCAAGTGCCCTGAGGAGCACGTCAGGCTGCTCCCCAGCCTGGCACTGCTGTGTCCGCCTTGGCCAGGGCCACGTCGTGAGACGAGAACTTTTCTTTGGGCAATCCCCAGGCTTGTCTGCAACCCCACCCCAGGGATGGCAGGGGCAGTTCTGGGCCTTGTCACTGCCCCAGACTTGACACCAAGGTGCCTCCAGGTGTCCCAGGGCCCGTGGGCACCTGTCGGGCCACAGCGCCGCAGGCGCCGGCCCACGTCGGCACCATGCAGCAGATGCAGCGGCAGCCACAGGCAGTGACCTCCTGTGGCTGCCCCCAGTGCCAGGGAGGTGCCACCAGTGGCAAGGAAGCAGTCCACAGGCTGCCATCAGGTCACAGCAGAGGTTTCACTTGTCGCCGGACGTCAGTGGCGAGGCGTCCTGAAAGTGAGCAGGCCTGCCATGTGCCCAACTCCATCCTGCCTCATGCCTGCCATGGCACAGTGTACATGCCTGCAGTGCATGCCTACCTGCTCTGCATGGCTGCCTGTGACAAGCAGGTGGGCCGAGCGCAAGCGCCAGCTGTGGGAGGCACATTTCAGTCATTACACTTTGCCCAGATCACCTTGGGCTCCCAAGCAAGCCCGTGACCACCTTGACCATGCTGCACGCTGCCGCGTACTATGCTAGACCAAGCCTGCAATGTGGCTAATGCAATGCTTGTGCGGCCTGCTCCACGCCAGAAATGCAGCCTTAGCAGGCGTGGCACGAAAGCGCTATCAGCTTGCGGCCCAGGGCTCTCAGCACTGTAATCATGCCCATCTATCATGCTACCGCCAAGGGGTTGCAGCACTGCAACAACTACCCTCCTGATGCTGCCCATGAAGTTAGCATGCCGTATGCGCACACGTCACCTTGAGACAAGCCTGGCAGCCAGAGGCTCACCCTGGCAGTGGCACTTGAGCCCCAACCGCCCTACTTACCTCACATGCTGTCCCCAACTCCGGTACACCAGTCAAGCCCAGCAGATCATCCAGAGTTTATGAAGCAATCTTTGCTTGCCAGGGCCTGCAGCCATTGGAAGGGTCTTGAGCTGATGCCAGCAATGCTGCAGCTATAGCGCTCCAGAATGAGAAGGCCTTGGGCGTCAGGCAGTAGAGACGAAGTGCAGCAGCACCACCAACGACACCGGGGAAGCGGGAGGCCTGCTCTGCAGCATCTTCCCAGGATTGCAGGTGTTTGTGCCCTCAGCACACAGCCAATATGCAGTGCTCACCAGGGTTGTTCAAAAGAGGAAGGATATCCCACAAATTCCACAAAGCTGCCGGGCCAGCCATGTATCAGGAGCAAGGGCACTGCATGGGGGTCCTCAGAGCGGTGATGGGCGAAATGCACGTTGATGCCATTGACGGGCATGCGAAACTGCTGGAACCGCTTGTTCAGTGCAGCTTGCCGCTCCTCCCAACTGTACTTGTTCTGCCAGTATTCCACCAGCTCCTCCATGCACAAAGCCGTGTTCTCATTCAGGTGGCAGCATTCCCCGCCAGGGTGGTCAGTGCCTTGACAGGCACCAGCCCATGGTTCAGCTGCTTGGCAGGCAGCACTGAAGACAGCTGCATGACTCCTCTTTGAGTGGACCACCACCAAGGCCACTGCACGGCAGATTGCAGCAGTCATCTTCTTGCCTGGAGGTACTTTTTATTTGTGCCATACTCCCATCCATCGGCACCTTGCACCTCATCGGGCCACCTGTGACCATGACCTGAAGTTGGCATATGCCATGCATTGGCATGCATGCTACAGGCACACCATGTCCATAGATCACCTGGTGTGTTGCAGGCGTTGATTGAGGTCCTTGATGGCCTCAGCAGGAACATTGATGGAGTGTGGTATTGGCACACTTTTTGTGGACAGCAATGCCTGATCTTGCACAAGACCTGTCAGCAAATGAACATTGCCAGATCTGTGCAGGCTCTGGCCGAGATGCAAACAACAGGGAAGAACGAAATTGTGCTTCTATTGCACTTGCATTCTTTACGCCCATCCGCTGAAGACCGTCTCCAGGGTCACCAGCCCAGCCATGGCGTCAGATAAGCCTGCCAAAAATCAGATAAGCGAGTTCTATCAGCAGGCAATGAAACATGCGCCCGATGTGGGGATGCCACTGTTCACCACTATCCAGCTGCGGCACACACACGAGCCTATCTTCAGGACTACCCTCAAGCTGCCTGGCGTGCAGCACCCTCTGATCTCCTTTGAGGAGCAGGTGGGCAGCTCTCTCCTGATGCTTTTGAGCACAAGCCCTCAACAATGGCAAAGCCATTTCAGTGCATCAAAGGACAGCAGACACTGGGTTTTCACTGCGTCTGCTTGCCATCCTCTTGATCCTGGTGCATTCAGAGGATTTCCCACAAGTGCTGCCGGTTCTTGTGGGCCTGACTCTGTAGATCAGACTTCACACCCATGCAGCTGGTCTGCTAGCAGAGGGGCCGAGCACCAAACCATCTCATAGAAGCTTATACTTATGGCCAGAGAGCAAAGCTTCTACAACCTCCTGCAGGGTGGTGCAAGAAAGGTTGCTTCCTACAGCAAGGCTGTGCATGTAGCAAGTGCTGCTTGCTGCAGGCAAAGGCCTGCTGACTGTCCTGCAGCATATCAGCCGGTGCTGAAGGCAGAGGAGAAGTATGCACACATAATCTATACACTGTCCCAAGCACCTCAACAGTCTGCATGCAGGCGTATAAGCAGAGGAAGCCAGCAAGACTCAGCCTGCAGCAGATCTCCTCACATGGGCCTCAGCGTCTTAAGGTGCGTCATTAACGCTGTTTGCCTGCAGGTATTACAGGCAGACCATCTTGGCAACCAGCAAGCAGAGACACTGCAATCAATGTTCTGAGGCCTGCACCGCTCTGTCCCATGCCCTCCAAGCTTAAGGCTCTTGACTGCAGGTGTATCAGGCAGGAGGCTGCAGGCAATGGAAAGCCAATAGCACATTCTGGCAGGGCTGTGCAGTTTGCAGCCCTCTGATGCCCAAACACAACATGGCATCTGCCTGCAGGTGTATGAAGCAGAGGGTCCCAGCAAGAAGAAAGCAGAGAACGTTGCCGCGGAAAAGGCAGTGGAGGTGCTCAGGTCGCTGGATCTCATCCCCCGGGCTCCAGTCAGGGACCCTTGGCAGGTAGGCAGCCTTTTGAGTACCCTATAGTGGAATCTCCAGTTGGCAATGTGTGTCATGCAACAGTGACAATGCCCTCCAGTCTGCCGTTCCAGTGTCAGTAATGAGCTCAACCTGACTCTTGAGTCTGTGTAGAGACCCCCAAAAAAGCTTGCCATCAAAGTCTGCAGAGGGGTGTTGTGAGTGCAGGTCATCAGACAGCCCAAGTAAGCTCTGTGGGCATTTGAGTAGCATGAAGAGGTAACAATCGACACCAGCCACTGCCCCTTTGGCGACCTGCTTTAATTCTATATAGACCTGTGGAAACAAGATGCCTGTCCTGCATGAGGTGTCCAGTTGACAAGTGCTGTCAGACCCAACAGGCAGCAGGGGGGAACCTCTGCCCGAGCTAGGGACAGGCTGCTGTCATGCCGCATGCAGCAGGCCGCTGTCCTTGGGCGCGACAGGCGTTTCAGTGCTCAGCCGCACCAGCGAAACAGCGTCACTGACAGCTTGTATCCAAGTCGCCAGCAGCAATGTTGCCTCTTGATGCCTGCCTGCAGGGCAATGGTCAAGACAACAGCAAAGCGACCTGTTGGAGACAGCCACAGTGCTCTTGCCTTGAAACGGATTGGCTGACAGCGGCCTGCTCTCCAATGTCAAAACAAACAGGAGCACCATAGCGTCTCACTGCTTTGCCTCATTTATGCTTGCAGGCCAATGGTATGGTCGGCAGTGGGACATCGGTGGCAGAGCGGGCAAGGTCCCACATGGAGCGGGGACTGGCTACCTCAGGTGAGGCCGCTCAGCTTTCAGACAGATTGCAGCGTGATCAGCAAGGCTGGGCTTGCAGCTCTCGCCATGGGGCTGCAAGGCCATGCCCATCACAAAAGGGACCTGTTCAATGCTGCAAGTTAACATCACCTGCTGCTCACCAGTTGCACACGAGTGCTATGAAGTAACGTTGACGGTGGCAGATCTGCATGCTCATAAATGCTGCTTGCATATGTTACCTGAAGCAGTCATGTGACTGTGGCATGCCTGCATTGACCCCACTCTGCTGTGCCTCTTGAAGTGCCTGCACGCCCATGCAATGCCTGCAACAAGCATGGCTGGGCTGGACATGCTTGTTGCACGCATTGCGTGTTGCAATGCAGTATGCAGGTATGAGGAGCGCACGCAAAGACTACTCTGTGGCAGCAAAGCTTGCATGCAGCCTGCTGTGCTGCCGCCCACCCTCAATAGGTGGGCTGCATCACAGCAGGCAGCTCTGCCAGCCCTGCTGCCTTGGTGGGTGGGTGGCTGCCTGGCTGCAGACAGGCACAATGCCAGGCCCTTGTGCCTGTCTGCCTCCAAGCAAGAACCCTGCTGCCGCATGTGGTGGCTGCCTGGCTGCAGACAGGCATGGGTCACATGCCTGTCTGCCTCCAAGCACCTGCACACATGCATGACGAGCCTCACCATGGCCGCAGACTCTTACCAAGCAGAGATTCACTCTTCCAAGGTGCAGCCTTGCCCAGCCATGCTTCCATGCTGTGCCTTGCCGTTGTTGCCTTGTTGTGCTCCAGGCTGATGCTGCAACAGAGCAGCACCAGAGTTCTGCTCCTGCAGCTGCTTTGCATCACGCCTGCATTTTGCACGCTGCTGTATGGAGCGCCAAGGGTTGCTGCCTGCTGCACACACAAGCATGCCTCTCAGGTCGTTGCTGAGTGCTCCATCTGTCCTGCAGTCAGGGCAACCACAGTGGACCCCTTGCTCTCACAGCGGCCCACACAAATTGAGTCGATGACTCCCACTGAGCTGAAGGCAACCCTCCAGCAGGTGAGGGCCTGAACTCCATCAATGGGAGCACTCCCAAGTTCTTCTTCAGTTTACATGGCAGGCACTCTCTGCACAGCACTCCTGCAGTACCACCAGCACCTCCTGAATGTGGGCTCTGCACTAGGGCAGCACTGCTGGCGGCTCTTGTCTCAGCACTCCATCAACAGACATCATGGCGGCGCAGCTCTGCACAGCATGCCATATATATGCACCTCTTTAAATACACGTGAGTGGCTCACCCCTTTGCAGGAGCTCTTTCTTGCAGTATGTATGACATCGGGCTCCACTGCCACCTTCACAAGGAGCGGCTGGGCAGTCGCCGTACTTTGGCAGTGGTCTTGTGCAAGACAGCAGAGCTGCAGGCCAGCATCAATTTCACATCATGCACCAAACCAAGCTCTTTACCTTCCTGCCGTGCAGCCTCTGCATGAGAGCTGCTACTTCCGAGGAGCTGCAGATTGAGTGCAAGCACAGCAGGGCATCACAGTCACTCAGGCTCTTCAGCAACCATTCTGTCTGTGCAGGCTCAGCATTTGGCCACGGCCAGACAATTGCAATGTGAATGTGCTCACCCGTGCATATGCCAACGGATGCCTCCTGCCTGAAGGCTCTGCAGGAGAACCGGTACCTGAAGGAGGAGCTGCAGGGCGAGCGCAAGCGCCGGAAGATCGCAATGGACGCGCTATCATGGTCTGGCGCGCCCCAGGTCCTGCAGAGGCTGCTGCCACCCGGACCACTGCCCGAGCAGTCTACAGTGCAGCTGCCTGTGCAGCCGATGGCAGAGCCGTCCATACCTCTGGCATCCGCTGGTAGGCTCCTCTGCCTGAGTGCACAGGGACGGTACAGTGGACCCTGCATACAGGGTCCCCACAGGATGCCCTGTCAGCAGCTATGCTGCCAGTGCTGGCAGCAACACCTCGGGAGGGGTTCGATACATCCGCATCAGGTCCCGTCAAAAACACAGTGCAGGCAGGGAAGCAACACACACTTGCTGCTGGCATTGGCAGCTCAGTATCTTGTTGCCGATTGCATGTGGTGTGCGCTATCTAGGGCGGCGTACAAGCAGGAGCCACGCAGGCAGCAATGAAGCCAGTGCTGCCCAGGAGGTGGATACTGTCAGTGGCTGGAGGTTGCCTGCATTCTTTGCAAGCTGCAGCAAACTTCATTGCTGGCATGAGCACATGCAATTAAGCATCAGGCAGACAGCAACAAATCTCTATTCATACCTGTAGGGGTACACCTCCAGCCTGCAGCGGGCAGCAAAGCTGAGGAGTCAAACACATTAGCACCGCAACCCCAGCCTTACATCTCATTTGCAAACCCATGACGGGAAGGCCAGCTCTGATTGGTGATGGAGGGCTAGGACACAACAAGATCATAGGGCCCACCTTCACGGACCACATTGATGTAACAAGTGTCATATAAAGTCTTTGTCACCCCTAGGCTTGGGGACGAAACTGTTGTGTGACAGCCTGAGTATCATAACTGCCATGCATACTTGTAGATGAAGCACTGTCACAACAGCTCATCATGCAAGCAATTTGATGAGTCTGTGAACTGCCCATCTCTCCCAAGCCATGAAGCAGCTTGCTTTACGCAGCTGCAAGCCTTATGGCTGGAGGGGAGCAGAGAGTGACATGGGTCACAGGGCAGCACAGGCAAAGTCACTGACGAGTGGCCGATCAGAAAATTAGCGAAGTGGGGCTGTCATAGCTGCGTGTTGACCTTCATGACGTCCTCTTCTGAAAACTGATACGTCTCCTTGCAGAACTCACAGGTCACCTCAATCTTGCCCTCTGTCTCCAGGATGGTTTTCACTTCCTGTGGACCAAGGAGTGCCACCGCCCTCTTCATCCTGTGCTGCAGGTCTGCAGCCTCACAGGGACCATACCTGCAGAGGCAGTTTTCACCAGAGTTGGGGCGTTGGCATTCAGGAGGCTGTGAGCACCCCCACAGTGTCCCGCAGATATTCCGTTCCAGGGCCCATACCTGCAAGGGAAAATTAGCCCTCACATTGCTACAGGCGCTGAAGCACATTGTATGAAGCAGTGTGCTGCAAGTCTGCGGCTTCACAACGCCCATGTCCGCAGGGACAGCAGCCCTTGCACTGCAGAAGCATGTGCTACCATATCAAGGTCTCACAGACGTGCTGCAGGTCTGAGGAGTCCATTCTTGCAGGGACAGCAGGCCTTGAACTGCTGCAGGCGCTTTAGCTTGAGCTGTCAAGAGCTATGCAGCGTATCAGGTCTGTGGCTTTCACATGGTGGCACACAGAGAGAGCTGGAGAGCAAAGTGGGCAGGCAGAGAACCCAGCTCAAAGACATGGGCACATCTGACATGCACATAAGCATTCTGGTACAGGCTGGCTGGCGTCGGTTAGCGGTACCGCCGCAGACAGCTTGCGTCAAACACATAGTGGTCCGGCAGCCTCAGCGGCAGTTGCTTATCACCTCGACAAACCTGTGTCCTGGCACAGGCAGCTCTGCTTGCTCATGCAACCAGCTTCTCAGCACAAGGGCACCCTGGCTGCAAAAAAGGGATCTGGCCATCTTCCAGCCCAGGAAGCAGGCTTTGCGCGCAATCTCACATTGGGCCCAGCAATCAGTATGTGCTTGTGCACTGTACCCGCGCCACAATAGAGCACCCTCTTCGGCCCATGCAGCAGCACCTCTGCATGATCTCCTGGGCTCTGGCACTGGTGTAAACAGCTGTGGCAAGAGCATGCATTGAGGCACAGCTCCGCCCTCACCTGGGACACAGGGGAGCCCCCACCATCAGCCTGTCTGCATGCAGCAGCGGCTCTGCCAAGTCCCCAGCGCAATGTCCTGGAGCAATCAGCGCCACGATAGAGCACCCCTCGCTGACCACAGCTCTGCCCTCACCTGGGTTGAAGGGAGAACCCGCCATCAGCCAGCCCCAGACCATGCAGCAGTTGCTCTGCTAGATCACGTGGGCCCTTGCCCTGGTGCAGCAGCTCTGTGACAGAGGTCACCCCCTGGACGTTTGCCTCCAACTGCCGCACCGTCTCCTCTGAGGCAAAGGGCAGAATCTGAATGAGGAACCCGCCTGCTGCCCGGATGCTGGCGTCTCTGTTGATGGAGACGCCCACACCCAGAGCTGAGTTGGTTTGCTCTGACTCTACCATGTAGGAGGCCAGGTCTTCGCCAATCTCGCCTGAAACAATAGGCACCATTCCTGCACAGGCAGGCAAGTATATCGTGAGCTGACATGCTGCCTCTGCCACAGGTACTCTCGTACAGCTGACTAATGACGTGCCAAGGGTGGGCCGCAGCACCTGCTCAGCAAACTGTGCCAGCCACCTTGCACAGGTCTGCTGTGCCAGAGGTTGGCGGTATAAAGATGCCAGCACTGTCCTGCACATGGTCCACCAGAACACTGCCACAAACAGCATGCCTGCAGAGGCATGCCTATCAGCGCTGCACAATTGCAGCATCACATTGCTGCAAAACACAAGCACAATGGCCTACATCAGGCCCAACAGGTGCGTCGTCCTGTGAAGAGGCGCTCAGCATGAGTATTGCTGCGTGCCACTGCTGGCACTCACCTGCCCCCAACCATGCAGCCAGCAACTGGCATGTGAGTCAATCTGTGCCCATCAACAACGCATGTGTGGTGAGCCACACTGCCTGGGGCATTACTGTTCCTGGTCATCAACACTTGACCGCCAAAGCAGCCTCAATAGAGCACATCCTAAAATGCCCACCCAGTAACACTGCGGTGGGCGCCCAGAGTGACAATTGCCAACAATCCCTTGACCACCTTACAGTAACGTTTGCAAGCAAGCTGCATTGTGGCTGATCTACCTGTCAATGTGGCCCCTGAGCAGAGTCGTCAGCATCTCATTTCTGCCCACAGGAATGTCCACAGTAATAGGCAGTGATAGGCATGGCTGCCTGCAGGTGCCACGCATGCCGCTGATCTACCTGTCAAGGGGGCTGCAGACCTTTGACACAGTGGAGCGCAACTGCCTTCATGCCCCTGCCCACAGTATAGGCCTGGTAGCAGGTTCCAAGCGCAGCAGCTGCTCTACCTGTGAAGGGGCGCTCAGCCTGAGCATTGCTGCGTACGACTGCCAGCACCCCCTTGCCCACTGCTCCTCCCACATTTAGCTTGCCGTCAGGCCGCAGGGGAGGGTCTGCCAGTGGGTTGCCCACCTTGCCCTTGGCATTGCCATGTGCATCGCTGATGACCTGCAGGATACAGCAGAGAGTTTGTCCAAGGCTGGGGACGTGATATGTAGACTCAGGCACTGCACAGGCATGGCCATGCGCCGATAAGCTGCAGGGCAATGGCAAGAAGCAACTCAACAAGACTGCAACAGTGGCAGTGTCGTGCGCATTGATAACCTGGCGGGCAACAGCACAAATCTTGCTGGCATGATGTAGCCGCACCCTGGTCGTACAGCTTGCTGGATAGTCTGCCAGACTGCCATTGCTGCGACAGGCGTGAGTCACATCCTGAAGGCAAGCAATGCATCAGTCCAGCACCGCCTGTGCGGAGCTCACCTGGATGCCTGCCAGGATGCCATTGCCATTGAAGGTGACTTGAGTCTTTTCGGTTTCCTCCCTAAAGCAGCCCATGAGCAGGCTGCCTAGAAGTGCGCGCCCCAGCGCTGCACTGGCAGTTGGTGCAGTCCCATGCCGTGTGCAGGCCTGCAGGCATAGCACAAACAAGGTTGCGGCGGACACAGCAAGCATAGCTGGGCAGCCCGCATGATGTGCAGCAAGCAGACAGCCTATGCGCCTGAACAGGCCAACAGCAGTGCAGCGCGACAGCAGGGCAGGTCCAGTGGGTACTGTCACGTTGCGCCATGAGCAGGCTGAAGGCATAGCAATGAGGTGGCTCGCTCACTGGGTCAGCTGCCAGGAGTGCAGCAGAAGCATCAAGGCAGACAGCTCAGCCCAGAAGTGCAGCAACTAGAGCCGGAAAAAACATCAGGAACGACAGCAACCAACTTGCTGGTGCTGGTCGATGCCCAGCACAATGGCACTGACCTCCTGCACCAATCGAGTGGCAGAGACTGTCAAGAGAGACACCTCATTGTTGGCACTCATGCAGCGGTGCACTTCATCCTGGACTGCTGCTTGGCAAAGGACTGCTGACTCATGTCTGGATCTCCACTGAGACGGTGGGCTGTGTCTACAGCTTTGCCAGCTGAAAACCGTGTGCCTCAGCTGAGTTGTCACTCGCAGCATGCCTGCTGCCACTTCAGGACCTCCAGGAGCCAAGCACCGATGCTGCATGAGACGTGATGCACAGGCTGCGGCCTGATCCTGCTGTATCAAGAAAGCAAGTGCAAGCAAGAAAGGCAGTTACAATGAGCTCAATCTGAGACAAGCAAACCCATATGCAACAGCACAGTCTGGTCAGACACTGTGTGAACTGCTGCAAGAGTGCACCCTCACTTACAAGTTACTTGCAGATCAGGATTGCTACCTGCAAGCAACCAGCCTGGAGGCTCCTGAATGACAGCAAACAGAAGAGAGCCAACTCAAACAGAAGGCTGTGTTGCTGCTCCAGCATGGTGCACTTACTTTCAAGCTCCAGAATGTCTGCATATGACAGCTGCTCAGGGTGACCTGTGTCATCCCTGCCACAGGAGCAGGGCAGCAGCACAGACAGCACTGCCAGCAGGCCAAAGCGGGTCTTGCTGACAAACGACGATGGGCCTGACAGCTCCTTCTTCCAGGCGTGGGTGCCTCATGTGCAGCAAGTATTGGGGTGAGCATGATGTGCTATGCCCTCTGGTCCGTTATGCTGCCTGTGAAGCATCATGTGTGCAGCAAGGGGCTTGCGTACGACTAATTCTGTTGCTCAGCTTGATGGCCCCTGAGCATGGCGTGGGTAAACTTGTGACAATGACCTTGTTGAGGCACTGTCAATGTACTCTCGCTCTGGTGCAGCTGCGTGCTGCATACCTGTCACTACACACACAGCCTGTAGGGCACTGCTACTGTGGCCGTTCTGTTGTAGCTGGGCCTGGCGCAGGCTGCACAGGTTGATTGTGATGAAGCACTGCAATCAGCCACGCATCCTCTGTTGTGTGTATTTCTGGCAGTCTCTGGTGCAGGTGGGACTGTGTCGTCTGCATCCCCAACCAGCAGCAGAGCTTTGTCTCTAAGGCCATCAGCCATGGGCCCATCAAGGTCAGCCACAGTAGTACAGCTTGCCAGGCTGCTGCTTGTTAGTGAGCCACTGCCCCGTCTCTTACTGCAGAGGCATTGAAGGAGTGCACAACTGCTTGACTGCTGCTCTGCAAGAAGTCAGGCAATGTTTGATCAAGGCGCAATTGCAGTAGGCAGCCTGCATGGCAATCAGAGAATCACAGGGCAGAGCTAAAGGAGACAGCATGGAGGCCTTGCTGTCTAGATGGAATGTGCTGAGGCAATGTATAGCAACTCACATAGCAATGCAGCACCCTGGCGTGTGCTCTGTACTGAGCAGATTGCTGCTGACACCTTCGACTGGCCTCTGCCCGTGTGTTCACAGGCTAAGTGGCCAGCACCTCACACAGCCAAGCGGCCTGTGCTCATGCATAAATCACCCACCGCATTGACGCCGAACCCCTCAATTCTCACACACTGTCCGTCAATTTGAGCTTTGCCTTTGCACCTGCAAGCTGAGTGCGGGGAGCCGGCCAGCACCTCACACAGCAAAGCAGCACACTGGCCAGTGATCGTGCAGGCAGGGCACTCATTGCCTCAGAGCTGATCTTGCAACTGAGCTTGGCCTGTACACCTGCAGGCAGAGCGACAGGCAGCCGCCAACACCTGGCACCTTGATGCGTCCCCGGCCAGCTGTGCCAACCTGGCTCTGCACCATCTGGCGCCAGACTGCGACCTGGTCATCTCAGGCCCTAACATTGGCCACAATGTTGGCAAGTGAGCATGGCTGCGGGAGCTGTGCAGGGTATGTGTGGGCCCAATGTGAAGGGCAAGCAAGACCATGGCAGGTCACACAGCTCATTTTGGGCAGGACAATTGGGGATACCAGTTGACCGACCGAACTCATCTTAGCTCATGGAACCTGTCCAGAACAAATCACTGCACGCAGAATGCCATTTCAAACTCCGGGTGCACAATCAGGATACCCTGCAAACACAAACCGGGGGAACTGCAGCACTGATGCTGCACTTGTTCAGTACACAAAGCGCCTTTAATGAAAAGTGGTGAGTGTTGAGCAAGCCATCTGCCCTGTCAGGTGGTCGTCAGGCTGCAGTCGTGTGCACAAGCTTCCTTTTGTACAGATGCTGGAAAGGACTGAGATGCTGGCAGCAGGCAGGACAGCATGCTGTTTGTGAGGCTCCTACTGCCTTTACAGAGCACAACTGGTGCAGCATGGTATGCAGAAGGTGGCTGCATGCTTAATAAACATGAGCAGTGCTGAAGTGCATGTGCTAACATCACCAAGGGCTGCAGCTGCCCTCAATTGTCGCCCTTCTGCCAATGATGCCTTGAGCTGCAGCTGTAGGTTCAGGCTGCGCTGCCCTCAGTTGCAGCCAGTTTGACAATGCTTTGGCAGCGCCAGACTTTTTGCCACTGTTGTTCAGGTCAAATGTGATGTCATCAGGAACGCTAGGAGCAGCGATTGAGGGCAGCCTGGCAGGTAAACACTCTCTCTCTAATGAATTGACTGAGCTGGGTCTGGCACTAGCTGGAGTGTGATCTACTCGATTGGTGTTAGCAGGTTTTGTCCACAAGCTTGAATGGGCCGAGCCACAGCTGGCTGTTGGCTGTGCTGCAGGCCGCAAGGGCATTGCCATCTCGTTCCCCTTCAAGGGCTGGAACACTTGGACAGACACAGACATCCAGCAGGCAGTACAGGTGCCGAGCATGCTGTTTGGCCTGCACAAATCTGTGTTCGAAGGCTGCAGCTTCAAAACTTTCTTGAAAGAGTACAGTGGTCCTCAACAGCCCTGCATGCCAAGTCACTGCTGCAGTGCATTGGCCATTCCTCCCATTGCACCTGAATGCGGATGTGTGCAAAGCTGTCCTGTGTCTGCAGCCACCATGCTGAGTCCCCATTCCTGACTGTGATTACAGTGTCTGCTGTGCTGTCTTGTGCCTCTTGATCTGCTCGCTCACGCATGGCCCCTGACCCTGAGTGTGTAGATGGCAGGTGATGTGAGCCGGCAGCTGTGGCAGCAGTGGGACGACGACGTGGACATTTTCAATGTTAATGTGCCTTTGGGCTTCAAGGATGCCAGTGGCGCACCTGTTCAGCAGGATGTCGTCCGGACCCAGGTGGACATGGTGTCTTCGTATCAGACCCTCTACAGTGAGTTGGTCTGGCTTGTGTATCCAAGCACTAGTGCGACTTGTGGCTGACTGGCAGACCGAGGCGTTGTTTGCTCCTGGCTGTCACTCATAGCTGTCTGTCAAAATGCAGCCCACGTCAAGCAGTGTGAGCACAGCACCCTCGATTCTTGGAGGCTGTGTCACGGGGCCAGGCACAGTGAAACAGGCTGCAAAAACTTGGGTCCCAAACAGGGCAGGATTTGCACCACTGTACAAGCCCGCTTTGAAGACATTGTCACAATCACAGTGAGATTTGGGTGACTGGATGGTATTGTCTGGGAGATCTTTTCAAGTTCACAACATCGAGTCCTGTTTTGTAATGCCCAGTCCATGCGATTATTGATACTGTGTTCTGCTGCAGAGCCTGTGGAGGGCCAGGCGGACACCTTCGAGTGGGGACCTGTGGGCATTAGGCCCTTTGATGCAACAGACCCACAGGCTGGAGGTGATGTCGCCACTGTGAAACTTGGCCATGTCAGCGTCACCCCTCTCAGAACAGGCTACACAGTACCAAAACGCCAAATTCTGACACTGTGAACATCAGTATTGAGCTATGACAAGCTTTCTGCAACTGCAAGTTATGCAGGAAGCGTCTCTGTTCTGTGCATCAATGAAACATCAATATTGATGTTTCATTAGAAAATGCAAGCAGCGCTGCCGACATACCCACATCAATGTGATCGCGCCAGCCAGCTAACCACACAGATGATAATGAGAAGCAGGGACCTGCATGTCCACTTCACGACAGCTCTTGAAATTACAGAACTTGCTTCAAAGCTTCTGCGTGCTGACACCTGAGTCAGCAGGGTCTCCACAAGATGCTCACTGCTGCAGCTGATTTTTCCCTGGCATTCAAGATCTGGCTGCTCTCCTGTAACACACCAGCTCTGCTTGTCCATTCCTGGGCAAAGATGCCAGGCTGATGGCTGTGCTGAGCATCCATGTGTCCGGCACGAGATACGCACACTGGCATGTTGCCTGTCCAGCATGCTGAGGTGCATGATGTTGACAGGCATCAGAGCCTGTGTGACAGACTGAACGCCAGCCTGTGCGAGGGTCAGGTTGCAAGCGCAAGCCTCTGTGGTCATTGCTTCAATCAGAAGGATGGCAGGCACGCTGCTGCGCGCCTGCAGGCCTGGCTGGTGCAGCTGAATGTCGCCGCGCACAATCTGCTGAGCAAGTGTCAGCTGAAAGCATAGGCACACCTGCCCTAGGATGAGAAAGGCTGCCATGTCCAGCACTCTGAAATTCATCGGGAATGGGCGGGAGATAGAAGAAAGAGAAGCAGACCCTGGACTCCACTGGATCATGCTGGTGAGCCTGGCATATTCATGTCTGCCATGACACTACGGTTGAGGCGTGCCCCCTTTGCCACAGGCCTGGCAGGGAGGGGTGCGCAAGAGGATCAAGAAGGCACAGCAGCTGGGACGGCTCCCCAGGACTGCCAAGGTCAACCCAGCAGCCAAGTCAAACAAGACACAGCAACAGGAGAGTGACTCTCAGTTCAAGGCCTTGCTTGCACGATTTGTAGACACGCAGGCTGTGCCTACCCAGGCAGTGGAAGATGTGAACACAGGAGCTGAGACCGATCAGAGGTTGCTGCCACCAGCTCCAGACACGCAGGAGTCCGTCAAGATGCCAGTGCCTATCAATGCCATACACAACAGGTCTACACCAGCTGGCCAGTGGTCGCTGGATCTTCGCAACATAGCCATGGACTGACAGCAGCAATCTTGGACACCTTTGGAAGACCATGCTGAAAGACTCATTCATCGCATGTCTGACCGCCAATGCTTAAGCTGAAGAGAGGCTCAGCTGTCAAATGTAGCTGTTCTCTCGATCAGTCTTGATGGCTGAGACGCAGGAGCCATTTTCAGCAAGTCGTCAGGGACCTGAGCAGGCAAGGCTTTGTCAGGCACCAGCAGGCACCTGTGAAAGTGCAAGGCGGTAGACTTGACACCAAACATATTGGGGCGGAGGTGCTCCCCAGCTGGGAGGGAACTGAAGGACTGCTGCACCGCAGTCGCACATGCAGGGAAAGGGCGCTTCACATCTACATTAGCACCAACAAAGAGGCCGCTGGCATTAACGTGCTCACACAAGTCTGGTGAAGTTCATGCGGTGAAGTCCATGCTGTTCGTGCGGAGGAACAGATTGCATCCCCAAGATGGCAGCTGTCCTGGTACAGCACCGCTCTCCACTGTAGTTTGCAGGTCAAATGCAACGCAAGCGCAGCCATGTTGTGGATGCCCACTGCAATGGCCTCCATCTACAGTGTGCCTCCCACTGCAACAAAATGATGATTACATTTAGAGTCCGTAGCCTCAATGAACGGGCTTAGGACTATGACTAGGCTTTGCTTCATATCAGTGTGCCTGGCCTCCAGCACATCATTAGTTAGCTTCAGTTCAGTTTGAGCATCAGGTTCTTGCAGTCAGCTCGGTGCTGATAAGTGTTGGCTTTTGTGAGCAAGTCCTTAGGTGTCTGGTCACAAAATGATGATTACATTTAGAGTCCGTAGCCTCAATGAACGGGCTTAGGACTATGACTAGGCTTTGCTTCATATCAGTGTGCCTGGCCTCCAGCACATCATTAGTTAGCTTCAGTTCAGTTTGAGCATCAGGTTCTTGCAGTCAGCTCGGTGCTGATAAGTGTTGGCTTTTGTGAGCAAGTCCTTAGGTGTCTGGTCGAGATCTGAGTCATGTCTAGTTAGAAGAAGTTCATCTGATGGTACTAGCGGCCTACTTGAGCACATGTTCGCATTTGGCATGCCAACTCCTCCTGCTCCCCAATTTATACCCTGGGTGGGGGTGCAGCAACCAAGGAATCGAACCTGGGTCCCCAGATTTGCAGTCTGGTGCTTTACCACTAAGCTATTGCTGCAACAACGCGAGATTTTGGGTTCAGACCAAAAACCTCGTTGCATTCTGCAAAGCTGTTGAGCGCTCACTTGCAGCAGTTGCCCAGATGAATGTGTGCATAGGATGTGCGCAAGCTTGGCAATGTCCTCATGGGGCCAGGGCGCCAAGCTGGCACGAAAGTGCAGTGGCATCTGATGGTGCAGCAATGCGCTTGAAACGGCATTTGCGGGGAGCTAGATTGACTCAGCATCAGCGAGCAGCGTTGGTCACATGCTCAGCTGAGCAGCCGCAGAGCCCCCCCCCAGAAGGTGGCAGCAAGCCTGCTGGGAACAAATTTAGCGTGGGTGGAGCCGTGCGCCTGGCCAGCGAGAGGCCGGCGGCATCCCTGTTGAGCTTGGCACTGCTGCTTCTGGTGGCGCCCAGGTTAATTACCTATGGCATAGCAGGCACAGAGAGGTGGGCCATGCTCTGCCATTGCTGCAAGACGCCATCATACTGTGGCACCACCAGCTCACGAGTTGCAGGCTTCTCATTGGGACCCTCCTTGAAGCAGAGCAGGTCCTTATGGCTGGCGTGATGGTCGCAGGCAAAGCAGTGAGCTGCAGCCTTGATAGGGGCTGTTTGCTGTGGCTGGACCTTGAGACTAAGTTTTGTCTGGCAATGTAGGCAACTCTTGTCCTAATCCTTGGCTCGCTGGTGGCCGTATTGCTGCTCAGCAGAAAAAGCTGATGGCACCAGCTCTGCACAAAAAGGTGATGGCACCCGCTCCACCAGTGCCAGTCAACCCTCTGTCTAGAGTGTAACATTTCAATTGAAGAACGCAGCAAATTCCACTTGACAGTAACGCAGTGTGAGGCACAGCAGCTGCAGGGCCGGCGTTAGAGGCCGAACTCGTCTCGCGCTCTCTGCAGCATCTTGTCCACATAGATGGCCAGCTCTGGATGAAGTTCTGCAGCTTGATGTAGGTCTCTGCCTGCGTGCTCATCAGCCTCGTGCCCAGTCATGAGGACGAGGTTGTCGACAGCAGCTGGACGCTGGCTGTCCCACCTGTAAGAAGGCAGAGGCTCCACTTAAGGGACATGGACATTTAGCAAGCACGCTGCCATCAGCAGCAGTGGGAAGTTCATGGCACTGTCAACAGACAAGACAGCATGGTGACTTGAGTGCTGCCAGCCGCAAGCCATTGAGCAGGGCTCAGTGTCACCTGACAAGGACAAGGTCTGCTGTGGATCGGTGCAGCCCCTTGT
The DNA here is from genome assembly GCA_963969365.1 of Asterochloris sp. CNOR1. Taxonomy (NCBI): domain Eukaryota; kingdom Viridiplantae; phylum Chlorophyta; class Trebouxiophyceae; order Trebouxiales; family Trebouxiaceae; genus Asterochloris; species Asterochloris sp. CNOR1. The sequence continues at coordinate 1,967,546 of OZ017763.1, read as the reverse complement.
TTGCGCCTGCTGTGCTGACACCCTGCTGGTGAGCACTGACGCCCCGCCATAGCTCCCTCACAAGGTACTGCACCTGAAGACAGTCACAAGCCTGGTGTTGGGTGGACAGAAGGCAGCTACTGTTGTTTGCCCCTGGTGGCCTCTCACAAGTTGTCCTGACTGCAGGTGCCACAAGCAAGTCTTGGTTGTGCCATGAATTGTGTTGCCTCACCAGGTCCCTAACCTGCAATCAGGCACAGGCTGCAGAAAATTTGTTCTTGGAGCGACGCTGCTCAAAGTTGCCATGGCAGCTAGGAGCGCACTGCCAACCTCACACCATAAGCCATTGCATGAATCAGGCCTGCAACCAGGGTTGAGCCTCCTCTATTCTGCAGGGTGTACCTCAGGTCAGGGTAGGTCCGTCTCAACCATCTCAGGGCTCCACCTGCTTTAGGTGGGTGTTTACAATCGTCGCACATCCAGAAGTGTCAGTGAGCGCCGTTGCACCACCTGCAAACTTAAGTGCGCAGGCACTCAAGTGCGTCCCAATTGGCGGTGATCTGACCTGCCCCAGTACAGAGCAACAGTGCATAGCAGGGTGCTCGCGACACAGCACATGCGCCCCGCTCAAGTGCTGACAACCTCAATGTGCAGCCTCAACGCACAGCACAGTACAAGCACAGGTTACAACTGTTAATTAACAGCCTTGCTGTCTGTAGAGACGCATCCACCCAGCCTCAAAGATTACTTCACCCCAGACACATTGCAGATCATGTGTGCCCCAGCCAGAATTAGCATGAGACACCTTCTTGCTGGTGGTGTTGCTGTGCACTGAGCGCCACACCCTGAGCTGTGTCTCCCTTTTGGCGCCCACTGAAGGCCAGGAAAGCTCACAACATCCCGCCCATGCAGACATGCAGAACACTGGTCAGGTAAGTGCTTTCCATGGCCAGTGCCGCTCTTTCGTGCTCTGTCGTGACGCTAAAGGCAGGGCCAGGGCCCATGCCCTGACTCACAGAAGACCACCACATGCTGACTGCCCGTCTTGGTGCCGTGCACAATGCATCACACTGCTGAGCGCAGTAGATGTACTTATTTTGCCAAGGCACTGAAAAATGCAAAGGCCCAGCCCCTAGGGCAACAGTCACACTTTGCCATCCGCTGCACATTCATTGCTCCCGCCGTAGCACTGAGTGTTCAGCCAGAGAGAGTCAAGACATGCTCACATCATCAATGTCGACCTCGACATTGGCAGTGGTGCCGTGTGCCACCTCTTCCCGTTCCAGCAGCCTGTCCAGCTGCGTCTGATACTGAGGAGCCTACAGCAGCACAAACAATCCACATTGGGCCCCTGAACAGTAGTCTAGCTGTGGACAACAAGACCCCTGACTGCCCCAGCCGCACATAGATGCACCTGGCAATGCTGGGCTAGTCAGCTCACATGCTTGCCTGCAGGCTCATATGCAGGGCCCCTTAACATGAAAGCCGGCTGCAATTAGCACCGACTTCAACCAGCCCAGTGCCTGTGGGGATGGAGGGGCAGGGATCTCACTGAATTGCAGATGCTGGCCAGTGTTTGGTTTGTCATATCTGCAATTGAGGCCCGTGCTGGTCCTTGCAACTGGAGGGCACTGCAGGGGCACGGCCAGGGCACCACGGCTTCAAGCACAGCAGCGCAGAGTGCATCAGAAAAGCAAGAGAAGCAAGATGACAGCCATACCTGCAGCTGGAAGAGCGGCTCCGACGTGAAGGGCTGCCCTGCCAGCTGGCACAGGATGTAGCTGGCAGCTGCCATCCCAAAGATGGCAGGCATCGTGCCCAGGACAGGGATGGTGCGCACACGGAAGCCTGGAACGACCTGAACGAGCGAGGGACAGCAGCTATCAGCTGGGGATGCGTAAAGGAACCCATACAACATGGAAAGGCACGCTGTGTGGCAGACATGAGATAAGGCACACAGCTGAGGACTCGCTGCAGGGCGCAGCCTTGTAGCTTGTGGACAGCCATGCCTGTTCAGGGCCTGCTGCATCCAGTGCTGTGCTTTGTTATTGAACCACAATGGAGGATTTGATGTTGTCTATCTGGTGGCCAACCAGCAAACCCTTGGCTATCCAGGGTGTCCCAGCTTGCATGACAGGCAATTTGGCCACTATTCATGGCAGCAGGCCATCCCTTGGAGTGAAGGCTCCGTGGCCCGTACCTTCAGAAGTGAGACAGACCAGCCGGTCCTACCTGATAGTCCAGGGGGGTGGGCCCCACAGCTTCTACCGGCACAAGCTTGCAGCGTGGGCGCTCAGTGCTCAGCAGCACGGGAATGCCTGACTCCAGTCCATGCTTGCGTTTGAGGTGCTGGCGCACCGCCCGTGCAAGGGGGTCCACGTGGCACTCTGCCAGGTCGGCGATTCTGAGGCGGGTGGGGTCGGCCTTGGCACCTGCACGGAGGGCAAGCCACCAATGAAGCAAATTGATGAACAAGGCACCATGTTGCATTGCTGTGAGCCTTGCAGTCCAAAAACAGGCAGTGTTCGCCATCGCGGCTTTCAGCTCATCCCCTGCCAGCAGAGCAATTTCTGCATTGCCCTGAAGGCGGCCACACAGGTGACCCTACCCAATGGAGTGCAGAGTGCGGCTGTGCAGCAACATCACCTGATGACAGCACAAGACAGGGGGCTCACCAGCTCCAGCAGAGCACAGCACAGGAATGCCTCGGCGCCGGCAGGCTGCTAGCAGGGCCACCTTGGTCTCGATGTTGTCTATGGCATCCAGCACAAAGTCAGGCTGACCCCCCAGCAGCTGCTCCTCCGCCTCTGCGGTATACATGGCATTCACAGCCTCCACTCGGCCCTCAGGCAGGATCTCTAAAAAGTGTTCCTGCACCACAAGTGCACTGAGCATATACAGCAGAAGCTGGTCCTCAGGCGGTTCCAGACAGTGCTATTACACAGTCCGACCTTGCAGCTTTCACAATTCATCAGTGCAGGCAAATGGCCTGCCTCTGCCCTGAGCCTGTGGCAGGAAGCAGTGCAGCCCTGGGCCTTGCTTGTGCTGTGTGGGAAGATGCATACTCCTCTGTGAACCTTGTATGCATATGTATGGCAGGCCCTATCCAGGAAAAGCAGGCCAGCATTTTCAAGTGCAGCCCAACCGGTAAGAGCCTCACCCTCAAGCACTCGGCCTTGGACGTTCCGACATCCGCTCGTGTGGCGACAGCATGACGATTCAGGGACGACAGGGACACCTGCACTGCAGCCACGTAAGCATGCCTCAGCCAGACAGCATTTTACAATCAGGCAGGTTTGATATGCGCAAGTCCACAGGCTGGAAATGTGGTGCTGCAACTATCGCCCCTTGAGACCAGTTGCAAAGATGCTGACATGGGTTGCCAGCCACAGCAGCTCATTCAGACAGAGCATGCCGTACTTGAACGCTTGCCTGGTCAAAGTTGACCAGGCACAGGCACCCTCGCTGCAGGCTTGCAGGCGCGGGTGCTGCACACAGCAGTGGGCTTACTGTGGTGCAGCCCCACTCAAGTCTGTCGCCGTTGTGTGGCCTTTCACACAGGAGCAGTTGCACTCAACATGCGCACAATGGTCACCTGAGTGTACTCATTAGCTGCAGGCTCCCTGACTGCAGGTCAGGCTTGCAGACAGCGTGGCATGGAGCAGCAAACAAAAGTGGGTTCACCATGGCACAGCCTGCACAAGCCCCACAGGTTCGGCACCACCTGTGCGCCAGTCCACACAGGAGCCGGCGGCAGGGCTGAGCAACATAACCACCTGATCCACTCTGAGACGCAGGCTCCCTGGCTACAGGCCAGGCTGCAGGCATGGGCTGGAGCAGTGGTCCAGCCAAAGGTTAGTCGGGGTGAGTCACTCCTGGGGTGGCCTTCCACACAGGAGCTGATGTCGTGGTTGGACACCGTGATCACCTGGTCAAAGTCCACTAGCCGTAGGCGCCCCACACCCGATCGCAGGAGCAGGTGTGCAGCATGGCTCCCAACGCCCTGCAGGCAACAGCACAGACCGCCGGTCAGGGCTCGTTGCATGCGGGAGGTTGCAGGCGTCAGCACGTCCTGGTCCAGCATTGCACCCTTGAGTGGTACAGGGCCAGGCAGCATAGCTGCTGCCCTCCTGCAGGCACCACAGGCTGTTGCTTCACGAGCTGCACATCACAGCTGTGAGAGGTGCAGTATCAATGGGTCACAATACCAGCTAAGAGAGGCTGCCCCTACGACCTCAGCGCCAAGTTTTGGCAAGCAATCAGAATGACTGCAGTCTGTGACTGGAGGGCATCCAAATCCAGCTCTAACTACAGCTTCAGCACGGTGCTCTTGCAGTGAAAACTGAGCAGATCAGCAGTTGGCCCATGGAATAAGTGAAAGTGTATCCTCATGTTAGCCCACAAGAGTGCAACTGCAACACTTGCTGTAAAACAGCTTCACCTGTTTGTGCATGATAAGTCTTCCAAGCCTGGAAGCACCGCAGATGCAGAGTGCTGTGCAGATGCCTGCCGCGACAAGGCGCCAGGCAGCTGGATGCTGGTGCGTTTAGCCATCATTCAACCCAATCAGCAGTCACGCCTTGCCGGGGTCGCGCCTTGCCGAGGTCACTGCGCTCACCCCCAAGCCAATGACGACCACAAAGGAATTGGCAATGTGACGCTGGGAGGCCTCTCCAAAAAATTGCACATTTCTGGTGAATTGCTCCCCCAGAACATCGTCATGTAGCCAATCCTGAGGCTCCAGAGCTCCCACAGCTGCTGCAGGAGGTGCAGGGGGCTGGTGTACCTCCTCGACGAGCTGTTTCTGCTGCCTGGTCCACCATTTGTACAGATCTGGCCATGTGGAGGCCACAACGGCTGCCCCAACCATCGCTCCTGCCAAGAAAGACAGAAGAGTTGTGGATTGCCCAGGATGGGCCTGTGGCATGTCCATGCTGTGGAGTGCTGAAGGCTGAGGCCCCTGTCTCACTCCAATCACTGATCTCTTTGCTCAGATGACAGCAAAAGAGACTTTGCAGCCTGCATGGCATGCCGGAAGCAGAATTAGGGCCCATTTCTTTCTTGCGGATTGTGATCTTGCAACATCGGCTTTGGAGAGCTGCTAAGGCTTTGGAATCAACCCTCTTCACGTGCTTCAGGTGCGGAACGGTATTGTGGCACTGAGCTGCCCTTTCTCATAAGGCGAGAGGACCTGCCTGCATTGCATTGCCTGCCAGTTCCGGCTTGGCTGGACTGAGTTCCGGTGCAGCTCGCATTGGCTGCAATTGATTCAGCTAGGTCAGCACAGAAGTGCCCTGCTGGCGGCAAGCTTGTTGTCAGAGGGGCTCAAAGCATTGCTGCTCCTGCCATCATAGCTGAGTACACCTCCAGTCAATTCTGACTCAGCTGGCGCGGTTTGTCCTGCCTAGAATGTGCAGCGCAGGGCTGACGCATGCCAAAGTGGTCATGTCACCCGAGTCACCAGCTGCACATACATGAAAGCAGTCTCTATCGCCTGCTTAGAGCCCGCATGCCCTGTGGCCTGCAGGGTTTGATTGATTTGCAGACCTCTCTCAAGCTGCAGCGTGTCAGCGGGGCAACTACATGACCATTCCTGTGCTGTCTGCAGCCGCAAGCCTACACGCAGCCCTCAACTGAGTGCGCTGGATATGCTTTCATGCCAGCAGTTCTTTGTGAAGTTCAGGGGAGTAGTCACTGGGGACTGCCATTCTGCAATACTGTGACAGTTTCCGCGACGCTCCTAATGCTGAGCGTCTAGGCTGCTCATTACTTGCGCAACACCTACTTGCACCTGCTATGCACGCCACAGGAGAGCTGCAGCATCCCCAACTCTATGGGTTGCTTGTGAGCTGTGCTGCAGTGCACACCCAAACATGGAATCGCTGTGCCATGCAGCGAAGCCGAGCCACCATGGTCACCTTGGTTGGCATCAATGGCTTTGTGCGCAGTAGGGCATGAAGAGACATGCCCACTACTTCTGCCCTGTAGGCGGTGACTTCAGCATCACTGCAGTGCTCCGGACACTCTGCTGCTACTGCAACATGTTGCTGACCCCCACCATATCTGTCTGCAGACAACACTTGAACTTCTGCACTGCTGGCTCCTGCACACATGTCAGCAGGCTGACATCAAGGGCAATGTCCCTGCCCGCAGGCCGCAGCAGGTTGGGTAAACACCAGTTGGCAACTGCGCCTCTGCTGAGCGCCCCTCCGACATTGCTGCCACTGACTCAAGGCCTTGAATGCTGCAGACCCCTGCAAGGATGGTCACCATGATCTGCATCATCTTTGCTGAGCATACCCCACCGAGGTTGCAACAGTGTATTGTGCCGCTGTGCTGCAGACCTCTGCAAACATGGTCACCAAGATCGGCATCAACGGCTTTGGCCGCATTGGACGCCTGGTGCTGCGGGCAGCTCTGACCCACCCAGACCTGCAGTGCGTGGCTGTGAACGACCCCTTCCTCCCCGACCTGGCCTACGCAGCCTACCTGCTCAAGTGAGTCATCCAGGCTGTGGCCATATGTGGTGTCACTGGGTCACGTCATGCACTCTGCTCGGCCCAGCCCCAGCAGGCTTTCCTATGAAACAACTTGGAGGCAGGATCAAGCACTCCCTGTCTGACTTGTCGTCAGCTTTTTGCTTATTTGAGCCCTCTGGGTGGTGCCCTTCCGAGGAAGTGCGGCTGCCGTCGCCCATCTCAGCCCAGGCAGCCTGAGGGCCCTGCAGTGCTTAAAGCATTGCAAGAGGCATGCAGCAACCCCATGCAGCGAGTCTTCAATGCACCCCTGAGAGATGAAATCCTGCCCGGAGAGATGGGCTTTTAAGTGCAGCAGGTAGGCTCCCAAGCTGCTGCTTCCAACGTGCTCAGTGGTAGGGCTGCTGTGCTGCAGTGCAAAGTGTACAGCTACTTCATTGTCATCTGCTGGGCCTGCAACCAACAGCGTGTTTGTGAGCACATCAGTGGAGCAGAGCAACCAGACAGCAGCGCTGCTAGGCTGTGCTGCAAGAACTGCAGACGGGCAGCCTCCAGCTCTTCAGGCGCATTTTGAGCTGCACTGTATGGCGTCGGCGCTGCAGGCTGCATACCTCCCAGATTGGTCTGTGATGCTCATGCAGGCACTTCACTAGATGCGCTGCCTCTGAGCTGTTTGTTAGAGGCCAGCTGCCATGTGGCCTGAATGCAGCTGAGCTGAACTGATGTGACGGTGCATGGCACTGGCGCTGCAGGATACAAACCCTTCTCCAGCCCTCGTGGTGCGCCTGCAGCACAGCCCGAGGCGACAGTGCCTCTGAGCAGACGTGAGAGGCTGAAGGCCGTGTGGCAGCAATTCAAGCTATGCTGCTGTGCAGGTATGACACCGTGCACGGCAAGTTCAATGGCAAGGTGGAGGCCAGTGACAAGGGGCTGATTGTGGAGGGGCACACCATCGTGTTCCACCAGTGCAAGAACCCAGGTGGGTGCTGCTCCCCGACTGTCGTGGTGGGGTGTCCGCAAGGGTTGCCGTCTGCCGCTGCATCTGTGGGCTGTGCCATTTTTGTTGACAGAGGGGCTGAACAGATCACTTTACTTCACGCTGAGCAATGAAAGACAATAAGGACCTGCAGTCTGACTGGCTGCCTGCCCCTGCTGTACAGAGGACGCCCCTTGGAGGCTGACACAGAATGGATTCATGCTGAGCCACGAACCACCAAGAGCGTCTGCAGTCTGACTGGCTGCTTGCCTCTGTCCTGCAGAGGACATCCCTTGGAGGGACTCTGGTGCCGAGTACGTGTGCGAGAGCACTGGCGTGTTCACCGACAAGGGCAAGGCTGAGGCTCACCTCAAGGGCGGTGCCAAGAAGGCAAGATACCATGTCCGGCCAGCATGTCAGTGGCGCTCTGCCTGGTGCTTGATCCAGGATTGCTCCTAGAGGGAGGGTTCAGAGCCAATCTTGGTGCAGCAGGCCTGAAAGCTGGCAGTGTACACAAGCCAGCCTGATACAGGAGATAGCGGTCTGTGGAGGGTCCAGACATGGGCACGATGCGGCTTGCCACTTGACTGGCAGTGCAAGGCGGCTGTCACACATGCTTGGCGCTTCACTCATGGTCTGGCATGACACTGCCCATCGATGCATGCCCTGCTAGACTGATGGAGCTGCATCGTCTGTGCTCGCAAGTCCCGCCCCAACCTGTGGTGCTGTGGGTGGACACTCCGGCCCCAGCGTGCAGGTACAGGTGCCGTGTCCTGCTGTTGTCATCTACATGCTAAAAGACCATTGCCCAAGCCCCCTGCAGGTGATGATGAGTGCCACAGCAGGGTTGCTGCTCTACTGTTTTGTTGCTGGGGCTGGCATCAATGCTGCGCTTTCCAAGGCTGCGCAAGAGGCTATCGCAGCCCAGCATAAAGTTGTTGCGCAAGCTTTGAAGGCTTGCTTTGATGTTTCCATGCTACTGCAGGTGTCCATGCCCCGAAGCACGCCTAGATTCAGCAGTTGATTGAATAAAAGAACTCAGCCCTGCTCCCATGCCCCTGCAGGTGGTCATCAGCGCCCCCAGCAAGGATGCCCCCATGTTTGTGATGGGCGTGAACGAGAAAGACTACAACCCATCCAAGGACCACATCATCTCCAACGCCTCCTGCACCACCAACTGCTTGGCCCCACTCGCCAAGGTGATAAGTTTTGCCAGAGATGACCTTCTGTTACTGCGCTGACTGCCTGCAGAGTCCTCTCTGAGTGGTTGTATGGGTGTAGCACCAAAGAGATCAGCTCAAACGCTCTTGCACTCTCATATGCTGGGTGCCCCTGCCCAAGATATGTTCTCTTTAGACAGTGCATTGGACAGCTGGCCATGAGAGGGAGGTCCAACCTGCCTGGGCATGATCAGACCTGGAAGGTCCATGCCTTCTGCACCACGAATTGACGAGCGCCTTTGGCAAGCTCAGTAGTCCTTGCAGACTGTCCCTGGCTTTCACTATACCAGAGGCAGTGCTGCCTTGGTGTACGTTGCTGCTGCACAATGCACAGGCGACTCGGCTCCTTGAGCACTTCACCTATCTCTCCCTCAGGCCAAGGCAAGCAACTGCATGCAATGCCTGCACTGGGCATCAGGATGTCCCTGCCTGGCCCCTTCAGAAGGCTGGGCTGTGACTGTCCCTGCTGCTGCAGAGTCTTTGCACACTCAGCACACGCAGCTTTGGAGTTGTGGAGCTTGTTCTTTGACATCACGAGATACGCTTTGCCCAGTCTTTACTGCAGGTGCTAGAATCCTCTGCTGCGCGGGGCTGACACTTGTGGGTGTCAATTGCTGAGCCTTGACTTGATGATGCCGCAGGTGCTGAACGACAGCTTTGGCATCGTGGAGGGCCTGATGACTACTGTGCACGCCACCACAGCCACCCAGAAGACTGTGGATGGGCCCTCAGGTGAGCCCACACTGCTATTGGCAGCATAGTACCAGGGCTGCGCTGGCTGTAGCATTAGCTCTTGCTGTGACCGCTGGCAGCTGGTTCGTGGCAGCCACCTTACACAGGACATTGAATCTGTGATTGTGAATGGCTAGCTGTAAGCTGAACCAGCATCCATGGTCAGCTTTGCTCTCAGACAGCACCAATCAAACCCACTGCTGTATATGTACCTGTACAGCCTCGCATGCAGGGGCCATCGCTTCTGTCATGCTGTGCAGCATGTGCGTCCCACAGCCTGCCTGCATGCTTGCATGTGAAGGGCTCCCAGCAGAGATGCCCTGCATATCCTGACAACCCTATGGCCGCTCCTGTACCTTGGCCAGGGAAGCAGGTGCTGTGTTAGCCTGCTTGTGAACGGCACAGCATCACGAAAGCATCACGGTGCCCACTTGCCCTGTGCATGCCAGGACTCAGGGTGCAGGCGCTTTGCAGCTGCCTGGGCATCGTGACTGCGCCTGTACATTGTGTGCAGTGTGGATGTGGTGGGGTGCGGTGGGAGGGACACCCTGCAATGCAGCTATGTAGTCCCACTGTGTGCAAGCAATGCTGGTGGGCGTAGGAGCAGCTCTTGCTGGTGAGACAGCCTGCTTGCACAATCCTACCTGCAAATGAGTGACAGCCCATCATGTGCAGGCAAGGACTGGAGGGGTGGGCGCAGCGCAGCTGCCAACATCATTCCCTCCTCCACAGGAGCTGCCAAGGCTGTGGGCAAGGTGCTTCCCGAGCTCAACGGCAAGCTGACGGGCATGTCCTTCAGGGTGAGTGGGGATGCATGTCGTTGAGGTAGGGGTTGGAGCACTTTGCTACTTAGGGGGGCACCATGTGGCAGGGAACTTTCTCAGGAGAAGTGCTGTTACCACAGCCACAGACAGCGGGAGGGTCACCATGCCTGTCCTTGTGGAAGCAATGTGAACCAGCAAGCCAGTTGATGACATGTGCTTCTGGGTGAGTCCAGGTACCTGAGCTGCCAAGAAGGGCGCTGTGTGTGCATTGCCTCAGCACTGGGGAAAGACTTTGCCATGGCCAGTGATAGGGAAAGGGGCGTCATGCCTCTGCTTGTGGGAGCAGGTGCTTGGAATGGTTGAGGGGCTGAAAACCTGACTAGTTTCCAGAGGTCATTGCCACCATGATTGCTGCTTAAGCCAGAGCGGATTTGTCAGTGGTAGACCTATCTGGCCAGAGGGCTTGGGCTTTGCCAAAGTGCAGTGCTGAACACCAACATGTTTTGCAGCTGCCCACAATGGCAGCCCAAGCCTTGGACCGTACTGCATGATTGGCCAAAGTGCTGAAGTTGTGTGTGTGCTGCAGGTGCCCACAGTGGATGTGTCAGTGGTGGATCTGACTGTCAAGCTAGCCAAGGAGGCTTCCTATGAGGAGATCATCGCTGCCTGCCGCAAGGCAGCCGATGGGCCCCCTCAAGGTAGATTCTGCAGACCTCATGACCATCATTGAGGTTGCTGGGTTTGGAACGAAGCAGCTCATAGGCCCCCTGAGGTGAACCTTCTGCTTCTGGATGACGCTGGCGTCTCCGTGGGTGGTTCAGCTGATGCTGACAGGTACCCAGGTGACTGCTGGCTGGTGTGGCAAGGCATTTTGTCAGTTGGACTTGGCATGGGTGAGGAGGTGTCATGCCATCTGCTGCAAGGCAGCCAACAGGTCTCACAAGGTGCGCCCTGTATGTCTGACAACTTGCAGATGAGAGCAGGACACAGCCGCAGGGTCTTGCTCCTGATCCTCGCCTAGTGGCCCAAGTTGACCCTGCCACGTGGCAGCTGGCAGCCCCTAAGATTGCATATTCATGGAGACAGGATTGTGTTTGCTGTTGTTTAGGGAGAGAGGAAGGTGCCCACGACTCTTGGCTTGCTCATGTGTCGCTGTGGCAAGAGGGTGTGCCAGGCATGCTCATGAGAACGCAAGGAAGCCGCTGCTCACGCTCAAGTTGAGCTGACAGCTCCTACCCGTTGTGCTCTGCTTGTGCGGGGTGCAGATCGTGTCATGTGGGCACATTGACACCCTGCAGGCTTTTCCCTGGACCTGATTGTTTGTGGGGCATGCTTGATGCGCACATTGGAGGCTAGCAGCTGTTCAGCAGGCCAAATCGCCACTGGGCCTGGCAGCATACACACCTCAATTTGAAACCCTCAGACCTGTGTCGTGCTTGTGTTGCAGGGCTTCCTGAGTGGAGAACAGTGTTGTGTCAAAGCGTCTGACAGCTACAGCAGCTAGTTCTGCGTGTGTTGTGCAGGTCATGCTGGGTGCTCCGCAGGGCACGCTGTGCATCCCGCTTCAAGCAGCGTCAGGTGTGCTCTGTGCCCTCAGCCAGTCGTCGACTGTTCAGGTGTTGGCTGCAGGGCATCCTGGGCGTGACAGACGACGATGTGGTGTCCACTGACTTTGTCCATGACTCCCGCTCCTCCATTGTGGATGTCAAGGCCGGCATTCAACTGACAAACACCTTTGTCAAGCTGGTGTCCTGGTGAGCAAGTCTGCTCAATTGTCTTGGCAGTGCCTGTGCATCGGGAGCCATGCTGGTAGTATCACTCTGCAGTTGTCAGCACTACCGCTGCCAGCTGGACACCTGTCTGTAGCGATATCGTGAGGATTCTTGCAGCTTTCTGCTCTGTGCCAGGGCATGCTGTTGTGGCTAGCTGGCTTTGTCATGCCAACCAGTCAGGTCCTGACGCCGCTCTGGTGCTTTGCAGGTACGACAATGAGTGGTAAGTTCAGCGTTGTCATGTTTTGACAGATGTGTGATGCCTTTTGATGGCAGCTTCTGCCTGATTGCCTGCTGCAGCAGCCATGGCTCATCGTGGACCTTTTGCTGCTCTGCAGGGGCTACAGTAACCGTGTCTGTGACCTGCTCAGCTACATTGGCTCCAAGCAGTGATTGTGCAGAGCTTCTTTGCGTTAGTTGATGCAGCATGCAAGCTGGCCAACCTTTTGAATGCAACACCTGTAAAGTATAGGTCCATGGGCAGTCACAGTGATCCAAATGAGCCCTTTGGCAGGCCCAGATTGCTGATGGTTCCAGATCTCCCTCTGGCCTGGTCAAGCCATAGCCATTTCGCAGCTGGGATGCTTAGTGCTGGCTTCTGGACACTGGCTTTCGGCAGTAACGCACAGAGGCAGACCGGCACTCTATACGTGCCTGACTTTGGGCTTTTTTTTATTCACGTGAAAGCCATTCAGTTGTTTGGATCATTTCCCTCTGGATCGATTCTCATGAATTGACCTACTGGTCTAGTCAACAGCCAACGATTGGCCAATACCAAGCAGCAGCGAAATGGCAGCATGGGGGCTGTAGCATCACATGATTCATTCAGTGGTTGCTCAGCACCAAAGAGGACAAAGCAAACTGCACGCAAAACGGCCAAGAGGGTGCAGCAGGACGTCATCATCATCTCTGACTCCGGAGACGAGGCACCACCAACAAAGCGGAGGCAGATAAGTAGGGCGTGCAAGCATCGAACCGGGCAGCTTCAGCCAAAATGGTGATGTCGGATCGGAAGAGTGAATAGAAATAAACCTGCCCTGCCTGCAAGCCAACCTAACCATGGCAAAGGGAGGGCCAAGGCAGAAAGCGCCAGCGTTGCGGCTGTGCAGGCTGCAGGTGACTTTCTTGATTTGAGCTATGCTGGCCCCAAGTCTGACACTGCTTTCCGTGGCGGCATGCGAGGCCCCCCAGAATAACGAGCCTGCTAGAATGCAACCCTATTCATGGCCATTTCTACTGCTTCACGAGGCAGAATCTGCAAATTGAGGCGTGCACAGCTGCACCCTTGCAGGCCCTGCCACACCCAGCATCTCTGCCAAGCCAGGGGCTGTCAAGTCTCTGCCAGGCAACCCCTCTGCAGTGGATGCCTACTGCAGCCTGGCTCGCACAGCCCAAGTGGTGCCAGGCCATGATGTCATGCTGACCCAGACCAACATCGGTGAGTAGCACATCCTTGTGCATGGCCTGGCTTCAGTCGGGCTGAGTCAGCTGGGCTGCAATGTGAGTCCACGGCAGTGGGCTCATCCAATGCAGTGCCAAGTGGCAGCTCAGGTGTGTGTATGGACCTGGTCAGAGCATGTTGTGCAAACAGAATGATGGCGTTGTCTGACCCCAGCTTGTTGCTTGCATCTGCAGGTGGATGCCGCACTGAGTGCAAAGCAGCTGTGCCAGTCTCTGCAAGCAGCTTTCCAGCAGAAGCAGTGGCAGTGGGCCTGTCTGCTGAGGCTGGCAATGACGTTCATGCCAGCCACACTGGGCCGCTCTGATGACCTGCGCAAGCTTCCCTGGAGCTGCCTGGCACTGAGGACGCAGGATGGTGTGGGGCCAACGCCCTCTGTGGCAATCCTCTGTGGTAGCATGCAGGGGAAGACTGTGAAGCCTGGGCAGGTGGATATTCCTGGTGTCGTCAGGTATGCGCATTCATGTTGTCACACGCACTTGGGCAGTTTGCTGCAGTGTGTTCTCAGTTTATATGCCTCCTCTGCCGCAGGTATCGAGACCATCGCATCTGTCCTCAGGCAACACTTGCCGACCTGGCTGTTGCTACCTTCCACAGGGGCATCAAACTTGAGGATCTGGCCAACTACATTGTTGCAGCCCCTAGCATGCAGGGGAATCAGCCCATAAGTGGGCAGACCCTCAACGTTCACCTTCGGCAGGCTTTTGACCTTGCTGGTGAGCCCGTGCGTTAATGCTTCAGATTCTGGACACGGCTGTGGGTGACATCTGTGGCTTGTTACATCGCAGGTGTGCCCTGTGGCAGGCTTGATGGGTACTCAACAAAAGGGGAAGTCAGCCACAAATTCAAGAAGCATGGTGTGGAGGCGGCAAACAATGTGGGCATCAACAAAGCGGAGATCAAGACGGCAACGAGGTAGGCAACTCAGGCCAGGCTGTGCACTTTGCACAACAGTATCTCCAGCTGACCAGTGTTGTGCCATGCAGGCATGAGTCTGACACCACAGACCTGTATTGCATCTTTGACTCAGACACAGCCCACAGGCTGGCTGGGTGGGGACGGGACTGGAAGGAGAATCATCGTTTGGGTCAGGCTGATTTCAAGGTAGGGTCACTGCAGTGCCAGTGCTTCTCACGCAAATCCCCAAAATCGGGGAATGGGGGGACTGATATGACTGTGTTCTGCAGGCTGAGGAGGATGTGCTGGATCGCATCATCCCGGGCTTGACAGTACTCCTGCGCCAAGCTGGCGTGCGATGCCACCCTGCACATCCTTTGCTGGCGCCCTTACGCGCCATCGACCACCTGCGGCAGGTGTTTGTGCAGAACGCCAGCTTGAGAATTCAGTCATATGGGGACCAGTGGCTCTGCACCATCCCGCCAGCAGCCAGTCGCCTTCTGCAGAGCGCTGTAGGCAAGCAGCTGCGGCAAGGGACATGGGACAAACACATTGCTGCTGAGAGGATTCTCAAAGACAAAAATGAGTTTTTCACCAACCCAATGGTGAGCGCTGTGGCCTTGAGGTGTCCAGATCTAGATCAACCATGCTCTGACCTTTTCCCCTGCCATGTCGCAGGCTTTCTTCAAGACGCTGAGTGGAAAGGAGGCCACGCCTATGCCAGTTGCCCCTGTGGTGATGCTGCCCCAGGTGCCTCTTTCCAGTGTTCAGCCTCCAGCATCCGCCAACCCCATGTTGTGGGTGCCTCTGGCTTCAAAGGCCAGCTATGGCGTTACTCTGCTGCCTCAGGCCCTCAGTGCGCTGAGCCCCGGGGATGAGAGGGACTCCTTGTTGGTCGAGAAACAGGTATGCAGTCAATTGCCTTTCAGCTTGAGCGCCTGTGTACTGGTCAGACCTTGTCGCCTTGTGAACTGCAGGTGTGGAAGCTCTCAGATTTCCAGACAGTCCCAGAAGCATTTGAGGCGTTCTCCAAGATCTCAGCGGTGCCTTCAGACCTCCGCAGGTGGCATGGCAGCAAGAAAGAAGCAAGGGCCAGCAGCATGGCCTTCTCAAGATTCAAGAACGGCCTTGCTGCTGAGGTCAGGAACCGCATGGTTGCCTTGGGAAGCACCATGGCTGCTGTGGTCGGGGCTTTAAAAATGGAACGTGAGCGAATTTCTGCCACCAGGACAGTCACCTCACTGCAGCAGCTATGCAGCAGGTACAGCAGTGACTCCAAGCTGCTTGGCAAGCGTAAGCAGAGCGGCTGAGCAAGCCTCTGATTGTTTGCTGATCTACATTGAAATTCCTACCGCCAATTACCTGCACAGGTACATTTCTCTGCTGAAAGTCATATCTTACTGAGCGGTGTAACATTCCACTCAGAAAGTCAGATTTCACTCCACAAAATCAGATCACGCAAGGGGGCAAGCCTGCAGGCTTGCCCCCCCAACAGACTACACTTGAAACACTCTTGGTCTACATGAACTGAAGATCTGCATGTCCGCGTAACCCTGTTCTCTGGGCCAATCAACTACTTTTGGCTTGCCACTGCACAGCAAAGGTTCCACTACACTTGAACTACACTTGAAGGTATTACTCAGAGGGAGCTGGCCTGACCAACACATGTGGTGGCTTTTTGGACCTGGCAGCATCTACATCTGAATCCCTGGTGGCACAAGAGGACCTCCTGGGCCCTTGAAAAGGGCTGCACTTGCGCAATCTGTGCATCTGTTACAAAGTCATACGGTGTGGTACGTGGACGCACCTTCCACACCTGTGCTGTGGCATGGTGATTCAGACAAGTTCATGATCTTGTAAACAAGCTTGCATCATCTGGCCTTCATCACATCGGCAATAACTGCTGCTGGCAGATTGTAACTGACACATGCCCTTGCTGGCGCACGACCAGACGTCCATCCAGGAGGTGGGTAGTCCTTGAACAGATCAATGAATGCCTCCTCGTAGAGCTGCTTCAACTTGGGAACTGTGAGCATCCTGTTAGACTGCAACTTCCTGATTGGCTCAAGGAGCCTGAATCTGTAAAAAATCAGGAGGGTGTCCCTCCAGAAAGTTGTGCCTGACCACCACCTCCTCCCTTAGGCTTAGCCCGTCTGGCCCCTGCATATACTTCATGGTGCGCTTCCGCTTGCTGGTTTGCTCCTGTTTGGGTAGGGCCTTGAACTCCTCCTCATCATAGGCAGGGTTGGGGACGAAGTCACCCTCCACGCGCTTGGGCACAGTACTGAAGAAGCCCGGTACCTTCGGCAAGGTATATATGGTGCAACCCACACTCTTTGCGGCAGCTTCAGCAGACGCTGGAATTCCTCATAGTTTTTGCACTGCAACTCTGGAGTCCCTGCCCTGATGGCCGCTATTGCCACTTGCACTGGTCCCTGTCGTCCAGCACTATTCCTGGCACCTCCATGTGAAATTTCCCAATCTCCACCACACATGAACTCCACTGTCCTGTGCTCAGGATGCTTTGGGCGGTGATTCTCATGGTCGTTATTGTTCACGTACAGCGACCTGTAGTCGCCAAGCCCCTTCAGGCCGTGAGCTGGTCCAGCATCTGCTTTCAACTCATTGAACAACTTCACTTCCACAGAGTCAGTCCTGTGTGCCAAAGATGAGTGCCATGGAGGCAGCAATACTGGCTTTGACAGCGCTCTTGGTCTGAGGAGCCTTAGACATCACAAGGAAATGTACATGGTGGTTGCCGGACTTGTGGTGAAGAGTGCCTGAGTACTTCTTGATGTTGTGTCCAAAGACATCCTTCAGAGCCGCCATGCTATGCCGCGAGACCTGAGGCAGCTGGTCTTCATTGGTGGTGATGTGGTTGACAACAATCTCAAAGTTGCGCTCTTGCCTCTTGCCACTGCCCTGGCTTAGACTTCATTCTAGCCTGCTTACCTATGGTGAGATTGAAAAGCTCTAAGTGGGCACACAGTCCTAAGCTCTTTGACTTTTCATTTGAAACCTCAAACCATCATTAAGAGTATTCCGGTGGGCATGAGCACGATGAATAAGCTCTGTTGCGGAGCAGGCCTTGAAGTTTCAAGCCATGTTACAGGGCGTCACATGGCTTACTATAGGTCGGAAGGCAAAGTAGTAGTACCGAGGCTTTGGAAGGCCCTTGCAGTGCTATAGGAGACCCTGAACCCTTGCAGTCCGCAGAAGGCTGCTGCTGGTTTCAATTTCTGCACTTGCCAACTTCTGTCACCTGCAAACTGTCAAGACCAAGCACAGCTCAATAGCTGTCAGCAAGCTCTTGTCAGCAGCTAGATGCAAGCC
The DNA here is from genome assembly GCA_963969365.1 of Asterochloris sp. CNOR1. Taxonomy (NCBI): domain Eukaryota; kingdom Viridiplantae; phylum Chlorophyta; class Trebouxiophyceae; order Trebouxiales; family Trebouxiaceae; genus Asterochloris; species Asterochloris sp. CNOR1. Next base: position 1,949,938 of record OZ017763.1, on the reverse strand, counting down.
TGAGCACCCTGCTGACAGCAACCTCTTGTCAGCAGCCAAATACAATCTTGAGCACCTCCGACTAGTGCGCAGGTGCGCATTTCCTGCTGTCAGTGTCATGTGCTTCTGCGCCTGAACACAGAGGCTCAGCCTGCCATCCACAATGCTGATGGCTGCAGACATGGATGCTGAAGACATGGAGAACAAGCTGTTGGCAGATGTGAGAGAGGCCAAGGTTGCATGGGTGGCAGAGGAGGATCCTGCCAAATCATCCAAGCTCCACATCATATGGAAGCAAGCAGAGGAGAGGCTGGACAGCTTCCGAAACCAACAGGTGGCTGGAGGTAAGGATCCCAGTCAGGGCTGTAAGATCTGACCTGCATGGCGTGCGGCAGCAGGGGGTGCGCCTTGCGGGAGGCACTGTCCAGGGTCCTGCCACCAGGGCTGGTGGAGGGCCCAGAGCTTGGGCGTGCAGGGCACATCTGCTCAATACAAGCGCAGGCTGCGCCTTGAAACTGCATGGTGTAGAGCTTGAGGCCATAGGGGTAAGGTTTCCTAGTTTGTGGTCCTTGTGTTGCAGGTGGTCTTCAGAATGAACAGCGCCAGGTGTTGCTCACAAAGGAGGCTGTGAGGGAGGCTCTGAAAGAGGACAGGGAGTCAAACAAATCAGTCCGTGTCTCTGATGTTAACACTGAAGTCTGGAACATAATTCAGGGCAATGCAAGTAAGACGCCATTGTACGCTGACCTTCTGCTCACCCTTCTCTCAAACAATCGCATGCTTGATCTACAGCTCAAATGTACATCTGCGATGACCTGCTGCAGAGCTGGAGCTAGATGTATTCAACGGCACCATCTCGGTCACACCAAGGCAGGTGCCAGCTTTTGATTGGGATGAGAGGCTGGAGAAGACCCAGGCTGACCGGTACATGCCTCACTTGCACAAGCTCATGCGGGTGCGAGACAGGTAAAGAGGCAGCTTGGTCACATGACAGCAATGTTGCAAAGCATGTATCTAATGCTGACTCCATATGTTGACCCCTAATGCAGATCATATCGCCTCATGGATGCCAACCACTATCCCCAGCTTTTAATGGATGGGGCGCACCAAGCAGAGCTCGGCTACAAGTTCCGAGGAACCACCGATGTGGCCGTCGTTGACAAGGTGGCCTACCAGGCCGAAGAGTATAAGGTACATGAGCTGTCAAGCTTGTGCAAGCCTGTATCTGTGCAGTCAGGTTAATTGTGTGCTGAGTCATATGTGTTGCCTTTATTCCTCGTAAATGCTGCAGCATGGCCTTCGCTTGCTGTTTGAGCTTAAGAAGAAGCCAGACACTGCAGCTACAGCTCAAGCTAAGATCTCCTTGTTGCTGGCCAACATTCATTCAGCGAAGTGAGTCCTTAATCCCTTTGCTCATGTTCCATGTCATTGGCTTGAATTTGGCCTGTGATACCAAAGTGCTCTGTGTCTGCAGGCTCAAACCTTTGGTGGTGCTGACAGACCTCAGGGAGGACTACAGGTTCTATTGGCTAGACGGCCGCACCATACGTGTTTATCCTGCGCCCTGCTCCAGTGCAGCTTGGGGCTTGATTGATCTGCTGTTTGAGAGTGAGGAGGTTACTGAGGGAGGAGTTGTGCCAAAGACCTTGGATGCAGATGTGATGCCTGTCGCTAAAAGACAAAGGCTTGTCTTGGAGGGTGCTGCTGCTGGTGAAGGTGTGGCCAATCTGTCTGAGCTTGAAGGCTTCCTAGACCCTCAGGAGCTGCAAACAAGTTATGTGAGTCAGCTCCTGCAACAATTGCACAGATCACCTGCGTTTCAAACAGCCACATCAGACTTCAACCCTATGTATGTTTGATGCACTATCTGAATGCATGTCTGTAAATGCCCTACCCCATCCCCCATGAAAGCAGCACATGTGCCGTCCCAGTGAGTAATGCCGTGCTGCGTATGCGGCCAACTAATTTGCAAGGGTTTAAAGCATGTGCGCACGAGTGCTATACTGAGGCTGCATGGGTTGTTCTGCACCATGTGCGGCATTTGGGAATCAAGCTCTGTGCGGTGCGCCCAGCATCTCTGAGGAGGTTTAAACAAGTGCTGCATCAGTCACAGGCCTGTGCCCCCTGCAGATTTTGCCCAGCTGTGTACAGTCCACACTATGGAGATGCATACATGAGCAGCTGCAAGCCGGCACAAAAAAACCTCTAGCCCACCAACAATGCCCTGGACTTTGTGGACCATCTGAACTTGAAGCAGGTGTCAGCCAGGAATGCCTTCAAGCATACCTGGTTCTGTCAAAAATCAGTTCATGCACGCCTGCCCCTCTCACTAGAGGGGCAACGTGTTATTAAAGCAACGGCAAAGGCATCAATGCCAACCTGGCCTGCAGATGACATGCAGGAGCACATGGCCTGCCGATCTGATGACATGTTGCGGGGTGTCACATGGCCTGTGATACGATGACCTACGGCAGATTGTGAATAATTTCCCGTTTCTCGTGTCCTCTGCCCCCGGCTTGACTTTTTCGGCGCTCCAGGCTGCTGTCCTAAGAACTGCCAGTCCTGAGAGTGAAGAACCATCTGATACATGCCATGCTGTTTGCATTTCTTGATGCTGCAATCAGCAGGTGTTGGTGTACATAGCCTCTACCTCGGCTGGACTCTCACAATGTGACTCAGGAGAGTCATCCACAGAAGCAGAGGGGCACATGGCGCAGATGTTTATTGTGCCTGTGGCAGACACTGTGCTGCTCCACTTCAAGACAGCAGCAAAGGCCAAAGTGGACGCTGCTGTGGATCATCGTGTTGATCATGTGAGCACGTCATGCTTTGTGCACCACATGCAGGTGGAAGATGCTGACTTCCAGGTGCACGATGTAAGTTACAAGACATTTCAAACGAGCTCAAGCGTGTGGACTTGAGTGTCCTGCATGCCCTGCGCTGGACACCGTCTGTTGGGGCAGCAGGGCAGGGCTGATGTGGAAGGACCTGGTGCAGTGGCGGCGCAGTGTCTGAGATGCTGAGCTGTGCAGACCTCTCCTTTGGGCCTGACCTCCACAGCCTTGAGGTAGCTCCAGTGGCTGGCAGCCCGCAGCAGTGGGGCCGCTGACAGCAGCCAGCCACAGCACTGAGCATGCTATGCTGCCCAGGAACATGAGAGCTTGTCTCCTGCAGGTTGGACACAGCATCTCACCCCGCCTGCATGCAGTAGGGGAGCGGCAGGGCGGGGCAGTCAGCAGGGCAGCACCAGTGTCACTGTCATTCCTGCACCCTGTTGCTTGGCCGTCAAGTCCCTGGCGCCTGTAGGCCAACATTGGCTTGATTCGCGGCCAGCAGCAAGACTTACTGGCATCAAGACGCCCACTGCCTGTCCATTGCAGGCCGACGGCGGCTCAAGTTGCGGCCAGCAGCCAATCTCGCTGCCCTGGCGACTCCCACTGCCTTGCCCCCTGCAGGCTGACAGCGGCCTGAATCGCAGCCAACAGCTCATCCTGCCGGCCCAGCAATGTTAGTGTCTGGCCCCTGCAGGCTGACAGCAGCACGCCCAACCGGACTAGCGACGCCCAGTGCACCCCTGCTGCAGGGTGACACTGGCATCGAGCCCTTTTGGACCAAGATCCTGCAGGCGCTGAGGCAGCTGGCCCACCATGCTGCCAGCGGCCTGCTGGACGCTTTGTTCAAGTGGCGCTTTGAGGCTGGCAGTGAGCGGGAGTCGGGGTCGACCCTGGGGCTGACAGGGGGGTCAGAGGGCCGCCAGCTGCGCAAGAAGGTGACAGTCTCTGCCGGCATGGATGATGGGACTAAGCTCATCAGCACTGCGCATCAAGGCTGGCATGCCGTCTCAGACACCACTTGCATGTCACCTCAACAGCAAAGCTCAGGTGCTGCTTGGAGGCTGCCCTGGAGGTAGGACTAGGGGTCAGTTTTGCGGCCCCATGTGCAGCTGCAAGGTGGTGTGGACCCTGTAGGTCTTGCAATGATCCTCTGCGTCTCGGCACTTTTCTATTCTTGCCTGCAGCTTGCGGTGGAAGCTGTCTTTCTGGAGGCTGCCAGCCAGCTGATTGGACCCACCACCAGTGGCATCAGCGAGCGCCAGGCAGAGCTGCTGGAGCAGACGGCCTTCGACTGGGTGCTGAGCGTGGAGAACTCGCGGTATGTGGAGCTCATGGAGCCACGACGGAAGGTGAGACCAGAAGGGCGTCTCAAAGCCAGTCAGGCTGCGCCATAGCTGATGGAGCCTCGGGCCAGAGGCTATGGTAGCTGCAACCGTACAGATGGTGCAAATGACCCCACAGCTTGAGAGCTTGAGAGCAGTGGCAGATTGGCAGGGCAGGCTCGATTGGGTGGTGGCCACATGCCTGATATATCTCCAGGCACTGGCAGGCTGGCTGCTTTCAACATTCAGCAGCATGCCAGTTGGGTTTTGGTGCAGTCGTTATGCTGTTTGCACCATTGTGCAGCACAGTGCACATGCTTGGCCCTGAGGCTACCCTCAGTGCCAGTTGGCATGCCTACAAAGGAGCGTCGGTCACGCATGAAGTGTTTGTCTGCCAGTCAGCCACAGTGAAACATGCAGAACATCGCCTCTCGGCCTGGCCTCGGGGCAGCAGCCAAAGACCGTTCTGTGCATGCTGCCACAAATCATTGGTGGCCTCTCGGCCACACATTTGAGCGGCCTGCAGGCCCATCCCACACTCATATCTTCACGTGTATCCCCCAGGCCAGCACGTTGTCAATGGCCATCTGTCTGCAAACACAGCAGCATACAGAGCCTTCATCTGTCATCTGACCTTTTGATCTCGTGTTTCACCACCAGATGTGGCAGCACTCCACTCAGCCCTGCCAGGCTGTTGCCACACAACACCAGTGCTGCCAGCATGGCTGCACGCAGACTGCCAGCTTCCTGAAGGGCATGTGCCATGAGGCGCTGGCAAAACGCTCAGCACAGACTTGCTTAGCACGACCACAGCAGTGTGGCTATCCTGTGCACCTGCCTGCTCTTGAGGCAGCACCAAGACTGTGCAAAACGCAGTGTAGCATGGCGGCAGCCAGGCAGGCCTCTGTCCTTGGACCCGCTCTGTGCATGGTGCAGGCGACCGCGACCAGCCTGGCTGCCAACGTCTTTGGCGGCCTGTCAGCCACTCGCCTGAGAGCCATCCAGGCCAAGTTCACAGTAGAGCTGGAGCAGCGCTTGTCTGTGGACTCGGGCCCAGGGGGGCATCCCCGCACGCAGATTTTCCAGCTGTGCGAGGGCATGAGCGCCCTGCACTTACCAATGTCCAGCGACGCTGCGGTGAGGTTCACATGTGGTCTTACACCACAATGCATTGACAGGGCACCTCTTCATTGGGGCCGGGAGTCAGCCCTGCAATCAGAAAGAGTTGTGCACAGCTGCTGAGACTCGACATATCTGCTGACACCATCTTTTCGAGTCACGACAAGAAGTTTGAGGTAGGCACAAGGATGTTTCTCCCTGTGTGAGTGTCTTCACCTGCCTCTTACCGGTGGCACTGCGGCAAGCTTGGGACGTGCATCACAACAAAGCCGCACAGTGAATGCGCTGGGCTGCAATCAGCTGAGCAAGAGAGTGCACCCTTAGCCTGCAGTTCCACCCACCGCCGGTCCAGGGACCCTTCAGTGAGCTTGAGACTTGCACCAGAGTACTTCTGTGTGAGCGTGGGGCGCGTACCATGCTGTCCCTGTTCAAGGCCTGCATTTGGCAGCACGTAGTTGTGAGAGCGCCTGCAAAAGGTGCCCCAAGGCCACTTTGAGCATGTGGCGGCACATGCTTCTGCCTGCCAGCACTGCGGCATGCTTCAGGCTGGCTGTGCAAGGTATGCACTGCTTGCTTCTGCCCATTGAACTGATCAGAGGCCCTGTGCGCCTTCCCCTCATGCTCAATGGGGTGGTCTTGGGGCCTGCTCGATTGCTGTGCATGCATCTCTGCAGGTCTGAGCATCTATGACCATCTAGGGCAGTAATCTCGCAAGACACGCTCTGTGTGCACCCCTGCATAGTCCATCAGCTACCCGGCAGCTGTGCACCCACTGGCCTGGCGCCAATCTTTGAAGCTCTGCGCGTTTGTCGTGCAGCTGCGGGAGTCCATTGCTTCTCTTGCAGCTGTGGACCCACTGTGCAAGTGCCAACCTCTGCGTGTGTACCCTGCAGCTGCGGGAGTCCATTGACTTTCTAGCGGCTGTAGACCCACTGGCTTGGCGGGCGCCTGTGCGCAAGTCTCAGGTGAGGTTCTCAGCCCCGTGCAGGCCAAAGGTTGCACCACATGCAAGGGCTCTCTGGTCGATGTGCTGCTGCTGGCATCCGCTGAGCAGAAGCCTTGAGCCAGGCCTATATTTGAGATTCTACTGCTGGTATCTGCTGAGCAGCTTGTTTGGGCAGGCCTCTCTGGTGGCTATGCTGCTGCTGGAATCTGCTGAGCTGGAGTGCATAAGGCCGGCTGCCTTGTCTCATGTCAGACCTTCTGTTTTGGTTTGCTGCTTGAGGGAGCTGCCTAGCAGAGACCTATGCAGGCGATTGTTAAATGTGCCAGCAACTTGACTGGTTGCTCTGCTTCACGCAGGACTTGTCTCTTTGCTTGACATACTGCTCATGACATTTGTAGAGCAGCTTGATTGTATGCAGCTCGCAGGTGTATCATCAGCTTTGAAGCACACTGACTCCGCCTCCTGCAATACCTCTAAGCTGTGCAACTGCCAAGTTGGCTCTCAAGCACCCGCAGCTGCCTGCACCACCATGTGAAAAGGTCTGTATGTCACTTATTGTGATTCACCGTGGCTTGGGTGTGTCGCAGGTGCACCACGCTCTGGCTGAGATGCTGACCTCCATCCTCCAGCCAACCTTAAGACAGATCAGCCACGCTCCTTGGCGCGCAGCCTGAGCCCACACATCTTGCAGGTAGGTACCTGTGCATCCCTCTGCACTCGTTATGTTCTGGTTTGCAGCTAGGATTTCAATGTCCTCATGCAATGCGGTACGGGTGACATCAAGGCATGGGGCGCCTGCGGCGCCCCTGAAGTTGTGATGTTCCTGCTGCAGAGGTGGTACCAAACAGTTGTGAAGCTCAGAGCCAACCTGACGGCATGGACACAGAAGCAGAGCAAACACGCTGCGGTGGCATATCCCCTCATCACCTGCCTGGTCTGCCTTGAGGACGATGACACATTTGCCAATGATGTGGATCCCCTGGTGGACAACCTGCACAGGATCTTCAAGGCAAGCCTGGTGGCTTGTAGGGTGGGGAAGATAAATCTGCATGTGACAGGGGAACCCATCCCAGGGCTGTAGTGTTGGTCCCTGCAGGCAGTCTTCAGGGCGGGCCCGCAGCCCAGCTAATTCAGCGTGGACTTGATGCATGCTGTCTGGCTAGCTGTAGCCTGTCGCAGCAGCGCTTGCCATCCAGGCAAGGCTTCTAAATCAATGTGTTGATGTTGAGCTGCTGGATGCACCTAAGCTGCCTTTTCCCACAGCCCTTGCTCAGTGCACAGCTGCCACCTGTTGCCTGCAGGACAAGGTGTTGAGAACCCTGGTGCTGAGCTGCCTGTGCCAGCTGTGCACGACCTACCTGTACCGTCTGCAAGGACCTATGGCGCGCGACAAGGTGTCGCGCTGGCTCCACAAGACGATGAAGCCCGTGCTGCTCAATCTGCGCAAGGGCAACCTCCAGGCCCCAGAACAGCATGTGAGTCATTATGGCGGCTGTGACTTGACCTGCAGCAAGGCTGCCTGTACTGCACAAAATGGAGGTGCAGTCCTCTGATCAGCACAAAATTTGACTACCCGGTTTTTGAGGCCTTTTTCTCAGCAGTGCTTAGCAGGCCAAGTCCATGCAGATAAAAGGACATGATACTATGTCCCCACAGTTGCCGCTGTGCCCCGGCACCAAGCCACCATGGGCTGCTCCCCAGCCGCATCTTGTGGCTTGAGGGCCTGAGGTGTGCAGGAGCAGTTGTTGGAGCCTGTTCTGAGATACTGTTTGGTGACAGGGATGCAGACTCCTAAGGATGCCCTGCATCATGGCAGGTCCCTTCCTCCATTGACTGTGCCTGTGGGGTCTGCATTGAGGTTTTTCTGCTGTGTGACCCATTTACATGCTGAGCATAAAGTTTGCCGCCCAGGGGCTGTGCTTCTGCACAGAGGCGCCAGAGCATGCCGCCTCACAGGCTTTCCATAGTAAGCCCCTTCCCATGTGTGCAGGACCTGCTTTGCTTGCTAGGCATGACAACTGCCTGTCATGGTGCTGCAAAATTTGCCATTGGCAGCCTCACTATGCACTGTGCTTGAAATGCAACTGTCAATGTGTGCAGGACCACATTCCCATGCTGTGTATGTCCATGATGCCTGGATTTTGGCAGTAACAGCCCCACCATGCGCTCCTCTTGAGCACTACTCGCCATGCGTGCAGGATTCTATTCGTTTGCTGTGCGTGACAATCGCCAATCATGGCGCCCCAGAGTACGCCATTGGCAGCCTCACGCTGGAGCTGCTGCAGTCAGAGGGCTCTAATTGGGATGCCACCATGATTGGGCTGAGGGCCCTGCTGTCAGTGGTCATGACGGCCCCCTTGCGGCTGGCAGGTGGCAAGAAGTTTGACCCTGCAGTGAGTTGATTTTGCCTCCTCAGATCAATCAGGCTGAGGGCCTTCTCTTATGTGTGATCCTGACCTCCCCCCTGCGGCTGGCAGGCGGCAGACATTGTGACTCTGCAGTGATGGCTGCATGCTGCTATGCCTGTCACCATTTTGCACTAAATGCATTGTTGTCGGTGGTCCCGCCTCATTGCTGGCGGTGGTCCTGCCTCCTTGCTGGCGGGCAGCAAGAAGTCTGACCCTGTGGTGGGCTGGTGGTGAGTGCGGGACTGACCTACAGCTGGGACTCAGGTAAACACCGCCACCTGCTGCAAAGCACCCTCTCTTTTTACTGCCAGCTGGGACTGACAAACACACTGCAATGAGCGCCAAGCATTTGCCCGTTACATGATTACAGTCAAAGTCAGGCACCTGCCCCTTTGTGCAGATGGTGGGTGTGGGTCTGCCCGACAGCTGGGCTGCCGCCACAGACTGTGATCAGCTGCTGGACATGATTCGTGCGGGGGATAAGGCGCTGGATGCCTATGGAGTGGGCAGCCTGGCAGTTAAAGTGTCAGCCGCGTTGACCAGGGTCCTGCTGACCTGCCACAACATGTTTGCACACTTCAAGCTGGTTTCAACCAACAGGCGAGGGTCTGCATGCAGCTTTTTGAGGGGATTGTTTGCTGCTCAACTGCAACAACATTTTTGTTATGCAACTTGCAGCTGGTGTACAGCAACAGATAAGTGAGACTTTGAATGTGCATGCTCCCTTTGCAGACACTCCTTCCCATGAGTGACATACGTCTTGCAGAATGCTGTGTGCTATAGATGCTGCATTGTCTCTGGATGAGACTGATGCCAAAGTCAATGAAGTGCGACCCGTCTGGCCCCTGTGTTTGCCTAAACTTTACAAAGCTGTGCCTTGACCAGGTGCAGGATGCTGGCTGGAGGCAGCTCTCTGAGACAACCTTTTTCAGCACAACATGGAGCATGACCACTACCTCCCTGGCTGCAGGGGAATGTTGGATGCCACTGCAAAAGGGCTGGCCTGCTTCACGGTCGCGCTGCGATGTGTGCCCTTTGTGCTGCCTGACCATTGGCAGGGCGGCCGCATGTTTGAGGACCTGCCAGGTGTGTCTGCAGTCTGTGTGGATCGCAGTCTGTGAGCACCCGCCTCCCATGACAATGTGCCATGGCATGTGCCTCTGTGCCGATAAGACACTGGCAGGGCAGCCCCTGTTTTGGCGTTCCCGGTCGAGGTCCTGGATGCTTGCAAGTCATCTGCGTGACCGGTGCTGGCGGGTGCTGGCATCTGCGTGTCGCGTGCAGACGCTTCCTGGACCCTAGACTTGACATGCTGGCTGCTATCCTGAGCACAAGCTAAATTTTGCTGATGGCGGCTGCTTAATTCTCCTTGAGTGAGCTGTTTTGGCTGTTCTTTGTGCATGCCCCTCAGCTGCATGTTTACTACCTGCATGCAGCCTAAAGCCTGCATGCAGACCAAACAATGCGCCAGGCTGCCACACAAAATAGAAACTCAGTGCTGCATGATTGACATGGTGATTGTTCCTGCAAGCAGGCTGCACGCTGCATGCAAATGACAGTTTGCGCCAGGCAGCCTCAAAAAATTGAGCACAATGCTGATCACCCTCAAATGTGATGGCTGGTTGTGTGCAGCGTACACGCTGCATGCGGATGACAGTGTGCGCCAGGCAGCCACGGACGTCATCAGCAGGGTTCTGCACGCCCTGCCTCAGATGCGCAGTGGCCTCATCAAGGGGATGGCCGTCTGCGCTGCAGACATCCCTAATGAGCTATCAGATGTGAGCCAATGATGCATGCAACACGTGAAGCAACAGCTGCGAGACCTGCCTTGCATCGGCTGTGGCAGCACAGTGCATGCCTGGGCAGCCAGACACTGGCATGTGGTGAGGCCGGTGAGGCACAGCCTCCTGCCTGCGCCGCTTGGTGTCCGGCTTGTGCTGTGTGGCCATTGTCTCTGTGCAGGTCTTTCACTCAAGCGCCTGCTCATACGGCGGCTGCTCTGTTGTGAAGCATAAAGTTCCCGTGGCCTGCAGGTGCCAGCGCAGGTGCTGCGGCTGCAACTGCAGACATGTACTTTGAGCGCCATTCTGCCGTCACTGTCATGTGCTTTGCAGGTGCAATGCAGATGCTGAGCTGCCGACACATGTCAGGCCTTGTTTTGTGATCATTTGATTGACTTTCGACCTGGTTCCACATTGCATGCAGGTGATGGAGCAAACCCTGGATTGAGTTGGGCTTCCAGATGAACATGAGATTCTGCTTCTAACCTTGTCTGACACTGCCTGTAGGTGACTGTGCAGATGCTGGGGTGGCTGGTGCACTTCATGGTGGAGTGGCAAACCCTGCTCAACCGCCAGGCTGGAGATCATTTCCAGGAGCCCCCACTTTCAGCGTCCTCAAGGTGTGCACAACCCTAAAGGTCTTAGGGCATCAGATATCATCCTGCTGCACCAAGGTGTACTGACTATAGAGGAGTGCGTCCATTGCTTAGAAAGGCTTGCTGTGCGCACTGAGGCCAAGCAAAATGGGCACAAGGTGGGATCATGTTGTCAGCCCACTCTGTGTCTGCACATGTGCAATGCCAAGCGACGGCTAAAGGGTTGCCTAGTCGTACTACTCTGGAGCTCCTGCTGCCAATTCTGTCTCGTTGCTCTCTGAAATAAGTGAGCATTGTCACATGTGAAAGGGCAGCCATCACATGTTGTAGACCTCAGCCTGGCCTGTGGCAGCTTTGGGCTGCTGCCCTCCAATGGCCATGCCTGCATGTGGGATGCGCGTGGCAGTAGTGGCACAGGCAACCTACAACTTCTGAGCTGCAGCCCTCCTTGCTTATATGTTGCATAATGATCTGCAAAAAGGCTCAGTGGTCGTGCTGACATCCATCTGTACAGCAGGGACCTGCTCCCAATATGTGAGGCGCGTGCCATGCAGATTGCCCTCCATGCTCACGTGAGAGCACACAATCTCAAAAGTCAGGACTCGCCTTCAGGCTGCATCTGCGCTGGCTGGCGCCTTCTTCAAGATCTGGACCTTCCTACAAGACTGCAGTGTCGCTGCGTCACGCCTGCAGGCTTGATCTGCCCAAGCTGGAGGGCATCATCTTCAGCTTGCTGTGCAGCAGCACCGTGGAAGTGAGGCAGGGAGCAATTGAGGCACTGGTCACGCTGAGGGCTTTGCACCGCCAAGTGGCCGAGCAGCAGCTGTCAGGTGGGCTCTCACGCCTACTGCCTGCACTTTGCTCAGCAGCTTGATGCATGCGGGTGCTTACCCGTACAAACTGCTCTACACTGCCTGATTCCTGCCAATGGCACCACATGGGCGGCGAACTAGGCAATCTCTCAGTCTCCCTCATTGTCCTCGGGATGTATAGCTGAGCTCGCACGCGTAGCTGTCGTCGCCTGCAATTGGTGCCATATGCATTGGTGTGTAGCCTCTGGAGCAGTTCATCCTTTTGGATGCAGTGGGAGCTGAGGCTGAGCCCACCCCAACCTATCTGATGGACGTAATAGAAGAGGTGGGTGGGCACTTTGGCTCAGCCTCAGCCGGCCTGCCTAGCAGCTCACCTGCTGCAGTTACTATCTTTGCATCATCGCGTGCTGACCCTGCCTTCATGGCTCCGACGGTGCCATCAGGCTGTATGGCAAGCGGTGAGCCAGTCTATGCCAGACCAGATCAAGAGCGTTTGTGCTGCAGGTTGGGTCTGACATTGCCATCAGGCACTACTGGGACCTGGGAAGGTGGGCTGAGCTGTGGCGGGTGTGGCGTACCCCTGCTGATGATAGGCACAGGGATGAGCCTCTGGATCTCAAGGTGATTTCAAGATTCCCCTTCCTTGGTGTAGCCTACTTTCCTTGGTGTACCCTGCCCATCCAAATGAAAAGTATCTCCAGATGGAGCCACAAGAAAGAGCCTTTTGATGTGAAGGCCACCCCGCAAGCACACCTGCCTTAGAGTGTGAAAGCAATGCAACTCCCTCAGCAAATCCAGGCGCCCCAGTCAACGTGTGCAATGATGCTGTCGTGCAGCAGTTTAGGGGTTTAGGGGTTAGGGTTCGGGCGATGTGTGCATAGGCTGCGGCACCCCTGTTGCTGAGAAATGTTGCGCATCTGTCCACAGTACTTGCAGCCGCATGTGCCCTGTTACTCAACCCCCCTTTGCAGGCCCTTTGCAGCGCTGCAGCACCTGTGATGGCAAGACTCCCTGCTCTGCTGCAGTCAGCAGTCACTGTGACTGATCAGCCTGACCACCCAATCTGCTCTGCAGGCCCTGTTGGAGCGCTGCAGCACCTCTGATGACGCAATTCGGTGGGCACGGTGCCTGAGCGAGATACTGAAGCATGCCGGCCACATGTGCTCAGCCTCCGTGACATCAGCCTACATCGAGGTCTGTAGGCGGCTGCAGGTGAGTGTTTGCTTGGAAAGTGAAAGCCCCTGCGCATCCTGCTTCAGAGTGGCAGCATGTGCATCGCATCATGTGATGAGGTCTGCAGGCAGCTGCAGGTGGGCCACCTGTACGCAACACAGTCTGCTCACCACACTTGCTGCATTTGCATTTGGCTACAGAAACAGCAGCAGGCAAGCCAAGGTGCTGCTGGATCGTTGGGTGGCTCTGCTCAGGACTTGCTGCCTCCTGGCTCATTTGCCGGGGAAACTGAATTGGCAAAGCGTGCTGCAGCACTCAAGCAAGCTGGAGACTGCCTCAACTTGGAGCGTCTATTGACACCAGAGCTTTGCAGCAGTCCATAGTCCTCAGTCAAATTTGCAGAGCAGGCCCCAGACCAGACCTTTGCACCCGTGAGCTGACCACCATGAGACTAAGGTTTACAGCATGCCCTGCCAGCACGCCACCACGGCCTGGGTGTGCCCAAGCGTACCTGTGTACTCCCTGAGGCTGCTAAGTGATGCTGTCCGCCTGACTGAAGCACCCTCATACTTGCCTCACTGTGTTGACTTGCAGGAAGGCAAGATGAACAGCTGCTCACATCAGATGGTTTTGTTCACTTGGTGATTGCTGCTCCCCTTGCTGACCTGCAGAGTGTGGCAACTGCAGCAGCACAGAGCAGATTGTCACTTTTCATACACATACACTTATAGAGATCGCAATATACATATGTGTATGTGTGTTGCTGCCCTGCAGCTGCACTCTGGTTTGCACCAGCGTAGGGCAGACGGAGCTGCCCCGCAGCACATGTGCACACAGTGGCACCCTGTGACTGACCACCAGCGGCGTGGCTGCACTGCAGGGGCAGATGTATCGCAACAGCTCGGGGCAGATGGTTCTCCTCAGCGACACCGCTGGGGACTCCGGCAAGATCGACATGTGCCGCTGCTATTGCATGGTGGCAGCTGCCTGCCCGTCTGTGAGCACAGCTGTGGCGGCTCGGGCGGGCGTCATGCCCTCCAAGGAGCTGGTCAAACAGCTGCTGGCTACTGTCAGGTAAGCCTCCAGCACAGTTACTGGTACTGTGTTATGTTGCAGTCTGCCTAGCAGTGAGAACATGTGCGGTGTCAGCTGTGCGGTTCTCATGCTGTTTTTCTGGAGATGGTCCACAATTCTGTAACCATTGCAAGGTATGCCTCTCAGGCTTGCAGGATGCAGTTTAGCATACGATGCAGTCTTCTGCCTGACTCAGTCTGGCGGCCTTGCTACCTGCCTGCAGCCGACCCATGGCATTCTTTGAAGTGGCTGTGCTGGCATGCCTGAGGTGCCTCAGCTGCAGTTGCAGGCCTGGATATGTTGCCATAGGCAGAAAGGAATGGCAGCTTGCCTGTTGATCATAAGTGGCTGCTTGAGTTGGACTGTGATGGCTGACGCATGTCATGCAAAGCTTGGCAGGCATGCTGACTCATAGGCCTTCTTCTGTCACTCGCTCACAGACTTAGTGAGCGAGTGGCAAGCTTCTGTGGTTGTACATGATTGTGGCATGATTGAGGGCTTCACATGCAGGCAGCGCCTCGCTCAATGTGGAGGAGGGCTCTGTCTGCATACCATATGGTCTTGCAGTCACACGCAGCATGCCAATGTTTGCCCTCTGCACATCTGTACATGAGTACGTCTCGCATCCAGAATTCTGAGTCTTGTTGCAGGACGGGTGCTGAGGCACACCAGCAAGCAGCCATGCTGGCTCTGGGGTACTGCCATCCTGATAACCTGCCACCACTGTTTGAGGAGATGCCTGCCCTCATAGAGGACTACTCCAGCGTGAAGACCAATGTGGGTGCCTGCACTGGCGTGCTGCACCAGTGGCCAAGCTGTAGCCCGCGCACCAAGGAAGCAACAGGAAAACCTCACATGCTGTGTAGCTGCCAACTGGCAGAACTGTGCAAACCCTCCTGCATGAGACAGCAGCCAAGCGCTGCATGCGGAGATGCCTGCCCTCAGTGAATAGTAAGACCACGATTTCGCATGCCTGCACTAGTCACCTGACATGAGGCCGCTATCAGTGCTAGAGGTGTCGCATGATCATCCCTGACCGTCTGCACCACCTGCTGCTGCAGTTCATTATGGCAGAAGGTGCAAAGAGCCGCCTTAGACGTGATGAGATGCGCACCGTAGTGGCTCACATCTTCAGACTGACAGCCAACAACATGCCTCCTGGCACGTTGCGCCAGCAGCCGGCTGTCTGCAGCAGGATGCTGGAGTTCATCTCAGATACACTCAGATACCTGCAGACTGGGACTTCTGGTGAGCTTCAAACAGAGCTGCAGGAGTGCAGATTCACTCAAATGGGTGCAGCCCACCAAGTTGAGGGGCTGGTGGGGTCCCACCTTGGAGCTGCCCAGGTGGAGCATCTGGCACAGCAGTGGCTCCTGCTGATCTGAGTGCATTCTTTATTTTCAGAATCAGCATCTGCTCATGTGGTGGCTTCATGGGCTGCTGAATTGCAGACTGCATCTGCGGTCTGCACTGGTGGGTGAATACAGCTGGCCAGGCTGCTATGAAAGTAGACGCCTCGCAGGGCCAAAGTTTTGAAAGGCCTGCCACCCAGCCCTACTTAAAGTATCAACAGCTGCCCCCCTGCTGGTGCCTGGGAGCGCCTGAGTACCTTTTCCCACTAGAACAGAGTCTGATGTGCTGCAGAGGGACCATCAAAGGCGCAGCAGCTGTGGCTCTGCAAATGCAGCGGTGCTGCACACAATGGTTCTGAGCACTGACCTACTGTGTTGCAGAGGTGCCGTCATGGAAGCAGTGGCTTGCTGCTGCAGATCTGCCCAAGCCTGATGAAGCAGGCATTGGCAAAGAGCTTCCCATCACTGTGCAACCCATGGTTTTCCACTCAATCACATGCTGTGTATGCTGCAGAAGTCTGCTGCAGGTTGCGGCACTGCACCTTGCCAGGTGCCATGTGAGCTCCCTGGGGGACACTGTTGGCTGTGCTGCAGAGGTACACTCAGGGATGCAGCAGCTGCGCTTCTGCCTGTGCAAGGTGACACAGGCAGTGAATGGAAAGCTGGTATAGGCTACATGTGTTGATTGCTTGCAGCCATACGCAACCACACCTTGTGCTCTGCAGAGGTCTACTCAGAGATGCAGCAGTTGCGCTTCTGTCTGTGCCTTGTGGCGCGAGCAGTGGCTGGGGAGCTAGGACGTGTGGGCGCTTCGTGGGGGCGCTCCCTCACAATGTTCAAGCCGGCGCTGCGTAAAACCCTGTTTGTGGCGTTTTCGGACTGGAGTGAGGAGGGGTCTGCAGGCAAGTGCCTCTCTGGCTTTCTGTTGGTGCATCAACATTTGTGGTGTGCCTGAAGTGGACTCTGGAGGGACTGGCAGGCTCAACTGCTGTCAGTATTCCACCTCAAGCCGGCCCCGCGGCAATTGCTGTCTCTGGCGTGCTCAGACTGGCCAGAGGAGGGGTCTGACGGCCAGTCCCTTTTCTGTCTGTCAGCACACTGACCCATGGTTGTTTGCTGCCATCCAGGACCAAGCTGTGGAGGGGAGTCACCAACTTCGAAAGTGATGTGCTGTTGTCCCTTGCAGGCCACGCGTCACATGCTTCAGCAGTCAGCTGCCCAGTTCGTGCAGGGCGCTGTTCGGAGGAATGCCGGTTCTGAATGGCACATGTGTCACTGTAGGGCGCTATCGCAATGAGGTGCACCGCGCAATCACCGTGGCCCGACTGCGCGTGAAGGACCCTGAGGGTGCCAGGAACCTGGAGGCCGACATGAATGAGGCGGCCGATCTGCTGGAGCACGCAGCCAATCTGGGCATGGCAACCATGCTCCTGGTGAGCATGGGGTGCTTTCAAAGAGGTCACACCAGTCTCTGTACTTAAGGGGTGTGACATTTGGATGTGCAGCCAATGAGGGGATGGCTCGTCCTGCTGCTGGGCAGCCTGACGTCTGTCTGTGCTTGTGTTAACTGTTGTCGGCCTTGCCTGCCTGGACCATGAGACCACTGCTGGTATGCAAGATATATGCTTCTGGCATGATCTGGAGTTTGGCTGACGCAAACCTGCTGGTAGCAAAAGGCACGCAGCAATCCTGGGCTAGACAGCTATGCTTCTGGTGTTTGTCAGGGATCTCTGGTTTGCTGAGGAATCTGACCTGGCAGGTGTGTTGGTCATGCTGCACGTCACAATTTGCAGATGTCTGGATGGCAGTCTGTTGCTGATGTGCATTGCTGTTGTCCTGCTTATGTTGAGCGTAGGGGGTGTCTTGCCATGAGCAACATTGAGCGGTGGCTTGGCAGATGCTGCTAGCCAGCTCACGTAGCTAGCCTCTGCATATCAGGTGGGCAATATCTGTAAGGCTGTCAACACCTCTCTCTGGGCTGAGAGACAGCCCACGACTGTCTGCAGAGCACACGCTTTCAAAATAGCACGCCAGCACGCTTAGGGCCAGGCACTTCGCGCCCAGTGACCTCCTGCTCTGTGTTAGATGGGCTTTGCCTGACTGTAGATGAAATTGCATTGTCAGCAACCCTAGGAGCTGGGCAACTTGCTGGCTTGGCTGCCTTCCCACCCACATGCGCTGATGTCACTGCTACAGGGTCAGCCTGCAGGAAGGCAGTCTACCAGCTCTCAAAGGCAGAGCACTTGGGTAGCTTCAATCAGTTCTCCATTCGTCTAACCTGGCATCAAACTGCCTGTTCCAGGGCCCAGCCTTTGAGAATGAGGTTCGCCAGCACTCCCAGGGTCGGGCACTAGGCTGGATTGACCGCCTTTTTACCACCAGCTTCCCGGCTGCCGCCTGTGGCCCGTCTAAGAACAGCGTGGCACGGACAGCCCTCCTGAACCTCCTGCACAGCAACCTGGACCTGTTTGACACCTGCATTGACCAGTGCTACACGAGCTACCAGGCTGTATCTCGGGGCTACTTTCAGGTCAGCAGGGTGTGCTTGTGTAGTCTCCTGCATTTACCAGCGGTGCTACACAAGCCACTGGGTGCACAATCGTGTCCCAGGCAGACATCAAGGTGGCAGTTTGCTGCTCACATGGCAAGCAAAATTCTGTTGTGTGTAACGCCTGTCCTCTGCCCTGCTAGCACATCTGCTTTTGTGGCTGTAGGTCCTGGCAAGAAGACTTCTGCCCATCACTGCTCGATTTGCGTATCGCGTCCTGTCTGGTCTGATTAAGTTGCAATTTGTGTCCGGCTGTAGATTGTGGTTGGGGGTATTTGTTGCCTGTGACATCAAGCTTTTGCTCCAATCTCTCAGGGTTTGAATTGTGTTGAGGTGTGGCTCCGTTTGTGTCCACCTGCAGATGGTGGCAGAGGCGTTAGCTGCACATGACAGCATGGTTCTTGACCCCCTCAATGACATCTAATCAAAGAAAATTTGAAGGTGCTTTGACTTTTTTTGTGCCTGCAGGTAGTTGAGCAGGATGACACTGCACATGACGTCCCAAAACCTCCTCTGCATTCTATGTCTGCGAGAGAGATACTGTTTTGAGCCCCTTTTGGTTTGTGTCCTGCTGCAGGTGGTGGCAGAGGTGTACGCTGCCCATGACATCCCTGCCAAGCCCCAGATTCTACTGAGCCTGGTGCTGTACAAGATTGTGGAGCCGCTGCAGGTCAGCTAGCTACTTGTACCTCAACTTCTGGACGGGCAGCTGCCTGCAGCGTGGCCTGCCAATCTTGGGTGTGGATCAACACCTGGGTTCCCCAGAAGGGTTGTGAAGCCGCTGCAGTCAGCTTATTGGTCGTGTCTCTGCTTCTAAGCAGGATTAAGTCCTTGTGGAGAGGCAGTGTGGGTGCAGGCTCTCTCTTAAGATGTATTTTCAGCACTTCCGGCACCAGGAGGTCAGCAAGCTGCGGCTTGGCCCCTGACCCTGCTTTTTGGCAGAGCATTCAGGTTGTGGCAGCATGCATGCCAAGCATCTGTGTTTGAGGCAGCAATTTTGCTTTCACGGTTGTAAGACATTTCTTGTTGTAGAATCTCATGTGCTGTGAGGTGTGCCAGACGCAAGCAGGGCATAACCTAGCTAGCACTTGGGTGGGCTGGTTGCCAGGATGTGTCCCGCCCTGAGTTGGTGGCAAGCAGGTCTGTCTGACTTGCTTCCAGACTCAAGTCAGGTATGTGACCCTGCACATGTCTGGGCAAAGTGCCTCACGCTGCTGCTGGAATGCCTTTTCCTGTGAAGTATGGGCGGGCGACAACATGCACGTGCGTTAGCCTACAGGAGCCCCACCGGCAGCTACCCTACAAGAGCCCCAATGCCTGCTCATCCCTGCAGGAAGTGAGGGACGATGCCCTGCACATGCTGGACATCCTGTCAAAGCGCATCTGGAAAGACACCTCCAGGCAGACGAGCAAGGGCATGGCGGGCGTCATCACAGACTCCGCCACAGCTGTGGCCACAGCCATCACTGGGCCTGCAGACACGGAGGGCCGGGTGGCAGTGGTCATTGGGAACCTGCAGGACTCCTACCAGCAGTTCCAGTACCAGCTGTCAGCCAAGCTGGCAAGGTGGGCTTTCACGAGGGGCTCAGGCAGGGCAGGCGCACCTGTCTGCACACATCAAAGCTTGTGGTGTGCAGCACAAATCGCTATGTGCTGAGCATGCTGCCATGCAATCTGCCAGACAAGGCAACACCACATTTTTCCTGTCACTGCAGGGGCCATCCAGGGCTCAGCAACTTTGAACCCAGAAGCACATGAGCTCCTGCCAATGCAATCACCAACAACAGAGCTCAGCAGCATCATGACACCTGCTCCTGCAGAGACCACCTTGAGCTGAGCGAGCTGCTGTGCACTGAGATGCTGACATGGCAGCTGCACTCCTGCAGGGACCACCCCGAGCTGAGTGAGCTGCTGTGCATTGAGATGCTGACGCGGCAGCTGCACTCTCAAGGCCGCTCGGCGCAGCATCAGGTGCTGACCTGCCTGGCTCCCTGGTGCGAGAACCTGAGCTTCGCAGCCCAGTGGCAAGGTGAGGCAGGATCCTGATCTGATATGGCAGGACTGCTTCCTGGTGCTGTCCTGCCTGGCTCTCTGGTGTAAGAACTCGGTATATGCGGCCCTCTGGCGAGGTTGCGCTACACAATCTGCAGTTTGCAAAAGACTGCCTGATGCCAACATGCCAAGTCTGTCATCGCAAACGGTGACCTGCGGTGTTTTCGCAGAGTTGCGATGCACATAACCTGCAGCTGCACGATGCAATGTGCTGTGTGCTGTTGGACACAACATGAGCTTATTCCAGCTTTGAGCTTCATGCAGACAGCCAGTAGAGGGCTGTAGAACACCTGCCCATCAGATCAGCAGCCTCAGAGGCTGCACTACTGCCAAGTCAGCTATATGTGCACCTGCAGGCAATCAGCAGACTCTGGACAGTCTGTACCTGGTGACACAGCAGCATGGAGCTGTCTTCCCACACGAGATCGAACGTCTTTGGAGCACAGTGGCTGCCAACAAGCGCAACATCATCCCCATTTTGGACTTTGTGGTCTCCAAGGGGCTGCTCGAGGGCACTCAGGTGGGGGTTTGATCTGAGGTGTCAGCCTGGGTGGGACTTGGCTGGAGCAGAAGGGCTCCAGAGTCAGGGGCATGGCAGAGGGCCAAGGGTGGTAAGATGTCAGATGGGCTTGTGGAGGGCACACAGATGTAGCCCACCTGCAAATAATGACTTGCCATGTAATGAGCGCCAGCTCTGAGTGTGCTGCGTGGCGATACACTTCTGCAAGGGGATGCTGGATGGCACACACTATCGGATTGGGTCTTGAAGCATAGCGATGAGTGAGCCGCAAACCCAATGCAGCCCTGCCAGTGTCGCCCAAATGGTGCAGACCGAACCTTTCTGTGAGGTGGCCAGGCAATTGTGGCCCTGTGGCCTGTTGCCTTGACATTGGCGGCCCCTGCCTGCAGGACCTAGATGCAACCCTAAGATTTTTTGAGGTGGCCAAGCGGGTGACCCTCTTTTTAGCGCGTGTGGCCCCCCAGCACACCATCGACACGCTGGTGTACGAGATCCAGCAGCAGGTGCGCATCATGGCAGGCCTGCCTGGCAGATGTTGCGCTGCTTGGACATTCAGAATGGCTGCTGCTGTAACAACCTGTTGTGACTTGGAGGTATTGAGACACCGTCATTGGCATTTGGAAAGCAGCCCAAACCTGGAGCAAGACCTCCTTGCCACAGTGGTTGCAGCAGTTGGTCATTGTCCAGCCGGCAGATGCAACTGTAGAGCTTTGCCTGTAGCTGCTGCTGGTTTCATCTTCCAGCCTGGCTGCCTCAACGCACTGGTCAACTGCAGGTGCAGGAGGATGATGGCGGCGCCCTTCAGCGCCAGCTGAGTGGCCAGCCATCGGCACAGCTGGCCCGCGGCAACAGCATTGACATGGTGGTAAGCAGGGGGTGCTTGATGTGTACCCCCGCTGACATGGCCCAGCAGGCCCACACTGGAGTGTGGGTCAGTTGAAAAAGCAGCCCAGGTTACAGCTGGCTTGTGGCACCGGCAAGTGATAGTGATGATCGAGTGGTGAGCGGATTGTGCTTGGTGTCATGTGTTGCGCATCAGTAGCAGCCGGCCAATTAGTGCAACTGTGCCACCCTGTGCAGGCATCAACTGTCCACCACACTCAGCTGAAGAGTGCGCAGTGCTGCAGCTTACCTGCACTCCCCTGCAAGGTGCAGGCATTGGAAATTCAGCACAGTTGCTCCCACTGCAGCCCAGTCCCTCACTGGCAGCTGAGTTGTGTGCCCTCTCATGCAGCCCTGCTGTCCACCATATCTGTCAGCTCCCCCATACCCCAGTCCCTCACCAGCAGCCACTTCCTTGCTGCAGCTCACTCGTGTGACCTCCTGTGCAGGCCCTGGAGTTCCACCACACCCAGTGGCGAGCGCCTGCAGCCCAGTCCCAGACCAGCAGCCACTCCTCCTTGGATGGGCTGCGAGCGGAGAATCGGCCGCGCCCAATCCCCACACCCACGTCCACTGTGCAGCACTCAGGTGATCACTGACTGTAAATGGCGGCATTACCAGCAGTACGCTGCACACCGCCAGGGCCAGAAGTAAACCCAGCCCCTGCAACTGCGCAAGTACTTCAGAGTGGAAGAGGCAGTCAGGCAACTCACTCTTTGTCTGGGGTGCAATCCTTGCTGCTCAGCTTAACCTGTAACCCATCCGTCACTGACACGTATTCACCCTGTCTCTACTGTGCAGCACTCAGGTTGTCACTGACCCCAAATGAGGACGGCAATAGCACCCGGGCACGTGGCGCGCAAGCCTGCTCT
This sequence comes from Asterochloris sp. CNOR1, assembly GCA_963969365.1. Taxonomy (NCBI): domain Eukaryota; kingdom Viridiplantae; phylum Chlorophyta; class Trebouxiophyceae; order Trebouxiales; family Trebouxiaceae; genus Asterochloris; species Asterochloris sp. CNOR1. The sequence goes on along the minus strand of OZ017763.1, from coordinate 1,927,668 downwards.
GCAGCGTCAGAGACACTGCATGCGGCCGAAGCCTCTTGCACAGCGCTCATGCAGTGGCCACCCATGGTTGTGATGGCATTGCAATTGTGCTCTGCAGATTTTGCAGGCCTCCACAGGCAGAGGAGGGACCTGGCCAAGCTAACCAGCACCCGCAGCGACAGCTTGCGTTGCACGACCCATCAAGTGCTGTGCAGGGGGACAGGCAACCAGGGCCAGCCGGCTGCCGTTGGCCCTGTTTGAATGCTGAATTTCAAAGTGGCCGCATGCAGGGGCAGCTGGGCATCACAGGCAGAGGGACCTGGCCAAGCTGTCCAGCGCCCGCAGCGACATCTCCAGCGTGTCCTCGTCCTTCCACGACGGGCGCTCGGTGGCCGTGACGGACAGCGCCATGCTGCGCACCAACTCTGAGACGCAGAGCGCCACAGGGGCGGGGCGGAAGCCCTCCCTGCTGGGGGGAGTCCCCCTAGCCTCCCAAATATCGGGGACCAGTACTGGCAGGTGGGTGTGCCTGAGAAGCACATCATGCCACAGTGTTGCACATGTACCTGTGGACTGCATCCTGGCAGACATGTGGGTGTACGTAGGCATCTCGTGGCCTTCCCAAGGTCAAGCAGGCCAGCAGTCGTCTTTCATGGCAGTGGACGTTGTCAGCCGTAGGGGTGCGTACCTCTGGATCGTTAAATGTTTGGGGTCTCACACGGACAAGGGGGTGCCTTCAACATTGTTTTAGAGCTGACCACCAGTCACCTGCAGGGGCCTGCTGTCACGCCCTGAGCTGGCGCTGTGCCTCACAGCAGAGGTGGCCTATGAGCACGACGAAGACTTCCGCGGGCATCTGCCCCTCCTGTTCCATGCCACCTTGACAGCCATGGATGCCCCAGAGCCTCTTGTCTACCAGCACGCACAGCAGCTGCTGGTCAACCTGCTCTACTCCCTGTCTGCACGTCACCTGGAGCTGCACAAGGCAGCAGGTGGGTGGCTGTGGCTTACATGAAGATGTTCTAAGAGTTGTAAAGGAAAAGTAGAAGGAGGCAAATAGAAGAAGAACTAGGCCGCTTGTTTGGGTTGCAAGGAGCTGCTGGGCCCTGCTCTGCTCCCTTGCAAATTCGCACTTGCATTTGGCGTGTACTTATGGGCACCTCAAGCTGCACACAAGCAGCAATGAGTGCTTGCAGACAGAGTGCTGCTTTCTCCTCAATCACAGGTACCCGTACTTTGCTGTGCAGGTGCCATGCTGTCAGGGCACCAGCAGGCCCTCCTCTGATATAGCACCATGCTGCTCACCATTTCTCATGCCCTTGCAGGTGCCATGCTGTCTGAGTACCAACAGGTCACTTCCCTGATCAAGTACCTGCAGTCGATGAGGGGGCGGCGCCTATGGCCTCACCAGGATGCGTCTCTGCTGGAGCCAAACCCTCCGAGCAACATTGCCCTGACGGCACTGGCTAATGCGGTGAGCGAGGAGGGGAGGGGCGTATCAATGCGTGGCGGATGCAGTGCCGCACCAGGTTCTGGACAACTTGTGAATGCATGGTGTCCTGCCTGGTTGTGACACATGTCTGCTTGAGACCAACCCTTCAAGCGGTACTGCCCTGACAGCACTGCCTAATGTAGTGAGCTGCATGGAACTGCAGTGCGCAGGGGGAAGCTGACAATTGCCATTGGGCTCGACGACTGATGGGGAACCGGCCTTGCCGGTTGGTGCATGGGCGCACAGGCTGCTAGAGGCAGCATTGCCCTGCAGCACTGCCCTGACGAGTAGATGGAGGGCAAGCTGCGTGAAGCAGAGTGCCTGGTCGAGGCACCCTTTTTGCACCTTGGGCAATTCGGTTTACACTCTCCAATCCCATGGATGTGCTACTTTTCCATCTCTTCAGCCAACTCAGGTCTCACTGCTTTTCGTGACTGTGGACATTATCATTCAGTAGTGGTAGAGGTCTGAAGGTCTGCCACACTGCAGGCTTTGTGGCAGGTCTGGCGCTTGATATGGAGCAGTGAGGGCTGCAGCAGTTTGCAGAGGATGCTGTGCTTCCTTCACAGTGCTGGTCACTGGACAAATGCAGTGCAGCTGGTGGGACCTGCCTTGATGATGGGACGGCTGACAATGGTCAGCCAAGCTCCATTCGGCTGTTCCTCAGCGTACTGCAGGTGTTCAAGTCTGCTCTCTTCAAAATGCAATGAAAGGGGACCAGCAGCATCGGCGTTGCTTACTTAGGCTGGTAGCCCTACGCTGTGCTGCAGGTTGTGGACTCTGCATTCTTTGAGTCAGACCTGCGGGAGCGGTGGGCAGCGGAGGCGATGAAGTGGATGCTGGAGTGCAACAGTCGCCACTTTGCCGGGCGCAGCCATCAGGTGAGGAGCTGCAGGCTTTAAGTCGCTTTTGGCTCTGCCTTGAGCTCAGCTGGGCACCCTGCAACCTGTGCATTGAGAAGGAACATACCTGTCATGCACGCTGCTGCAGGTGTATCGCGCGCTGCGGCCGGCAGTCAATGGGGAGGCCTGCTGCGCACTGCTGAGCTGCCTGAGCAAATGCCTGGCCAGCCCCACCTTGCTAGCACTGGACACAGCTGTGGAGATTGTGCTCACATTGCAGGTGAGCCATCTGTAACTTTTGGTTCATCAGCTAAACAGCTATTTCTGTGGGTTCTCACGGCCATGTCTTGTCTGGTGGGAAGGGATGTGTCAGGTTAGCACTGGTGCCAGTGTGTTGCTGTCAGCGGCAGCTCTGGGTCTGGGACGGGCATTGGGCTCGTGTCTTGTTTGGAGGCATGTTCAACAGGCTCCACCACCTATGATGGATACCTGGGCGCCTGAATGATAGGTGTATCCTAGATGGCGCTGTTGTTGTACCGCTGTACATGTGAAGTCACCATGAGTTTGTGCCTGCAGGTCACGGTGGAGTGCCTGGATGAGGGGAGGCTGGTGCTGTATCCCCAGATCCTGCTGGCCTGCTTTGCGCTGCTGGGGACTTCCTACGTCCACCTGTGGGGCCTCCTCCTGGACCTCCTCTCCAAGGTGGGCCAACTGCGCGGTGCCAGCAAAGGGAACCCAGCATGGGCACTGCTGCGTGGCAATTGCAGCTGCAGAGCAGGCCATCTGGGGTGAAATCCTGAACCCCAGATTGGACCCAGGCTGGGTGAAGGGAATTAATGTGTGACTGCTGGGCTGCATCACACAGCTCACACCTGGTTGAGAGTAGATGGCTGCAGGACTGCCATCAACAGGTCAAGCACACCATGGTGTTGCATCTGCGCATACGCGCACGGTCTCCTAACAGTTGGGAATGCTGTTAAGCATGTTTGTCATTGCCTTCAATGCATCTGATGCATGCAGGTGCTGCACCGCCTGGACCTAAACGACGTCATTGTACAGAATGTGCTGCTGGCTAGCATACCACAGGAAGAGGCAGAGCTCCCTGCTCAGGTGAGGCTCCTCTCACTGTTGGTATGAAGTGCTTACAGCCACCCAGCGGCAAAGGGCCCATTGTCACGGACAGCTCTGCCCTGTTTTGTCCACGTCATAGGGTGTCTGCATGGCCTGCCAGGCTGCTCTGGGGACTTGTATGCTCCAACTGACTTCGACCAGGCATTTGGTGATCCACTTGGCCGCTGTAGGTGTTAGTCTGTAGAGTGGGTCACCCGCTTGCTGGGCAAAGGGCCAGCCACAACCAGACTCAACTGCCTTGTATTTGCAGTTGTGCAACAGCCTTCTGAGTAGTGAAGCCTGACATGCCTGGCAGTCAGGGTGGTCCCTGCCTTTCAGCTTCAATGACTACACACCTTACAATCTCCCTGACGTTGCAGCATCTATCATGTAGGCCTTCATGAAAAATCACTCCTCAACTCGTTGTGCTGCTGGCTGCAGAGGTGCATACACGTCTTGTCATGCCTGAGTGCACCCGCGACGTTGCCGTCATATCGGTGCCCAGCAGTGGCCTCTTGGCTTGCAGGCGGACGCCGCCGTGAGTCAGCGGCGGTGGCGTGTGGGTGCCAGCCTTCTTGCTCGTGGGAACCTGTGCGCTGCCCAGCAGCTGCTGGTCAAGGGGCTGTTCAAGCACGACACCCGCCTGCAGACAGTACAAGTGAGCCGCTGATTGCTGTATTTCTCAGCCCTCAGGGGGGACATGTATGGCAGTTTAGAGGGCATTTCAAGAATCCTGCAACGCCCTGCTGCCACACCACGTGATGCTGAGCAACCGGTGAAGGAGCACTGAGACGACAGAGGCCTTTGCTTTTATGCCACCGCTGGATGACAAGCTGCTTGCCAAAGGCACATGGCCAACATGAGGCACTGATGTACTCACCTTTGCGGGGCGCAGCCCAGCTGGCAAAGCACATAGCCCACACCCAGTGTTTGTGCCAGACACACCCACTCCCTCGGAGAGACCCTAACGCTGCCACTAATACCCAGGACCCTGACTCTGCAGGTTCTCACCCAGCTGGGCTGCAGGTAGCTACCTTGGAACGACCTGCCAGAATTGGCAGGAGCTGCGGTGCACCCACCCTTCCCACAGTGGGTGGCTGCAGATGCTGCCCTCACACACCCACAGCCCGCAGGTGACTTGCAGCACCAGGGCAGAGCCGGGCACCAGCCAGAGCAGAGTGCTGCAGAAGCCTCACATGCAGCACCATGCACCCATGCAGGTCATGACCCAGCTGGCAGAGCAAATAGCCAACATGAGGCGCCCCGCCGGCGCTCGGGAGGAGGCGGTGACGGCGCTGACGCTCATGGAAGGGTCCCCTGCACCTGAGGGCAGCAACGACGCCGTCGCGGCCCTGTTGGGGGACCCGCGTGACCAACTGGCCTTCACCATCTTCTCTGTGCTGCCCTGGCTGTGCGTGCACTTCCGGCACAGCAGCCACGCAGCGACTGCGGGGGCCTGCACGCGGGTGAGCTCTGCCTGCCTGCTGTCAGACAAGAGGTGGGCTGCCTGGGAAGTGTAGTGTTGTGGCAGTTGACATGTCAAGCTTCATGATGTTCTCTGTCCGGCCCTCGCTGTGCGTGCACTTACGGCACAGCAGTCACGCAGCAACCGCAGGGGCCTGCATGCTGCTGAACTTTGCTTGCCTATCATCGGCGGCATTGCAGCATGCACCCGCACGGCCTGGCAGCTACTTGGTCACTGGTCCGCTGGGCAGTGTCAGCCTAGACCTACGCTGCGCGGGCGGCCTTACTCCTGACCTAAGTCTCTCAAACAACACAAGTGGCCACAAGTGGCTCATGACTGCAGGCACTGGCAAGGGCCTGCGACGCTATGGCGCTGCACCACGCCGCCGATGGCCTGCGGGTGCTGCAGGCGGACAGCCGCGCCTCGCTGCAGGACATCCTGCGGCAGCTGTGCCCCCATCTGTGCCAGTCCCTGTTCCCTCGGTGAGCGTGCTGTGCATGGCAGTCAGCAGGGCAGGCCGTGATCAGCATCTCCCCATAATGTCCTGCTCAAGGAAGTCTGCGGCAGCTGTGTCTCCAGCTGTGCCATGTTGAGCCGACTCTGTGTCAGGATGACAAGGCTGACATGCAACCTGCAGTTTGGGTGTCAGCACTTGCACAGGCAGTGCAAGACGTCTGGTTTCTGCGCTTCTCGAGTGCCCATGCCTGTGCAGCATACTCACAAGCAGGTCTGCAGGGAGATTCCATGTCTGCTCGCTTGACACGCCAGTCCAGGCGCGGAATGCAGGCTGGCGTGCAAGACTGTTCATGTCCTCCCTGTCCCCTGAACAAAAGCGCCATAGTGCAAATTGAAAGCAGGTGTGCAAAAAGCAGGCTGGTGTGCAAAACATATGTACAGCCACCCAGCTCTGTGCAACCCTGAGAAAGTGCACACACCAGAGTCAACAGCAGACGTGTAGTGCAGGCCACCGCCCTGCCTGTGCAGCATGCCGAGGGCAGCACTGGGCAGGCATGCACCTCGACAGGACAGCTTTCCGCTTGATGTGCAGGTTTGCCAAGATTGCGGTGCAGCGGATGATGGAGGTGCTGCTGCGGCTGACGCTGCAGTATCAGCGCTTGGCGCTGTGCATCCTGCAAGCCATCTTTGAGGTGAGCTGGCTGGCTGCATGGAGTTTGGAAGGTTGGTTGGTGCATGGCAGCCAGGCACTCAGCCGCGTTCACGCACAGCTATGCAGTGGGTGTGCGCCAGACAGTCACTCCCTCAGGTAAAGCTTTGGCAAGGCAGCACAGCTGCCTGCTGACATTGCGTGGGGCGCCCTGCATTGTTAGGGGCTGCTGGCAGCACAGCTCCACTGTAGTTGCACGTTGCTCCCTGTGTTGACAGAACGTATTGCCAGTCCTCTCAGGCAACCTGCCCTGCTTTATGGACGGTGATGAGGGGTCAGCCTGCGGCAGTATCAGCGCCTGGCATTGTGCATGCTGCAAGCTCTAATTGGGCAATAACTGACGTCAGCAACGGTTGGGATGTGCTGTTTGGAGGTCACTGGGAAAATGGCTGAAGCCGCTGCGTATGATGCTTGGCTTTCTTCAGGCCATGCAACACAATGCAGCTGAGCCACAGCCTGTACTCTGCCTGTGGGCAAACACCCTGCTGGCCCACCTAGAGCTTCCTGAGGTTTGCCCTGCTCAACCCTTCCTGTCTGATTGCAGGCGCCCGGACTACAGCTGGGGCCCCACGCCCGCTTCATCAGTGACAGCCGCCTCTTTCTGCCAGTCTCCAATCTGCTGGAGTCCCAGCTCAGCAAGGACGCCCTCCAGGTAGACCCTGCCTGGTGGCTGGCTCCTCAATGCAGGTTCCGCGGAGCTTGCAATCGCAGTGCAAGCTGATCTGGCCTAGACCAAATCGTGCTGCGCTCAGCACCGTCTGACAGCGGCAGAGAGCCCTGATTGCATAGTTCATTGCTGCAGGTGCTGGATGCCATCATGCGGTTCTCAGACGCGCAGAGCGAGCCCCTTGGTGGTGCTTCCCAGCAGGTGGAGGTGCTGCAGTGGGCCTCCTGCATCGACGACACAGGTGATCATGGATGGTCTGTCAATGCACTTTGGCGCTGACTCAACATGCTCATAATTTGCACTCTGGGGTGCTCCAGTGGATCTCTAGATCAGACACCCCAAGTGTGCTGCGGCGGAGTACAGGAGATGAGGATGTCATACATCATGCCTTGCATGCTGAGCTTGCCTGCAGACGAGGCGTGACTGTAGCCATGCCTTCTTTAGGGAACCATGAGTGGCGCTGCTGCAGGCACTGAGGCAAAGCTGGCAGTTGATGCGCTCAACAGGATTGTGGACACCTGGCCAGGCTTAGCTCGTCAAGCTGGCAGGGCAAAGTGGCTGCCATTTGTGGACGGCAGCTCTCGCGGCAGAAATGCTAGCCTAGACCTCTCCTGACTCAGCCTGATGTACTTGACTGAAATGATTTAATGGCGCATTGCAGCACTGACTGAACACACGCCTACTCTGGGGACTGATTTCTCGCTTACACTTTCTTGCATTGGTTCTGCATGTTGTGATTCTGTGGCATGAAATTTAATTGCTGCACAAGCTGTAACGACACCATAAAAGCACAGAGACAGGGTCAACCAGCTAAAGATATGAGCAAGCAATTTGTTCGAGGCTAGCAAGAAACAGCAGCTGGCAAGCAGAGAGCTCAGGAGGCTTCAGGTCTGCCTGCAGAACCGCCATAGTGTGGCGCCTGAAGCTGGTGCGTCAGATCAAGTACTGTGATGTTTATTCAAGGCTCTGCAATGGCAGGCTTCCTGTGGTTGCTGAGCTGCTGACTGGGGAAGAGGGAATGCTGGGGTCAGAATGGGGATGCAGTCACGGCTTCTTCATCAGATTGGTGCGGATTGAGGTGAGCTCAGCGTCTGAAAGGCCCAGCTGCACCTGGCAGTACTTCTCGGCAGAGCCCCAGGTGGCGTTGAGGTGGTTTATTGTGTCCAGAATGGATGCAGCATCTGCACCTATGGGAGTCTTCACCAGTGATCCATCTCCTGCAGGATGGCAGTGCAATGGGTGAGGCCAATGCGCGGCAGGAGATGATGGGCTTGCCATGTTCAACCAGCCAGCAACACAACATGAGGCTGCTAGCCGGCCCTTGTGACAAGCTGTGCTGAACACAGCGGTGTCGCCGTTGCGCATGGGTAGCCTGCTGGCTGACCCTCACAGAGCTGTATGAGCTGCTGAGCCAGCAGCAACATGAGTGCCCTTGCGAAGCCCTGTGTAAGCAGCCAAACCTGCCAGTAACAGCACCCCGTGGCTCCTGGACAACGTGTGCAGGCTGCAGCGTCTGCCAGCGACAGCCCAAGTGGCTGCGCACTGTCCTGTGCCTGCAGAGCCTGCCAGCAGCAGCAGAGAACTGTGCCAGCAGAGGTCGCCTCACCCTCTTGGCCGCCGGCCCGAAAGTAGCGCAGATCGGCTTCAAGATTCTCCTGGGACTGCACAAAATCCTCCATGATCACCTGCAGACCAGGGGGACCAGTTATGGAGCACAGCAGAAACGCTGTCATGGAAGCGAGCTGGCTGCTCCCATGACCACAGAGCGAATCAACTTCATGGCTTCACATCCACACCTCCCTGCAAACATGCTGATTTGGTTGGCTTGTAGCCCAGCCTGACACCCTTGCACGCAAGGAACGACACAGCCCATTGTCTACCTTCACTTGCAAAGACTGGTGCGTTCTGCGCTTTGTCTCTGCCATCTCAGCAGCAGAAGCCACAGCCACACCCTCACCGTGTGGCACACCCCACTGCTCAGCAGGACAACTGCCATGCTCAGCGTATGCAGGCACAGCCATGCAAGAAGCATGTCTGCAGTCTCACCACATGAGGCACGCCGCAGAGCATGAGAACCAGCATGGCGATGAGGCCTGTGCGGTCTTTGCCCTGAACGCAGTTCACCAGGAGGGGGAAGTTGCCGGGGTGCGTGAACACCCTGAGCGCAGCCGCCAGCTGCTTCTGGCAGTCCCCCAGCAGCAGGGCATACAGCTTGGCATAGCCGAACTCCCGAGGGTCAGCCACGGCGTCCACCATCACACGCTGCAGGTGGGAGCAGGAGTGGACATCAGGCACCTGCAGGGAGAGGCATAGGCACCACGGACACGCTGCACGCAGGAGCCTGATGCACCCCAGCCACAGTTTCCACGACTCATGCTGCAAGCAGCTGCAGCCAGAGCTGCGCACAGTTCTGGCTGAATGAGCTGGACCCACCCTGGGGTGAGAGGAGCAGCACAAAGAAGCAGCACGCAGCCGCCAGGGTGATGAGCCGGACCCACCTTGGGGTGAGGGAAGCAGCACGCAGCCGCCAGGGTGATGAGCCGGACCCACCTTGGGGTGCGAGAAGCAGCACGCAGCCGCCAGGGTGATGAGCCGGACCCACCTTGGGGTGAGGGAAGCAGCACGCAGCCGCCAGGGTGATGAGCCGGACCCACCTTGGGGTGCGAGAAGCAGCACGCCGCCACCAGGGTGATGAGCCGGACCCACCTTGGGGTGAGAGAAGCAGCACGGATGATGAGCCGGACCCACCTTGGGGTGCGAGAAGCAGCACGCAGCCGCCAGGGTGTGAGCCTGCACCCCAGCCGGCATGCCCCCGAAGATGCGTCCCTTGGTGCCCGTGCCAATCAGCTGCACGTGCCACACATGGACGTCCACACCTGCCTCGGCGTGCAGGCGCCTGCCGCAGGCATCGCAGGGCTGGTTCCCAGCTGCGCGCCGGTAGCGGCTCCGATCCCCTGCAGAGGTGTCCTGCAGGGGACAGGGGGGCAGCTCAAGGGGTTGTGCAAGGGCTTTGCAGCGCACATGAACAGGTCGCAGGTGGCGGAGGCCCGCCCCCCCGAACAGTGTAAAGGGAGGCAGCTCGTGGATCTGGGAAAGCCCCAGGATAGCTGCGCAGATGGCAGACGCTGACCCCTACAAAGGAGCCCTGCAGGGCTGAAGAAGGCAGCTCACAAGTGCTAGCATTGTCATGAGTGGTGTGCAGAGCTGGCATTCCCGTCCAAGGTGGCAGGCGTTGGTGGCAACATGGAGATCCTGCAGGGCCAAAAAGGAGAAGCTTAGGGGCTTGTGCATTGCATGCGAGTCCAGCACCCTGTTGTGAGTGCAGAAGGCAGGTGACGCCCACCCTAGACTTTCTCCTGCAGGGCAGAGCAAGGCAACTTGTGGGTTGGCGCCATGGGCAGGCAATCTTATGGGCTTTGATGCATGGGCAGGCATTTGTATGGGCTTTGATGCAGGGCGGCTGCTGCCATCAGCAGCCTAGGGCTGCGCCCGCATCCACAAGGCTCTACCACTGGTCGTTGCAGGGCACAGCCACCCTGCTGCTCAGCTGGCAGCAGCCCAGCAGGTTGCTCGGAACCATCCCCAGGTGCTGACAGTTAGTTCGTGCCGGCGCTGCTGCAGTCACTTCGCAGGGTTTCTTTGGCAAGAGGGGGCCTGCTGGAAGCCGAGAAACAGGTAGGCAACCTGTTAGCGCCACCATGACCGCTGTGTGTGTCCACATTTGACAGTCCTAGGCTATACTGTGCACTGTAGCGTGCAGGCCAAGCCAGCCGCCCCTCATCACATCAAGGAGGCCTTGCGATAGGCTCGCTTGGCAGCTGTCAGCATGGTGCCATATAGCCAGGACGGATGGCTGCCAAGTGGTGACTTGCGACTGAGTTGTCAGCGACTAATGTGGAAGTGGTGCGGTCACTGCTCTGTTTTTATGAGACCCCACAGGCAGCTCCCTTCCTCACAGCTGCAGTTCCTTGAAGCCGTGCCGTGCTTTTCACAGTCTCCTCCTCCAATTCCTTCCCTCTGCGATGCCTCACGCTGTGTTTGCAGCTCCTGGCAGTCTCGCGCAAATCAAGGATTGCATTGAGGTGCAGGGCCCTCAAATCTCCTCCTCTGCATCATGCCAGGGTGGTCTGTTGCAGGCAATCAACCTGATGCATGTGCATGAAAATCAAAGTGGTTATTGTGCATGAGAGACAGCTGCCCCAGATGCTCACCCTATGGACTGAGAGCACCGGTAGAACACTCCTGGCTGAAGCCCGCAAGACTCTGCACAGGCACCACAGTCCCGGAGATTGAAAAGCTGTGGTTTGGAGGGCGTCTCCGGCTTCCCAGATGGCATAGGACAGCGCCTGGGTGAGGCATATGTAGTGAGCAGAACACCCTTTTGAGTTTCCTTTTTTTGATCTCGGCATGCTTTGTGGGGTTGTTCCATGTGACCCTCGGGTGTCAAAGGCGAGAAGGGCCATCAGAATTTGCGGGTGTCCTCAGGAAAAGTATAGCAGCTTCCTGGGCCTCAATGTTGACAAAGTGGGGTGGGGAATGCCCAGCGGCCACATGAGACAACACTGTGTGTTGCAGGGCCATGTCATTGAGCGCAGCAGCCTATAGGGCAGCACCATCAACATTAAGCAGCTGCACCCATGCAAACAGAATGTGCTGGCAAGCCCATGATGTTTGCGCCAATTTACATGTCACTCTCTGTGTCCGTCATGTAAGGCCCTTCAGCAGCGCAACCTAACCCTGGCACACTGGTTAGGAGCAGCGGCGCCCAACAACATCATTGGGGGATTGTGCACGGCAGCGCCTTTGTCAAGATCTGGCAAGGGGTGCGGCGATGTGTGTGCCACTAAATGAGCAATGCCAACAAGCTTCTATGGTCTTGGCCAGGGTGTTCTCTTCAAGCAGGCCTGCTGAGTATCTAGCAGCACTTGGCCTTTGGTGGTACTGAACGTCACGTTAGTACACGTTCGAGGCCGGCTGCTCACCTGCATGCTGAGGCAAGGGCTGCCATAGCTGCCACCAGTTGCACTCCTCAGGCTGCTGGCGGGGGTTGAGCTGTCATGGAGTCCAGAAGGTGCTGAGCCGCGATTGAGCACTCGAGTGCAGGTCAGGCATGCATGCATACAGCTGCAAGCAGATGTGTGTCAGGCACCCTGCAGCATCCCCCATAGTGTAGGACTGAGCTTGAAAATACCCTTGACTGTTACCGGCGGAGACCTTCTGGATCTCAGGATTCAGATGAGGCAGGCGTGAAGAGGTGGTGGGGTTCCCTGGTCCATCAATATGCCCATCCGTCCTATGGGCAAGCATTCTAGCTGGTCCACCACAGCACTTCCAGTCGAACTTGACCGGCCGCACTCTCGCAGGTGCTCTCATCCCAGTTGCAGTCATGCTGGCATGCCTACTGCAGCAGCACCTCCAGGAGGCCTCCTTGCAGCTCCCTAGCAGGTGCTCCTGCTGCACCGCACCTGTGCGTCATTGAAGATGGCAATGGCCCAGAAGGTGATGTACACCCTGGCTCTTGAGCTCACTGCAGCACGTCCAGCAGCTGTTGCTTTTGCAGCGACCGTGCTGGAGTCACAGCCAAGGCCACGTTGGAACGCCTTCTGCAGTCCTGCCGAGCTGCCCTTTGATGCTGCCTCAGCCCGCACGCAGCCAGTGAAGACTTTGCGAGCCTGCAATCGGCTGCACAGCATCAATAATTGCCAGTCTGCTTGGCATTGAGTCTTAGGTGGGCAGGTTGTTGTGTCTGCTTCGCTTGAGCAGAAGAGTCGTTTGAATAGAGGGCACCGGGCTGCCAGGGCATCTCCCAGATGGAAGACCCAATAGGGACTCGACGCTTCAGTTTCGAGGTTGCTCGTCACAGGGGAGCCATGTCTTCCCGCTGCCTGCTCAGTTTGACAAATAAAAAAGATCTCCCATCACCACAGCTGTGGGACATGAGGTGGACAGACGTGCTTGACTGACTGCATGAGCACCTCACTTGAACAAAGTCTAGCTTAACATCGACCACATTGAGCTGCTTTCGTCTGTCCAGCTGCAGCAGAGTCAACGCAGTACATCATCGCCAGCATGGCTTCTTCCGCGGCAGGAGGCCCCTTCTTGGGGAGTCCCTACTTGTGGCAGGTCAGCTTAGCAGCTGCATGGACAAGACGGCTCTCAGGGGCGCTGCATGCAATATTGACCTGCGATCGCGGTTCTGACTACCGTTCATGCAGCCCATTGCTGGCATGAACAAGCCCTTGAGCATGCTGTGCATGGCTGCTGACTTCTAAGAGACTGTCAGATTCTCCCACATGTGCGCCTTCACATACAGGAGGAATCAGATGAGATGAGCGGCGCCAGCAGCAACTTCTCTAACCTGTCCAATGCTGGGTGAGCTGTTGCTTGAGCACTAGTACATCTCTCACAGGGCCCACCACATGTGGGTGGATTGGTCAGAGGTTTGACTCTCGCTGTGAAGCAGTATCATTGGTTGCTAGCTTGCTTGGCCACCGTGTTTTAGACCTGGTAGCACCTACCAAAAGCACACACCTCAGTAGTGGAACCAACATGGGGGGCTCATCACAACAATACAATGAACAGCTCATGTACCATGCTGCACTTTGCACACCATTGCGACCGATGGGCGCTCTGCTCAGGTCACCTGCGAGTATGCCGGCAATCCTTCCAGCAAGGAGTCTTGCACCAGCGCGCTGTGTGTTGTCAGGGAGCCCCAAAAGATCGCACCACCCCTTGATTTCGCAGGCTGCAGCTCACCACTTCCCTGGTGTGTATGCTGACTGGGACAACAGGGGGCCAGGCAGTATTTTCCTATGACCCCTCACAGCTCAGTTACACATGCTCTGCTTCACTGTGCAGGCTGAGCCGCCAGGAGCGGTCTGCGTACCCTCACATCGAGGCTGAGCGCCACGTAGCCTGCCCGGCAAACAAGCAGGCAAGCACCTTTGTTTAAAGCAGCCATTGTCCTGCCGCTCAGCAGATGATGCTGGCTGGAGATCACTTCACCAGCACGGCTAATCTGCACCTGAGAACCTCACTGTGCCAACAAGCAGGCAGGTCTGCTTTATGTGGGTCGGCAGTCCATGCCGTGTTATACAATGCTTGTGCTGGCCTTGATGCATGGTAGCCAGCAGCAGCCTGCGCCTCTGAAGGCCCCGCCATCCAGCAGGGGTTGTCCGCATGAGTCTGAGTGGAGAGAACTGACTGACCTTAAGACAGACCCGGTTCATACTCATATCCCCCAGCACCCCACAGAGGTTCAGCCTGCCAACCCTCCTGCCCAAGCCTCACAAAGTGTCACTCAAACTCCCCTCTATTCCTCAGTCCCTGAGCACCACCTCAGAGCGCCGGCACCCATCCCGCAGAGGCACACAAACTGTCAACACCCTGGCGGCACCTCAAGTCTCGGCCGGGAGCACGCTGCTTGCCTGCAGGGTCTGTGCCGGGCAGGGAGTGGGCCAGCCACCTCAGCCAAAGGCAAGGGCGCCATCCAGCCCAACCGGCCCCTCACCTGGATTGGCGGCGCCGGCATGGACCCTGAGTGAGTCACTGACTCTGTGTTCTTGCACTGTTGGGGCTGGGTCTTCCCCCTGGGCTGACGTCTGGTCCTGTTGCACAACTTTATTGGCTAAAGCCCTTTAACTGACTTGTAGTCTCTGGGATGCACCTTGTATGACATTTCGCCCTCAGCTTGGCAGGAGCCATCACTGCACTTGGCAGCTGACGCTTTGGCCGAGCTCACGGTCAGCAAACACTTTGTCAATTTCGAGACTCTCCTTCTTGCTGCGTTGGTGCTCTGTAAGGACCTGTTTGGGGTGTGGGACACTGTGCACAAGGTTTGCCGGCACCCTCAGACTCTGAGTACCATCGCCTTGCGTGACCAGAAAGCTGCTAAGCAAGCAGCTGCCTCACCCAGCAGTGCCCAGGGGCGTGATGCTACAAGCTGGCATGAAGAGCGCCGCCAGGCATGGGAGTGCCACAGCTGGGGCCCCAGTCGACCAGAATACTGAATGACCTGTGCACTTGCCTGCAGGGTGCTGGCAACCATGGGCGTGCCACAGCTGAGGGCCGAGTTCCTGAGGGCCTTTGGGCAGCCAACCGCCTCCAACAACAGCGCCTGGCTGCGCCGCAAGCTGGCAGAGGCTAAGGGTGAGACAGCTTGAGCAATTCCTGTGTTGTGCATGGGTGAAGTGCTCCACACAGCACCAGCTTGACAAATGGTAAGGGGCATCTGCCTGCCCAGCAACATCTCTCATCTCGTCGGTCTGTTGTGATCGATTGCAGCTGTGATGGTGATGCGGCCAAATGCATACGCCCCTGGCTGCTGCCAGAGGGTAACGTGGGGCCGCATGGCAGTCATGAGAGGTTCAGCTCCCGATGATGTCTGCTCTGCAGGCAAGGGCAGCTGCTGCACCGCCTGACGCTTGTGCTGGAGCTGCACTGCTGCACCTTGCTGGCTGAAGTGCACTATATATGCGCTACAGCTGTGGCTGGGTGCAGGCACTTGACTGTCCTGCAGGTTGTGTGTCACGATCGAGCGCCCTGCAGACCCTGCCGCCCTGCACCTGAGGGATTCCCTGCTCCCTGCCCATGACTGAGGTGCCACCTGGGTGTTGATGGTGCGCGTGCCTCTGCTGCAGCTGAGGACGGGTGCCGGCGCTCTGATGTGGTGCGCAACAGGGACTACCAGGCGGCCATTTGGACAACAGGGAAGATTAAGGGGGTCAGCAAGGTGAGGCCTGGCTTCTCTGGCGCACAGTGAAGGGCGGGCCAGATAGAGCTGCCAGGGCCTGGCCTGCACCCTGCACTTGCCGGCAGGCGGGAGTGGGACCGGTCACATCAGCATTCTCTGAGTGCAGTGAGTGTTGACAGCGCAGCAGACCTAAGCCTTTGTCATTGCCATGCAGGCCCAGGGTCATGTGCTGTGAAAGCATGCCCTGGGGCTAGCTGCCCTCTAGCAACAGTCCAAAATCACCAAAGGCCCCCCAGTCCCTGTCATTGCCATGCAAGCAGAGGAGCAGGCGCTGGAGAAGCGGCCCAGTCCGAGCAGCCCTCCTTGAACAATATATGATCGCATGAGGCCCAGTCCCCGTCACTGCAATGCAGGCAGAGGAGCGCGCGCTGAAGAAGCGGGCCCAGGGGACCAAGCAGGGGGCGGCCACTGCCACGGGCGCAAGTGGGCTGCAGAGGTGCCGCATCGCGCGCTCCACAGGGAGCAGCCCTGCCCTGGGGGCCCCGGCCGCCGCTGCAGCTGCTGCGCTGGAGGGGTCTCCCACACGCAGGGGTGCGGGGCCGCACCAGAAGGTGGGTCAACAGAGGATCACTGGTCAACACGGCTTGCCTGGAGGTCATCTCAAGTGTCCCTGGTGGGGCCGCACACCCACATGGCTGTGAGTGCACAAGAGCAGGTGGGTCATTGGGGAGCGCTTGAAGATGGAGCATGCCTGGTGGCATCTCGCCTGGAGGCCTGCAGCAGTGTGATGTGGGGGGGGGGGGGGGGGTCGCGCACTCAAAAGGGTTGTGGGTGCACAGAGGAGGTGGGTTGCCCGCTGAGCGCTGAAGTGCAAACTTTGCCACCTCGCGTTCTGCCCAGAGGTCTGCGGCCATGGGCTTGGAGTGCTTGCCCACCCGCAGGGATGGGATCTGCAAAGAGAGAGGCTTGCATGACCTCTGGGCCTCTACCAGCCTGAAGGGTTAGAGCATCTGCAGGTGCTCAGGTGAAAGCTAAACAACTCCAAGGAATGAGGGGCCGGAATTGCTGCGCTCCCTTCATGGCCTTGTGACCACACTGGTCTCCAGCCCTCCTGGATTTGACTCCTGTTTGTAGCCCATTCCTGCAGTTGGTACAACGCCGCTTTTGGGGTCTGTTGCTCAAGGAGAAATGCAACCCATGATGTGCCCCTCATCAAGCCGCTGCCTGCTGACGCACCAAGTCAGATTACAGCAGTACATGTTGACCTGTTATTGTGCTCCTGTGAACCTGGTTCTTTTTCCTGTAGGTGCTGGTGCAGCACCGCCCCCGGGCCCTCGTGTTTGAGGAGGAGGGCGACCCCCTGGAGGACGCCAAGGTGTTTGACAAGCTGCCCACGCCGACGCTAGCCGCCCCACTGCCCGAGCTGCCGCTCTCCCGCACGGCCTCCGGCTTCAGCAGCGGCCTCAGCAGCGCCGAGCAGGTGGCCCTGCCCAGCAGCAGCGGCTTCACCAGCAGTGGGCTGAGCGGTGGGGGCCTCAGCGTGCTCAGCAGAGGCCTGGGCTGCGGGCGCCGCCTTCTGCAGGTGAGATGATCGGGCGCAGTCGGCAAAATGATTGGGCTTAGTCTGCGCTGGTGTTCAAGTGTGTGTGCTGATCACCACTGACTGACCTGCGCTGGGCACCTTGAAGCCACTTGTGCTGACATCTGCCTCTTACATGTGCAGTCTGCAGATTGCTGAGGGCAGGGTAACAAGATGCGCATGTTATTGACCTTTAGGCCACGCTATGAGCAGCCCTTGTGACCTGCTGCAGGCCGGGCTTTTGTGACCTGCTGCAGGCCAAATGAGCGTCTTGCCCCTTGCTTGCCTGCCACATCTGAAAGGGTTTGGGTGCACTTGCAGATTGGTGGCTGCATGTGCCCTGTCGGCATGCCCCAGACCACAGGCGTCCCTACTTGAACCGGCTGGATTGTTGCCAGACCCTGCACATCCCTTGCCCTCGATGTCCAGCCTTGCTATCTCACATCCCACCTGGCTCCCTGCAGCCTCGCCCCATGGGAAACCTGCTGAAGCTGGCACAATTGCATAGTGTAACCTGATGTACACGTCTTACCCTTCCCTGCTGCAGCGTTGCGGCCTGGGAGATGTGCTGGCCCCTCCAGAGAGCATTGTTACCAAAGTGTTCCATGCAGCACGCTTCTGCAGTATGTGTCTTCTCCTACTGCCTTGTGCTGCAGCTGTGCAATCTAGAGACGCGCTCGACCCTTCAGTGTGCATCACTCCCCAACGACCCATGCAGCAAGCTTCTGCACTCCGGCATTGTTTCTCTCTTGCTGCAGTTGTGCGACCTGGGGGATGTGCTGGAGCTGGCAGGGCAGCCTGTTGAGGTGCTGACGGGGCCGGAGGGAGTGTGGCGCCCAGCCAAGCTGATGCATGTGAGTCACAAAAAGTGTCCTACACACCTCGAGCACTTCTTAACTTCTTAAAAATTGTGTTGAAAGCTGGCAGGCTTGCGTGCGTGTGGTGCCCTGCCAAGCTGGTGCACATCAGTCACAGCTGTTGTTCTGCTCCTCTCAAGCACTCAAGAAACGGACATGGGGAACTGGCAGGCTTGTGGCACATCCCCCTGCAGCCCAGCAAGCTGCCATTCCCCTTGTCGCATGAGATTGGTGCCAGGCTGCATGGAACTCCTTGCCTGCTGTGCTGCAGGCAGACATTGCCACGCTGTACCTGGAGTTCCCTGGCGGCCAGCAGGTGGGCCTGCCAGCTCTGGACGTGATCGCTGCCGGCGTGCTCAGCCTGGGGACTCTGGAGCAGAGCCCCTCGCCCGTCAAGGGCCGGGCTGGCAGCGCAGGTGAGCAGCTCAGCTCTGCATGTCTTGTGTACCGGTGAGGCGCCACAAGTGTGCTTTTGGGGCCTGCATAGTCGCTGGGCAGCGCAGGTGAGCAGCTCAGCTCTGCATGTTTTGTGTACCGGTGAGGCGCCACAAGTGGTTTTTGGGGCCTGCATAGTCGCTGGGCAGCGCAGGTGAGCAGCTCAGCTCTGCATGCCTTGTGTACCGGGGAGGCGCCGCAAGTGTGTTTGGGGGTCTGCATAGTTGCAGGGCAGCGCAGGTGAGCAGCTCAGCTCTGCGCGTCTTGTGTTCCGGTGAGGCGCCACAAGCGTGTATGGGGGTCTGCATAGTCGCAGGGCAGGCACTAGGGCGCCTGCCTGTTGGAGTGGTTGCTGACGCACCAGTCCCCCGCAGGCAGCATGAGGGGGTGATGCAGGGATGCAGAGAGACAGTCAACTGCTGCAGGTGGGCAGCACAGCTCTTGTGTATCACAAACAGGCTTCAAGCAAGTGCTTCCGATGGATGTAAGGATGCTACACATCCAGTATTTGGCACAAAGCACATGCAACCTTCCAAGATATGTGGGTGGGAAGGCAATGCAAGTGCCCATGGGCTGGAACAGTCCAGTTCATATGCACCGCCTGCATACACGCGATATGCACTATGGTCGCAGCTTGCTCCAGCAGCTTGCTGCCAGCGTATTGCTTTCTTTGGGACACGAAGCGCAATGTTGCGTCCTTCCAGGGCCAAAACTTTACATCGGTCCCGCGAGTCTGCTACACATGCAGCAGGTGAAGCAAAGTGGCCAGCCTGTGCAAGACAGTGTTACCTTCACTGCGCTCCCTGCCTACAGCACAGGTGCGGCAAGACCCCCTGGAAAGCTGCAGACAGCACTGCCATGCAGCAGCACCACTGACTTATTTCTCTGCCACCCCTTTCCCTGCAGGCAGCGAAAACACGCCTGTGCTTTGGGATGCGCTTGCAGCACAGGCGCTGAAGACAGCAGCGCCTTGCAGCAGCAGCACCACTTCCTCAAATCTGCCACCCCTGTCCTTGCAAACAGCACCTATTTGGCTGCGCAGCGGGAAGCGCTGGCGGCACTCAAAATAGGACTTCTTGCACCTATGTCAGCCACTTAAGCCTGTTCCCCTGTCCCTGCAGACAGCACCGGCGTGAGCGCGCTGAGGGAGTGCGCCGGCAGCACCTCATTCCTGGGGGAGGACCTGCTCTCGCTGATGCAGTTCGAGGCATACGAGGCGCGCCTGGGGAGCCCCGAGCCTGTAGACTCTGCTTTCAAGGTGGGCCCTTTTTCTCGATCTCTAAACAAGCTGTTTGCTTGTTCCTCACATTTGGAGGGAGTGGTGTCCTGCTATGCACGCACATAAGCAGTTCCTTGAAGCTTTCAAGAAGGAAGCACTGACTGAGCGCAGAGCGTCACCCCTGGCGGCCCTGAACGTGTCGACTTTACTCTGCCTGTGCAGCATCTGGCAGGCTGTCCCTGCTGTCCGCTGCATGCATGCAGCTTGGCTAAGGGCGACATGGTGCTGTCTGCAGCATGGCTTTGGTGGGTACCATTCTATTGGATAGCCATTAAGTGGGGTTTTAGGATCACATGATCTTCCCCAAATTTGCTTAGCGAGAACAGCACATAAGGCCAGCTGCTCGTGGGACACGCCTGGCCCCTGCCTATTCTGCAGGTAAGCGACCTGCTTGACTGCGGCTGCAATGAGGTGGCCATCCTCCACTGGCTAGAGAGGCTTCAAGGAGGCTGCTGACGCAGGCGGTAACAACTCATTATATCATCCTGAACGGCCGCCATGAGAGCCTGAACGTGGCCGATGTCCACACCCAGAACCCTCATGCTGCTGCAGGTGCCCCTGGGGCTTGACAGCTGCGAGGGCCCCGCCTGCAAGCGTGCCAAGCTGGCATCAGGGGAGCATGAGGTTGACCTGGACATGGCCTCGATGTGCCTGCCCCTGCTGGGGCGCAGCTGGTGTGCCTCCTCGCCTGACACCGTGGCACAGGCTGTGGCTGCAGAGGTGGGGTTCCTTTGGAGTGCTGCTGCCCACTCTGCTCTCTGGTGCGCCGAGAACCTCTGCACGCGGGGCTGTGGCTGCAGAAGTGGCGGCATTTGGTATGCTGCTCCACATGTTGCGCTCCGGTGCGCTGAGAACTCTGCATGCGGAGCCTTGGTTGCAAAGGTGGGAGTCCTTTGGTTTGCCACCATGTTCTCTCATCCCTGGCGCTTGGGCGCCTTCCTGCTCCACAGCTGCTGGCACACAGCTCATGCAGCCCCTGCAGGCAGGACGCTGATGTGGCACACCTTTGTGTGCTGAGCCTGCGTGGGTGCGAGGTGCGCTGCCTCAATGGCAAGCAGTGCTTGGGCCAGCAGTCAGTCAAGCCCCTTTTGCAGCTGGCCTCCCCTTGCACAGCCATCATGCAGCAACCAGACATGCATCCAGCGACCAAAGTTGTGCCCAGCATTCTTTCAGCCATGCAGCTGTGTCAGTTTGTGCAGGTCTTCAACACCTGCCGGCAGCCCATGCCCCTTAGCACCAGCCAATGCAAACAGCAGACATGTAGCTGGGCATTTTCACAGTTGCTGCGCCACCGTGTGACGCCTGGGCAGCAGCGCCATGGCGCCCCACCTGACACGCCTCCCCTCCCACTGCCTTCAGGTCCTCCTCATACAGTTCACCAAGACAGCCATTGCACTGCACAACCTGCCACTCAACCTGGCATGCTGTTGTCCGGCTGCCCACACAGAGACCCTGCCACCCCGCCACCTTCCTCCCGACATTTCGTCACTGCCATGCGCCCTCTCTCGCTGGGGCGCCACCCCTCAAGCCCCATGCTGCCAGCTTGCTTTGTGCCAAGCAGTGCCTATACTTTTCTTGCTGGCCTGCAGATCCTACCGTCCAAAAGTCATGCCCTGAGCCCCACAGCACCTTTGTGTCAAGTCCTGCTTGGAATGTGTGCTTGCTTGCTTGCCTGCAGATCCTACCCACCAAGACGCCGCACCCCCAGTCGCATGTTAGCAGCAGCAAGAAGAGGCCGCGCAGTCAGGGGACGCCCACTGTCCGCATGACACTCAGCTTTGTGTCCCCAGGTGCGAGTCTTATCTGACCAGTACCGCGCTGTGGCCTTACAAGTGAGCTGCAAAAGCCCAGAGATGTCTGCCTGG
The DNA here is from genome assembly GCA_963969365.1 of Asterochloris sp. CNOR1. Taxonomy (NCBI): domain Eukaryota; kingdom Viridiplantae; phylum Chlorophyta; class Trebouxiophyceae; order Trebouxiales; family Trebouxiaceae; genus Asterochloris; species Asterochloris sp. CNOR1. The sequence goes on along the minus strand of OZ017763.1, from coordinate 1,906,241 downwards.
GCGGGTTAGAGCAGTCATGTGACTTGTGGTCAAAGGTGCTGGTTGCAGCCATGCCTTGATATTGCATGGTGCTCAGGGCTGTGTTCCCAGGTGTGCATTTTGAGTCATGTCTGCGTTCTCGCCTGACTTCAGCAATGGGTCCATATATGGCTGCCTGGACAGGAAATTGTGTTTCGTCGGGCAGTTTGCGCCAGCGCAGTCTGCGCCAGTGCAGTTTGCGCCAGCGCACTTGCACAGCCTCATGGCATACAGCTTTGCATCCCCAGGTTGAGTCCGGCAGGCAGGTGCATGTCTCCAAGTCACAAGGCAATTTTGTGATGCTGGGTGAGAGATGGTACTCCACTGCCGGTCACATGCCAGCATTGTCTGTCTCTGACTGGCTGGCGCAGAGCCGCCAGCAGACTCACATTTGAGCAGTGCTGCAGCCGTGAGCAGCCATGCACTGCTTCTTGCTGCAGCCCATGGGTCTGTCCCTCGTGTGCTGCCCACATGGCTTGCTGCACACCCAATCCTGATACAGATGAGCTACAACAATGTGAGAAGTCACCAACCCTCATCTGTTTGTGTGCTGCAGTGGTTCAGAGGCTGACAGGGTCCAGCCCAGCACCCCGCCACGTGGCACCAGCCCCCTGCTGCACAGGGACCCCTGACTACGCTGCCCTGTCCCCATTGGGCGCGGCCTTGGTCAGCCCTGTCTACAGGACGCTGTCTGACCGCATGCAGGCCTGCGCAGCCTCAGAGGCAGCCATGACCGGGTGCTACTGAACGTTAGACTGGGCTCAGCTGTCAGGCAGCCTGCTGCTGCTGCTGTGCATCATCCGGGGGCCATTGCTGCCCCAGACAAGAGCCTCAAGTCAATATCATTGACCGCCACACCATGAAATAGATCAGCTGACTGCCTGAACGTACTGGTCAGATGCAGAGTCTTGCTCGTTCGCACCAAAATCATCTGTTTTTGAAGAGTCACTTGATGAATCTGAATGCAAAGATATTTGAGAAGATTCTTGTGCACCAGGCCGGTACGGCATGCTGCGTTCACTGCCAGAGCACTGACTGGAGGGCTTCTCATCGATTTTTCGACCTAAACTTCGAAACAGCACAGGAATTTTGCTGGTGGCATCTAAGATCCGGGGGTGACGATGCTGGTCAGTACCATGGCAGTCCAAGGCCTGGAACCTGCAGCCAGCCCATGGGGAAGCATTGGAAGGACTTTGGTGGGTTTGTTGGTTCACTTCATGATCACGACCAGCAGTGCTATGTGTGGCCACCACTTCAAGGTGTCAGCAATTTTGACTTCAAGCAGTCAGACAAGGCTCCTGTGCTCACTGCTTTTGGGTGCACTTCTCACTGACAGCCAGATGATGATCCATTGTTGCTGCTGCAGGTGCTTGCCCTGACACACATGGCCTCACTGTTGGTGCTGACAGTGTTCAACCGCAGTCTGATCCTGAACCACAAGCAGTTCCTGGAATGCCTCCGCTTTCGCTCCCCAGACGAGGGCCTGATCACTGTGAGCAACCATTGCAGGTGCGAATCTAGGTCTGCTGCATCCTTGTATGTCCACCCATCCTGGGCCTGCATGCTGTATGGGTAGCAGTGCAAGCTGGTGCCAGCACGTGACTGCTGTCTGCTGATGTGCTGGGCTGCAAAGGCACAGCGGCGGGTGCTGGTGCCATGTCAGATGCCCCCTGCCTCCAGAGACAGTGAGCGGCAGCCTGACTGCACCCAACAACAAATGCAGTCCTTGAAAGCTGAAGCTGTCTGTTTGCAGCACAATAGATGACCCTATGGTACTCTCAGCTCTCACTCCGCTGTGGTACACCCTTGGTGAGACATAGCATCCTTGGTGGCATGCCCTCACCACTGCTCATTGTCTTGCCTGTGTCGCCACTTACCTAGAGTGTCATGCTACTGCTCCTCATCAGGGGGCATCCCGCGCAGCACTGCTGCAGCACAGGGCCGGCCGTCCAGGCTCAAGCTCTGCTGAACTCAAATCTGTTGGAGCATGAGCGATGGTGCCATGCTATGTCACTCACTCTGCTGCCTGCAGGTGAAGCGTGGCATCTGGGGTCGAGGTGGAGCCTTTGCGACCGCAGGACCTGCTACTTCAATGAGATGCTGGGGTGCGCAGTCATGCTGCAGCGTTGTCCGCAGGCGCCTTCCAGGAGCAACAAGCCCTGCAGGATGTGCAGGGTGAAACCTGTCTTGACTCTTGCACAGGCTGGCACTCATGCCCGCAGGCAGTTCTTCAGGAGCGGCAAGTCCCTGCCCGTGGACAGGGGCGCGGGGGTGAACCAAGCGGTGGTTCGAACAGCAGCAGACCGTGTCCTGAGGGGTGACTGGCTCCACCTGTTCCCGGAAGGCAAGGTGCGCAGCCAGCAGAGCACTGCGCCTTGGCGCGCTGATCTTGAGTTGCACATCTGTAAATGGACTGGGCTGAATGCAGCCTGCATGCTGCGCTGGGTCTGGGCGCATCTGCCCTGGAAAGGGTGTGGTGGGCAGCCAGCAAGGCATGCCCAGTGCGCAGCGACTCTGCCTGTCGTGGATTTGGTGTGCCGCAGCCTACCTGTCGCAATTGGCTGCACCTTCTCAGAGGGCAAGGGACCCTGCCTGCGCAGCGTGGCAAGTTGGGTGCACAGCTACACTGTCTTCGTGGACAGAGCCTGGTTCACCACTTGAAGGGCTGTGCCTGCTCCCTGAGGGGCTTGGCTGCTCGTGACTGCAGAATATGGCATGCAGCAGATACATGAAGCGCTTCACTGCTGCCGAGCCAATGAAAGTGCTGCTCAAGGAGGAGCATCGCTATCTGCTGCAGGTCAACTATACTGGCCAGCTGTTTCCCCTGAAGTGGGGCATTGGCAAGATCATCTGCGACGTGGTGCGGTCAGGAGGCAGGTGGGCAGCCCTGCGCTGCACTGCCGCTGGCGCGAGTCTGCACAGCACTGGTCACTGGAGGCTCTGCATTGTGTTGGTGCTGGCTGGGGCTGAGAGAGGCACATTATGGTGTTGCAGTGGCGGTACAACATGATTGCATCGCTGCTCTGGCCTCATTCAGGCTGTGAGCGCAATGCTCAACCTGCAGCTGCCTACCTGGGGGTTTCTTGGTGCGCCCAGGGCTTGCAGTGTGCACCTGCAGATGCCCCACAGTATGAGTGTGGGGCAGTGCAGAGGCAGGCTGGACCACTCCTGCTTCTGCTCTACAGTGCGGCCGTGCAGAGGCACGCGAGGTGTTGCATGGTGCTCCTGTCTGTGTTGGGCGGTGCACAACCAGGCTGATTCGGCGAGGCGTGACCGGGTGATGCTGTGCAGAGGCGGCATGAGACAGTACACTGTGTTGCTGCTCACGGCGCTATTGCTGCTCAGAGGACCTGAGGTGCTGCACACGGTGCTGCCCAACGTGCAGTGCACAGCTTTGTCTTGCTTGAAACTAATCATGGGCCTGCTCTGCCTGGGCACATCAGGGGCAAGAGGCGGCGGCAGCAAATGGTTGGGCTTGTGGTACCTTGATCTGCTTTCAGTGGAGTCCCGGTTAGGTCGCTGCTCTCCGCGCGGCCGTAGATTGCCTCAGGCTGCTGTCTTGAAGGGACCCATCTCGTGCTGATGTGCAACGTCCCATGGTGCTGCCTGAGGGGCTGCATGTAGCAAACACACACAGCAATGATGTGAAGGGTGACACCTTTGCTGGACAGCTGAATGCAGGGAAACCTCATGTTGATGCTGATGGGCACCATCCTGATTCTGCTGCCTGTTTGGTGCTGCATCATGGCACTTTTTACTGTACTGCTGAGGGTAGCCTACCCTTCTCGCCTGAACAGCTACGCCCAGGGAGTTCTCACTTGCACACGCTGTTCTGCAGCGTCCCGATTGTGCTACCCTTCTACCACAGCGGCATTGGAGCTGTCCTCCCTAATAAACATATGCTGCCTGGAATTGGTGAGTTCCAGCTTGCTGCTCCAGCAGGATTGCTGCCTTCTGGCATGACACGCTCTCGGCAGTCTTCCTGGACGCTGATGCTGATCGCTCCAAGCAGCAAGCCTGCTGTGGGATGACTTGAGTGCTCTTTCCCACAGGTCACACCGTCACAATACAGATCGGGCAGCCAGTTGACCTCTCGGACATTGTCCCCAGGTGTCAGAAAGCAGCCTCAGTCACAGAGCAACAGCAGGTCAGGCAGTTCAAAATGCATGAGGCACAGCTGCTAGCTCGCCTTTCGACCATACCTTGTTAGCTGCAGGTGTGGCAGGAAATTACGCAGAGGATACACCAGGACATGCAGTATCTGGAGCAGCAAAGCTTGCCAAACACATCACAGATCCCTGCAGCTGTCACTGAGCCAGTGACCTCATAGCCCACATGACTTGCCGCTCTTGATTTTTGGTTCACATGCAGATATCTGCCCCGCCCATTGCTTGCAAAGTATATTAATGCATGCAATACATCACATTGCCTATGCAATTCCTCACCGTCAGGCTTCACGCATGCTGTGGAAGGAAAGAGTGATGGAAGGCACCGGTATTAGGCACTGGAGTGATTAGGTTTCCGATGCCTGGGCTGTCTCCCTGACTGAGGTCCTCCGTGACAGCAACTGCGTTGGCGCAGTTGTCCCGTCCGCTGGGCCCACTGGGCGTGAGCAGACCCTTGAACACCACACGCACAGCACGCAGCTGTGAGCTGGTCACGCAAACTCAGGAGGACGTTAGGCAGTTTGGCTCTGCAGGGCACCACAGCATGCTCAGCGCTGACATGCAAGCACTGCTCAAGGCACTCAAAGTGGTTACCAGCTGAGGTGAGGCATGACTCATGCCTGTGCTCTGCTTTGCGCATGTTGTGCTATGCATCGCCTATGAGGGACAGAGATGGCCTGGAATGTTTAGATTTCGAGTGCTCATGTAGGGTGACAGAACCCAATGGCATCAACTCGCAAAGCAGCGCAGCGCGGATGTCTCGCACAACTTCAAGCTGCTGCTGATGTCTCCCCATGGGAGACGGGGACATGTCACGACGCTGCACAAGCCGGCCACTTGGAGTGTCTGGCTTGGGCCATACAGTTCGAATCAAAGCTGTATGATAACTTCGACAGCAGCTTGACGTCGTGGGCAGCTCGAGCTGGACGAGTTGACTCACTGGCCGTCATTGAACAGCATGGAGCTCTTGTTTTGAATGAGGGGGTATGCGCTCAAGCGGCTGCGCGCGGTTTGTTGTGTGTGCTCGAGGTCAGTCGTCTCAAGTGCACGGCATTCCCTCACTCGTACTACATCGGCTTTGACATTGTCCTATGCTGCAGTGGCTAAGGGAACGCAACTGCCCATGGGATTTGGAGACGTACATCATGGCCGCCAGCTTTGGTCATGTCCACGTCATGGAGTGGGCAGACAAGCATGCATGTCCCAGGCATAACACCAATCGCTGGGACACTTCCGAGGTTGCAGAGATGGCTGCAAGGCAGGCTCACCTGTCTTGTCTTGAGTGGGCGCTTGAGCACTCCCTTGGCGCCTCAGATGAGTTAAATTGGTGGGCAGCCCTCGGCGGCGACTTCGAGTGTCTTCAGGTTGCGAGACAACACAGCGCAGCATGGGATATGGTCCCTGAGACACTGGCAGGCGATGGGACTCTGAGCATGCTGAGATGGGCCATTGAGAACGGTTGCCCTTGGTGGCGCCCCGGTGTGTGCCGCAAAGCAATCACAGATCTGGACTTTCTCATATTTGCTTCCAGCTCTGGTGCTCACCTTGCACCATCTGAGAAAAAAATCTTGGTTCAGGCGTGGCGGTCCACTGTGCTGTTGTGTCATAAACATGGTGCTGCAAACATTGGTCGACTACCTTCTGAATTGGTACACATCATTTGCTTGTTGATGTAACCACTTCAGCTTGTTTCCAAAAACAATCAGCGTGCTCATGCTTCCTGCACACGCAGCAACCCCGGTGTGATACGGCCACCACAGATTGCCGGCAAGCTTCATCTCATGCAACACAGGCAACCTACATATAGTGCGGGGGCCCCCCTGACAATGCAGGTCTGCGTGGCCACCAACTGCAAACTCCTGCACCAAGGAGGAGCTGAAGCGAGCAGCGCCATGCCCGAAACCCCAGTCACGTGGATCTTAAGAGTCCTGCCTTGAGTGGCACCATCCTGTTTTACTTCACGGCTCGTCTTCTGATGGTGGCCCGTTTGGCTGGTCGCCTGTCAGGCAGCTGGCCGGCAACCTCCTGAAGCACTGCATTGATTGCAGCATGTGCAGCCTGTTCTCTTTTGCCTGATGTCTCTGATGCATCCAGCTTGCTTTCAGCTCCTGCAACTGCCTCTGCTGCAGGCGCCTGCTTGCGCTTCTGTCGAGCACTGCCCCCAGCAGTTCTGCGCGAGCTCCCGAGTGCAGCAGGAGCCGCGCTGGACACGTCGGCTGAGGGAACAGCATCTGCAGCTGGGCCAGGCGAGCTGGCTTTGGCAGTTTTGGAGCGTGCACCTTTAGCTGCCTTGGGCTTGGCTTGTAGCTCAGGGGGAAGGCGCTCTTGCTGGCTGGCCAAGTCTGCAGCCATGGGGAGACACGCCATGGGCATGGGCGCCAGAGTTGTGAGCGGCAGAGCTGTGGCTGCCTTGAGAGCTTTGCCTGCAGCTCGGGGGGTGGAAGGGCGCTCTTGCTGGCTGGCCAGCTTTGGGGGGAAATGTGCTGCAGTCAACAGCAGCACAGCTGTGGCTGCCTTGAGCTTTGGCTTGTAGCTCAGGAGGAAGGCGCTCTTGCTGGCTGGCCAAGTCTGCAGCGAAGGAGAGTTATGCAACAATTGTGAGCAGCACAGCTATGAATGCCCTGGGCTATGCGTGCAGCTCTGAGGGGAGGTGCCTCTGCTGGCTGGCTACGTCTGCAGCCGCAGCGAGACATGCAGAGGCCATGAGCAGCTGAGCTGTGGCCACCATGAGCTATACCTGCAGCTCTGGTATGAGCCACTGGCCTGCCAGCAAGCGCCTCTCCTAACAGAGGTGCAGGTGAAGTCTGCAGCCAAGGGGAGGCATGCTACAGGCATAAGCGGCAGAGCTGTGGCTGCCTTGAGCTCTGCCTGCAGCTCTGTGGGCAGGCATTCCTGCTGGCTGGCCTAGTACAAAGCCAGTAAGACACTGTCACGCTGGTAAGGTGGGAATAGGCAGCTGCAAGACTGCAGCTCAACTGCAGCGTTAGGCAAGCATGTGCAGTGGTGAGGCACCAGCAGTGCCTGTGCAAAACGATCTGACTCCTGTGCAGCTCTGTCCTGTGCAGCTGCTGGCATCCAGCAAACCCCTTACACTAACCTGAGGAAGATTGACGACCTCCATGCTGGATGCAGAACAGAGCAGCAGCTTGCAGCACGCAACCTGGAGGCCCAGTGCAGCATCAGACTCACTGCAGCAGCATATACCCGACATGGACTGCAGATCTGCCCCCAGCCTACGCCCAGGGCACATGCAGAACAGAGCAGCAGCTTGCAGCAAACAGTCTGGAGGCCCAGCGCAAAGGCAGTCCCAAACTGCAGCAGCAGTCACCTGAGATGAACAGCACGTTGTGCGCCCAGCCCGCATCCATTCCAAAGCGCTGCTGGAAGGCCTGCTCGACAGCAGCCATCATCTTTTTGTCCACTGCCTTGGCCTCAGCCTGCTTGCCTGCAGGGTGGATGTGGGGTTGGCAAGGAGCCAGGGAGTACAGCTCTGGGTGGGTAGACCGTCAGCGTGCAGGCTGGCCTCAGCCCACTTGCTGGCAGGATGGATAGCAAGCATCATCATCTTGACCACTGCACTGATGAGACTGCTTGCCTGCAGGCCACATGTGTCCCCGGCATGGCACAGAAGGACAGCAGTGTGGCAATGCCTGCTTCAGCCCGCTTGCCTACAGTGTGGGACGCCAGGCAACACCTCATGAGCCGTCACGCATCAAACTTCTCTATGAACAAGTTGATAGCAACAAGCAACTGGCCTCAGATTGCCGGGTGGCGCACAGGATGTGCCCTATGGGCGGCCAACAGGGACAACAATGCACAGCAGGGTGGCCAGCCTGCTTGGCTGATCGGGGGAGTGTGAAGGCTGGTGAGGCATTAGGGGCAGGGTTCAGGGCAGCGCTGCGTGGGCACCGCCCAGACCTGACACTTCAACAGGCAGTGGTCGAGACTGCTGGATTCATCCCTGACAGCATCAGATGCCGGCCAGTCAGTGGGCAGATGCTGGCGGCCCTCTCGCCCTCCTTGCCCCCGTGTAATTCATTGTCGCATCTGTTGTGCTGCATTCACACAAATACTTATATGCACTCAAACCCACATACTATATTTTTTGGATGCCATATGCGATTGATGCATCCAAGGGCAGTCACCCTCAGACCCAGCTGACCTTTCAGGTGGGGCATATAATGCTGCTTGGCAAGCTGCCAGACGTGGGTATCCACCGGGATGGCCTCCTGCTTGTCCAGGGAGAACAGGCAGATGCAGGCGGCGACCTGCGGGCAGATGGGCACCAGTGCAGGTGTCCAGGTAGTAAAACACACTGGGGTGTCATACGCGTGTGCAGCAAATTGCGCCAGCCGAGGTGTTGAGCAAGCAGGGACACACCGATCAAAGCCCCAAGACAGTGCTGGTGTCTGCCACCCCCTCAGCCCTTGATGCAACATTGCAGCGTGCCATGTAAGTTGCCAACTTCTTGTGCCCTTGTTTGGGGACTGCGCCGCACAAACATCCTCCCCCACCTGTTGCCCCAAACCTTCAGCCCACCTTCGGCCCCACGCCAAGTACAAAGGACAGCGCACCTGTGTGCCCAGATCTCCAAAGACTCTGTTGCCCAGCTGAAGTGTGGTGCCCCTGATGTCATACAGGGTGTGGTGAATGGGGTCAGGAAAGGCAGCTGCCAGCAGCAACTCCAACCCTCAAGATGCGGTGACATATCACGGTGTACCCTGTGCGGGGGGCTCATCTTCCCATGGACCCCTAAATAGCCACGTCTGCCATCTGCACTGGGTGTGCCCTTTGTAAACCCTCCTTGACCCTAGCGCCCAAACAGGCAAGAATGGCTCCGTCACAGCCTCCAGTTCTCGCAGTGCGAGGCTGCCAAATCTGGGGGACAACAGAAGCACAGAAAAAACAAGTAGACCCGAAACAGTCAGCCTGAGACCTTCGCCCACAGCTCCACCACAGCCTCCAACCCCAAGTGCTCACCCTGGTGACCCATGCCGTAAAGAGTGCGTAGCTACACCACACCAGAAATATAGTGATGTTTCAGTCTTCTGCAAGAGTGCACAACATGGATTGCACCTTGGGCCCCACGCCACACAGGGAGCACAGCTCCCACACAGCTGGAACGTAGTAACCTTGAGAATCTACGGTGGTGCACAATATGGAGCCCACCTTGGGCCCCACGCCACACAGGGAACACAGCTCCCCCACAGCCTCCGCGTAGGGCACCCCTCGCAGGCCCTGCAGCCACTGCTCGCCGCCCTGCGGCTTCTGCAGCAGCTGCTGCACCGTGGAGGTGATGAACTTGGCCCTGCAAAGCAGAAGTCAGGTCATGTACATTCAGCATAGGGCAGCATGACTTCCCCAACATCATCCTGCAAATAGAGCAAAAGCTCACACAATGAGGGAACTGATCATCCAAGGCCTCCAGCAGGAGGCAGGGAGGCACCCCAAGGGACACCCTGCAGGCACAGCCAAGCCCACATGATGTGGTGGATTGGACTAATTGAAGGCCTCCAGCAGGAGGGAGGATGACACTATGAGCAGCATCCTGCAGGCAGCATCAAGCCCAGATGATGGATTGTGAAACAATCAGACCGGGACCTTTAGCAGGAGGCAGGATGGCACCCCAGGGCCATCGCACAGGCACAGCAAGGCCTCAAGCATCTGTGAAATTGACGGATCCCATGACTGCAAATGGGGCTGCGAATTTGCAGCAGAGGGGCCTCTGCTACCCTCACAGGTCTATGGAGGGCAGCAGAGGCTTGTGGGGCAGAACTGTCTCCCCCAGAAGAGTGGGCTTGGAAAAGGACCGTCGTCTGAGAGAGCAATGGGCCCAACTTTGCTGCGTGGAGGCAGCAGGCAGTGGAGTGCCTCTCATGGGGTTCACAACAGGTGCTAGAACAAGGAGAAGTACAGGGAAATCACCAGCCCAGCAGATAGGTGGGGCAGATGACCCTCCCAGGGAAACTGCTGGCTGCTGTTGCAGCAGAGTGGCAAAACTCCCAGAGGCCCCACTTCCGGGTCACCACAGTGCCAAAGGTGTGGGCTTCAGGTTGCAAGTGCAATGTGATGGGCATAGTCGGTGGCACTACTGCTTTTATATGGCATTTGAGCTGCGCTGGCAGGTCCTCAGAAAAACTAGTGTTGGTTGCTCCAGGAATGCTATGGATTTTTCCGCTGCCAGGCCGCTGCCTCTGCAGCTGCTGTGGCTCCACAAAACCCTCCAACAACACAGACCATACACAGGGTGGACCTCCACTCAAATGCTGCAGCAGCTGCACTCCGAGCAGCCTGCATGGCTGACCTGCACGGGTTACTGCTGGATTCTGGGCAGCGGCAGGGGGCCGCCTGCAGATGCCTCACGCTTTGCAGGGGCTTTGCCAGCCCACTGCATTTTGGATGCTGGGGATGTAACGCCTGCACCAGCCACAGTGCTGCATCTCTGCGTGCATTGCAAGGTACAGCCCTGAGTCCCCCGGATTCACCCTCATCCCCACAACCCCGTCCCCGTATCGCATCTGCTGCCTGCAAGCCTGACTTTGCACAGCCCTTGTGGCAGCCATGTGCTACAGAAGGCGCCAGATGGTCTACAGACTAAAGACTGGCCTGCTTTGTAGTTGATATGCTGAAAGCACCTTCATGATGATGCAGCCTACCGATCCTACCTGTAGCCAAACCCCTGAGCCCTGAGAGCGTCCTCAGAGGCCTCTGACAGCTGCTGGATGGAGGGGAAGGCGTGGAACGCCAGGTCGCTGGAGGCTGCTGCCTGACCTACAGTAGCCCCGGCAAAGGTGACGGCCTGTTCTGCTCCCATGCCTGTGGCCGGATTAGCATCTGCATTGCGGCGGTCAGAAACATGCAAATGAGGCCGATCCTCTGATTTTGCAAAGGCCAAGCAGGGTCTATGGTTGTTGCGCTTCAGGCCTGTGCGGCATCTGCACAGGGGCAATCACAGTTGCAGGCAAAGTTATGGGTGGTGTCCAGTGTGTGGCCTGGCGAGAGCCAAGCAGGGTCTATGTGCTGCAGTGCTCCCAGGCCTACAGCAGGCATGGCGCCTGCAGACCTGCAATTGCTGCTGGCTGCAGTGGGCACTTGTCCATTCAAGCTATCCCCTGACAGCTGTGTGAGGAGCGTCTTGGGTCCTGGCACAGGCACATTTGGCCCTTAGATGTTGGCTGCTGGGTTTGACAGCTCATATGGGCAAACAAGACATGTGTGCTCACCTGACAGGTGTGTGAGCGGCGTCCCATAGTCTTGGCACAGGCGCTCCACCATGCCCTTGATGCGGGAGATGTGGTTGTTGGAGGAGCAGATGAACTCAAACAGGCACTCCACAGGGTCCTGTCTCAACACACGCGCCCCTGCAGCAGGAGTCGTTGCAATGAAGGCGCACAGCTGTGTGGGCTGCATGCCTACAGCCCATCTTGCCTGGCATCAGCCAGACATCATCTCCAGGTCAGCTCTGCACCCTATCGTGTGAAGATCAAGCTGGAATGTCGACCCTGCAGGGTGCACAGCGAGCACTGGGCCGTATAATTTGCATGTCGACCTCATGAGCCAGCCTGCCCAGGGCATCTGCAGTGCCATGAAGGCACGGCCCCACTTGGAAAACAGGGCTGCAGCCAGCTGAACGGCTTGTCTGCTGTTCGCGCAGTCAGGCATGATGTCACACGGACTGCACAGTGCCATGCATGACGGTGCACCTCGTGCCGTAGTCAGCTGAAGCACAGATCCCAGGCAAACATGATTCTTGAATTAGCCAGGCACTCCAGCGTTGTGTATTGGCACACTAAAGCCACCACAAAGGCAGCGCACAGCTGGCTGAGATGTGCGGCTCCAGCCCGCCAAGCAGCCAGGCATTCCAGGCAGTGTGCGTTGGTCGCCTGTGCTGCGCACAGCATGGCAGAAGAGGGCTGCAACCAGCTGATATGCTACCTGATCAGCCAGGCACTCTGGCAGTGTGCAGTGGCACACCGCGCCCACCTGGAAAGAAGGGGCGCAGCCGACTGAAGCGCTCGTCCCGCCTGGCCCACTCGGCTGCCCGCTCTGCCAGGCACACCCCCAAGTTGAAGTAGTCAGCCAGGGCTGCAGCATCGCCCGTAGCTGCTGCTTCCTGCCCACGAGCAACCACGCGCCACAACACGTCCTGCTCGGTCTGCTGCATCTCCACCTGCGACAGGGGCGCAGTATCTTAAAGGGACTGCGCCAGATGCCTGCCGAAGCATCTCCATGTCAATGTGATGGACCCTGCCCTGTGACAGCTTGAGCAGCAGGGGGATTAGTGGAACACTCCCTGCTCTGCTGCGTGTCCACCTGCAGTGCAACGGCAATGGCATGGTCACTGGCAACGTTACAATTGCTGTAGGCTCTGCCCCAAGCAGCCTTCTGCTACATCACGTGTCTGTCTGCCTGCTGCATCTCCACCTGCAGCAAACAAGGCTCAGCAGAAATCTGGCGTGCCAGCCACCACCGCCACAGGTGACCAACAGCACCAGCAGTGAAACTGGCTGGATGCTGTGCACAATCTTGTATGTCTTCTCCACTTTCACCTAGGGCAGCAGCCAAGGAGCAAACAAAAATGTCTACTGGCACAGACTAACCCGACATGGCAGCTGATGTGTCCACTATTCCTGTTGGGGCCAGCTTGCGCCAATGTATCCAGTGCGAGCAGCTCAAGAAACCAGCAAGTATGGGTGAACTCACCACTCTCTTGCCAATGACGCCTGTGAAGAGTCCCTCGCCCATGTCTCTCCACCTGAAGGACTGCCCTGTTGGCAGGGTGTATTCCAGACGCAGCTCTTCTGACGGGGTCCCCAGGAAACGCCATGCCGTGCTGGATGCCAGATCACTGGCCTGGTGCACCGGTCTGACCATGATGGCTGGCTTGGAGGCTGCTGGCTGCATCACAGATCTCACAGCAGCTGGGCCAGCAGCCTTGCTCATAGTGATCAGTGCCCCCAGCCTGGCCGGGTTGACCTGGGACCCTGCCAGCTTGTCAACTTGACAAATGCAGACTGGCGGGCAATGATCTGTCAGGCAGGGTGTCTCAGGGCTCAGTTGAACTCAACATCCACTGCCATGCACTTACAGCAGCATCACCAGTGTTCTCTAGGCCTGCTATGGCAGGTTGATCGCAGCAGTCGACATCGAAATATCCCAGCCACACACAAGCAGAGGACACAGAGCAGAGGACTGAGCTGCCAGTGCTTGAAACACAGCAATGACAAGCAGACCACAGATCCAGGCATGTAAAGTCGACTTTTGTTGCTTGCTGGCTCCAGATCAAGGCATCTTGCATGTTACTTAGATGGCTGCACACTGCAGGGCCCACGGCTGACCAGCGGCGGCAGTTGGAGGATCAGCTCAAGGACCCCTCCAACTTTGCAGAGTTTTTTCTGCCGCGCCCGCTGCGGCTGACACTGTTTGGCAGCCTCACTGTGGCCTGCGCGGTGGCGCTGCTTGTGACGCTGACCAGACTTGTCAGGGTGAGAGCTAGAGACAGCACTCATGCTCTGCAAAGAGCATTATGCATTCGCTGCCTGCGAACAAGGGATGCCTTTTCCAGCATGGCCTGAGGCTGCTAAGGCTGTATGGCAGTGCAGCATGGTCTACCAAAACCATCAGCGCTTGCACCCCAGTGCACCTGCAGCATTGGCTGCCTCTGCAAGAGGCTTATCCCTGGTCTGCAGCAAGGCAAGCTGCTGCCATCTGCTGATGCTGTGGCTTGCAGATGCCAGCGCCCTTCTGCAGAGGCTGTCATGTGCCTGCAGGATGCCAGCTTCCGTTTGGACAGCAGCAGTGAGTGGCAGGGCATCCTCGTCAATCTGGCCGGCCTGGTCACCTTTGCTGCGCTGTACCTGTACGATGAAAGGAATGCAGTCATCAGAGTAGAGAAAAGAGCTCAGGTGAGGCACAAGCGCTGGCAAGCCCTGCCCAAGCTGCAGCCGACGATGCTGTGCAGCTACTGATGCAAGAATCTGGCTCACCAGTGCCCAGGCCAAAGCGCCTGCTGTCAGCATTTGGCTGTTCATCAGTTCTCAGGGTTGCCTCTGCTGCCAAGACATTCCTGTCAGCAGTATTGCCTCTGGTGCTTCAATGACACAGCAGCTAAGGTCATAGTGCTCCTAAGCTGCGCTGCAGCGATGCAAAAGAGGCAGGCCTGGGTGCAGCGCAGCAGTTGCCCACTGCTGAACTCCAGGTGAGGCAGGCCCAGATACGGGCTGGCGATCGCGAGGTGTACGTCACAGAAGAGGGTGACAAGATGAGCAAGCTGAAGCAGGTCGATGATGCCTGGATTCTGCGGCGCCTGGAGCGATGGGGACGGAGGGCAAGCTGTTTTGCTTGATCATACCTGCACCAGCCTGCACGCAACACTGCTCAGTGCCATCTGCTGAGTGTGATCAGCATCCAGCAGCCTGCCTGCACATGCCATTGACAGCCGCCACGGCAGGAAATGACACATCATAGGGGGGGCTCAGCCTGTGCACAAGGCTGCTTATGGACTTGACACCTGAACCTGCAGGACATGATGCCTTTCGTGGGCCCAGAGAAGGGCGCCATCATCCAGCAGCTTGTCAGAGAGCTCCAGCCAAACCTGGTGGTGGAGGTTGGCTCGCTGTGTGGATATTCTGCCATCACCCTTGCACAGGCGCTGCCGCCATCTGCCAGGCTGATCACTATTGAGAAGGACTTTCTCTGGACCTTGGCAGCCAAGCGCTTCATCTACCAGGCAGGTGTTGTTACTACATGTGCCTTGCATTGCTGATCTGGCAACCCCTTCGTAGCTAGCAGGCAAGAGTTGGTGTTGGATATGCCCTTCATTGCACCTTTGGCAATCTAGACCTGCCTGACTCACTGATCGGAAACATCTGCCTGATGCAACACTGCAACCTGCCATACAGCTGCATCCTGCAAGTAAGCTGCACCACACTGCTGCAGGCTACTTCTGGGGCTAGGGACCAAGGCAGGCCTCTGGCCGCAGTGGATGTTCGGTGGGGTGATGCAGTGCAGTTGCTGCCTAAGATGCCGGGCAGAATAGAAGTCCTCTTCCTGGACGGCCAGCCTAAGGAGTACCTGGCCTATTTGAGAGCTGCTGAGCCGCTGTTAGCGCCAGGCTGCCTAGTGATAGCAGACAATGTCCAGATATTTGCCAAATCTCTGGCTGAGTACCTGGATCACGTCAGGAACAGTGGCCGCTATGAGTCCCGCTTGGTGCAGTCCACACTTGAATGGAGGCCAGATGTACAGGATGCATTGGAGGTGTCTACATTTATTGGATGATAGGTCATTCCTTTACATTGCTGCTTCAGCGCTTCATGTTTGTGTCACTTACTGGTGTCAGCCAGCAGGCTTTCCATCTGTGTCATGCCTGGCTCTTGAGCAAGCGTTCTGGGCCGCTTGACTTCATAGCTAGGGCTTCAGCAGCTTGCACATCGTTTTGTGGGGGAGCATGCCTAGCTAGCATGTGCATCACCTGCTGGGGCAAATATTAACACACTGCAGAGCAACATGGGGCCACACAGCAAACAATGCGCTGCATCCTTTAGGGTGGTCTTTCAAAGATGGGGATGGTACTTAACATGCTGACAGGCCATGGGCATGCTTGCAAGACATATCAGTAACAGTCTTTTTAAGTCACAACAACAAGCAGGCAAGTGCCACTAACAAAGAAGAACGTGTTTCCCGGCGGCCTGGCCTTATGACATGACCTCAGCATGTGAGCTGGACAACGTGGCAGCAGCAGCCCTTGGTGGCATGCACTTACAGCTCCTGACTTGACAAGTGCCACTGTGCTGTTCTGCTTACTCGCATGCCTAACAGACCTGCTCTCTGATTATGGTCTCGGGAAGGCTCCAAAACCTGGCAAATAAACATATGGCACACGTCTGACTGCTCCCATTTTCAAGGTGCTGCCAAGCCCAGCCCCCGTTGACTGGTTGAACCTGTCAGGCACTGCTGCCCCCTGACTGTCATGAACTCAGATGATGCTTGCATTCCTGCCGGATGAAATCCTGTGTGTAGGACCCAAGCTCGACCTTAAATGGCGATCAAGGCTCTGCCTGGGCTGAGAGGTGGTGGCAGCCACCCTGGTCGCGCTTACCCAAACCGGATGGAGTTTCCTACCTATGAGCTGAGCTCAACGTTTTCACTGTTTTCCAGAGTTTTGTGGTGGAGAAAGTAAGGGACACTGGAGCCTGCCTGACACTGCCTTCCCTTTCTACCTTGCTGGCCGGGCATGGTGGCCCCTAACAGCCTCAGTGACAGTAACAGCGAGGCTCTAGTGGTCCGTTCCCTGGGATTTAGCTTTCCTCTGCAGAGCAAGCCTGTCATTTCGGACTTCAGTTTGTCCTTGCCAAGAGGTTCCAGATGTCTGCTGTTGGGTGCCAATGGGTGAGCTCAAAGCCCGGCAGATCTTGTTATGTGTGCCACGCGCTCCTGAGAATGCCTGGTTATCAGTGAGACACCACAGCCCTGCGCAAATGCCGCGCCCAAGCCGCCCTGTGCAAACCTGGTCCACCTGCAGTGCAGGCAAGAGCACCCTACTGCAGCTCCTGGCAGGAAAGCATATGGTGGCACCAGACGCCATCAGAGTCCTGGGCCGCCCAGCGTTTCATGACATTGTGAGTGTTATCAGCCTGCGCCTGGTGTTGCCTGCTCTTCACAGACCTGGCAAGCATTCTGCGACAAGCTCAGCCTGCGCAGAGCGGATGGGTTCAGTAGCTGATGTTTCAGGCTCCGATGTTCTGGGCCAGATGACAGAAGCCTCCAGGCCGATTTGGTGGCATGCTCAGCTGCAGCTCCGCTGTTCTAACGTGTCGGCTGCGCATGCCCTGCCCCCTCAACTGAATCAGGTCGAAGGCTTGCACCTCCAGCACGGCTGCAGGCGCAGCAGCAGGCGGCAAGCCTTCGGCCTCGGCTCCAGGCGCAGCCGTGCTGGAGAACAAACATGCACCTGACACTGGCAGCTGGCCTGCATCTGGCAGCCAAACTGACAGGCTGATGACTCCAAACCACGCTGCAGGAACTGACCTCCTCTGGGGCGCTGGTCTACTTGGGGCCTCAGTGGCGGCGCGATGTGGCATCTGCTGGGCATGACATGCCTCTGCAGGCAAGTCAAGCAACAGCGCATAACTGGTCAGCACCACACCAAGGGCACCTGCATGGGCACTGGACCACTGCCGTCTGCATGGCGGCTCATTGACCTACACACTGTCTCGCAGTCAAGTGTCTGCTTGCCCAGTTGCTGACAGCCTGTTGTTTGGTTGCAACAGCCGCGTTGTTGGTCAGGCTGGTGCAGGTCATGCTTGTCATGGCGCTGGACCAAACCGAGTTTCTGTACAGAGTCTGTCAATGTCTCGTGTATTTTCAAGAACGCATCTCTTTTGCTGTACCTGAGGATCATGTGGCCAGACACAGTGCTCAACTCTGGCTGCTTGCTATGCCTCTAGCCTCTGCAGATGCAGAGGGCTTCAGGGAGTTTGAAGCTTCACAGCACTGCTTCATTGCAGCACCTGCAGCGTGTGCCTCCAGGACAACACTGGGCCCCTCCGGCCGTGAGAGTGATGCCACCGCCCCACTGCAGACCGGCGGGCCTGCCTGTACAGCTTGGCTCCTGCGAATCTGAAGCCTTGCTAGACCTCTCGCTGCAGCGCATGCAGTGCATGTTTGCATGATGACATGATCAACACCTTACCTGCAGAGTCATGCTCGTGGAGGAAAGCAGTAATGGCCGTCTGCTTGGCAGAGATACCATACTTCAAGGAGGATGGCTGCCAGTGGCTGCTTATTCAACGCTGGAGACATGATCGGAGAGCTGCCTGCCCGCAGGGCGACATCAGCGCCAGTAAGATGATCTTTGGCGTGGAGGGCGTTGACCCCAGACGGCGAGATGAGCTAATTGAGCTGCTGGACATTGACTTGAGGTGGCGCCTAAATGTCGTCTCCGATGGTCAGCGGCGCAGAGTTCAGATCTGCATGGGCCTGCTGAGGCCTTATCAGGTGATTGTTTGTGGGCCTCTGGTGTATCTGCTGAGAAGGGTGCTTTCATGCTCTGCATTGGAGCCGACGGTGTCCATTCGGCCGGTCTAGGGTTGGCTGTGCAGCGCTGCAGTTAGGTCCCGTGGCGCCGCTGCAGCGACCAGGTGTTGTTTGCAGGCCAGGTGTTCTGTGTAGGCAGAGCATGTGGGCCACCCAAGACGCTTGTCTGCAATGTGGCTGGCCCGACCACCAGCATGCCATATCAGTGTGGCTGCAGCTGTGAAAACAAAGAAAGTGGCTGTTGTGCACTGATCGCTGTATTGAAACCACTGCCTGGCCATCTGCCATGTGATGGGCATCAGATAGGGTGCCCACATGCTCAAGCTACATCTGTCACTCTGTCTGGCCGGCAGTCTCAAAGTTTGGCTGTCTGTCACCAGATGGAGCTGCTGACATGTCATCGAGGGGCAGTCTGTGGCACTTGAGGCTGAATCTGGGGTCACCCAGATCTGCATTTGTTTCGATACGCCCGTGCCAGCAGTAAAGCCTGCGCAGCCCTGTATCTTGCTATATGACTGCACCTGACGGCCTGCAGTTTGTGCCCCATGGACAACAGCATCATGGGTTGCCAGCCTGTCAGGCCTGTCAGTGATGCCCTCCTTGCAGGGCACGCTGCTGGATGGCACCATGGTGGACATGGATAGGCAAGCTGCCTACATGGGTTCTGCAGGTCCTGCTGCTGAATCATCATCATCTGGGGTCATCAGCCCGCCTGCGCTGCCCTGCAGGTGTTGCTGCTGGATGAGATCACAGTGGACATGGATGTCGTGGGCAGGCTGGACTTGCTCAAGTTCTTCAAGTGAGGCCCATGTGCTGCCGCTTGCTGCCTGGGTGTACAGCTCTGAGTCTGGGCCATGGCAAGCATTTTGCTAGATGCATCTGTGCTTTAGCCTGCGACTGAGCAGTTGGCTGGTGCGGTCCCTTTGGAGCAGATGTCTGGGTTCAGCCCCTGAGGCAGGGCCCGGAAAACATTGTTTAGTCCGATCAAGCAATGCACCCTGCAAATCGCTTGCCAGACCCTGCAAAACGCAGGGTGCATTGCTGAGTCAGACTGAGCAGCCTCCTGCGTGCACCCTAGGGCGTTGAAGCTCAAGCTGTCAGCTGTGTATGGCTGCTTGCCAGAGAGCAGAAGAACGCAGCATCTCCCAGGCTGCTGGCAGGGAGCTGTGAGCAGCCAGATCATCAGCAGCTTGCTCATGCACCTGTAACCTGGCTTGGGAGCAGCTCCTCCACCAGATCAGCAACTCTCAAGTACAGCTCCGAGCGCTTCCTGAAGATGGCGAGCTCCCTGGTTGAGCAGCCTGCTGACCATGCATGCCTGTGGCACACTGCAGGCAGGAGTGTGAGCAGCGGGGGGCCACCATCATCTATGCCACACATATCTTTGACGGCCTGGATCAGTGGATGACACACCTTGCGCATGTGTCAGACGGCGAACTCGTCAGAGGTGGGTCATAAGCTGCAGGGCTGGCCTTGGCAGGTCCTTTGCTTGACATCGAAGCGACCGTCTTGGGACTGAGCCACAGTCTAAGGCTGTACAACAAAGTGGTGTGCAGGCTCACAGGGCTGCACAATACTGCCTGTCAGCCATGGCACCTGCTTGGCAGCTCAAGCTGCTGAGACAGGCTGCCGCCTGCTGGTGCGGAGAGCACTGGGAATGCTGGGAAGCCAGCTTGGCAAGCTGCTGCTGATTGCTGAGAGCCAGCTCCACACACCCTGTGAGCTTCTGAGCTGCGTCTGCGTGCTGCTGCAGAGGGCACTGTGGTTGCTGAGCGATCAGCTTGACAAGCTGCTGCCCACCATCGGCAAGCTGCTGCCAACTGTGAAGGCCTGTCTCCCTACAGACTATGACTTTCTGAGCCGTCTCTATTTACTGCTGCAGGAGGTGCTGTGGCAGAGGTGCTGGGCAGCCAGCATGGCAAGCTGCTCCCAATTGTGGAGGGCTGGCTTCGCACAGATCGTGAGCGCCGGCAGGACAAAGATACTGCCGCGAGGTCTGGGCAGGAGAGCCTCTCATTGGCTGCAGCGCAGTCTGCGGAGCCAATGTTCTCAAACAGACACATGGCCTTTTACAAATGATGCTGCAAATGATGTGCTCAGTCTGAGCGGAGCATGGTGTTGGTGCATTCTGCCTCAGCAAAAGGCAGCTGGGCAACGAGCACGCTCTGTGACATGCAATAAAGGCTGCTGCTGGCATCTCTTCAGGCAGCTGCCAGGTCGTATGTGCTTCACGGCGGCTGCTGGCATTCATACACGCAGCTGCCGCTGATTGTTGCAAACGGGTGGAAAGTGGCGTGCGCTCAACCCCATCCACTTCTTCTTCTAGGAAAGGACTGACTGCAAGGTGGTTCACGCAGCTGTGTGCACTTGACAGACTGGTCAGTGCCAAGCACATGAAAACCTTGGCTGCCCAGCCCTGTCCTTCAGAATGACCTCAACATCGTAGTCATCACTGTAAGCAGCACTGGCCAGCCGTTTCAGGCGGGCATCGGAGGCTTCAGGAAGGCTAGCGCCCTGTGGCCCTCTGAGGCTGCTGACACAACAAGCTGGGGGGCTCGTGTTGCCCTGACCAGCTTGGCTCACAGCTAGCCGTCCTCTGTGAGAGAGAGGCAGCGTGCACTATTGGAACCTCAAAGCGGAGCGAAGTCTCCGTTCTCGGGCGGAAGCGAGGGAGGGACAGCACCCGGCCTGTTCTTCAGCCCCTGCTACCCAACATTGCTCTGGGTCAGGGGCAGGCCCGGGGCACTGCACTGGCGCCAGGCAGCCATCAGAATGGTCTCAGGAGCTCTGCTTCTGCCCCCTCAGCACTGCCAACCTCAGGCATGCGCCGTGCGGTCCTGCCAGCCCCAGCGCATGTGCTGTCAGGCCCAGAGCGCGTGCAGAGGCATCTGAAGGTCTTGGAGGGGGTCTTGGATGCCTTCAGCAAGATGGACACGGGTGAGATCATCACATGCAGCGCTGAAAAGGCCGTTGTGGCATTTTGGCCATCTGGTGGCCACCACCCTTTGGTCTGGTCCTGCTGTGCCGCTTGCTGAGACAACAAGGCTGCATTGCCACTGGGCAATCACCATCTGTTGCCATGCAGAGGGATACTTCAAATATCCTGTGACAGATGAGCAGGCCCCAGGCTACTCCAAGTTCATCAAGCAGCCAATCTGCTTTGAGAAGATGCGGGAGAAGGTGCACGCCCGCCAGTATCGCACCTGGTGAGGCCTGCTTCTTGCCACACTCCTATCTTTGGCCATGCTGCTGCTTTACCGCTTGCTTGCTAGCACCATGCTGCACTCTTCCTGCCCTGCCAGGCAGAGTGTTTGTCAGTCAAAGCCTGGCTTCATGGCATGCCAGCCCAGTCTGCTCAAGCATCATGGGACCTTTGGAGCTGGTCAGGCCCAATCAGTGTTCCAGCACCCACCAAAGTCTGCATTCAGTCATGCTTCATGAAAGCGTGTCACCCACGGGCTTGAAGTCAATGTGGGCCCTGTGTATGGAGCTGGGCGTGCACATTCAGCAGGCCAGTCCCTGGCAAAGGCTGCCCTGGCGCTTACATGGTGGCGTGACTGAAAGCCAGAAAGCAACCTATGCACCTCTGCGGTGCACAATGAACCTGCTTATGTGATGATGTGCGTGGAGCCCAGCCTGGCTGAGTTGCCCAGGTATGGGCTAGCTGGGGGCCAGCGCACGGCAATGGCCCCTGGGATGGGCACGCTTCTCAGGCTCCTGTTTCCCATGATGCAGGCTGCAGTTCTGTGAGGACTTTGAGCTTCTGTGTGCCAACGCCCTGGCATACAATGCCAAGCGCAGCAGAGTACACAAGTGAGGCAGCATGCTCAGCTGCATGCACGTTGCTTGCAATGCTCGTGGTGGCAGCGGGCGCCTGGCCAAGCTTGATCAGTTATGGCTGGCAGTGGCTTAGACAATGGGTGCCCTGCCTGTTGTGTCCTCCTGGGTCATCTTATCAGCCTTGGCCTGCTGCAGACAGAGGAGTTCCCACATGCTGTGCTGTGTCTGCAGGGCTGCTGGCAGTCTGCTCAAGGCTGGAAGGAGATACCTCTCAGGTGGGCACAGCATCTTGGGGAGATGGGGCAGGCAGTGGCCCATGCCTGTCTGGCCTGATCTTCGACTGGCAGGCCCATCTGAAGGCCTCCCTGTTGCTCCCGCTGTTGGTTGCATGCATGCATGCATGGTGCCGACCTCCAGCAAGCACTTGGCGCAGCGCTGTGTCCAACCAGTGGACTTTGGTGCCATGCTGCTGTGGGGTGCCACATGCATGATCCCTTGACTATGCTGGGTGAGGTGGAATTCCGAGACTTGCAGTCATCTTTTCCTGCCTGCGCATGCATGGTGCTCATGTCTGCATGGTGGGTGACACAGTCAGAGGCAGCAGCTTTTTTTGAGGCAAGTTTGTCCAGCGGCAATGCTCGCTGTGGAAATGGGCAGCAAGTGGAGGTGCACATGGGCTGGCTGCCATCCCGGCCATGAATACCAGCAACACAATGGACCTGCTAGCTACAGCAGTCTTGCTCACCCTATGGTTGATGCAAGGCTGTCATGCTGAGCCGTGGGTCCACATCAGTCACATTGGGTGCAAAGGCTGGAGGCCCGCGACCAGCATCCTGAGGGAGACAATTGCAAGCTATACTTTGTCTGCTGCAGGTGCTGGATGGCATAGGAGCCGTGCATGGGTGGTATACTGACCGCGTTAGCCACTCTGCTGCAGGACCTATGCTGAGCTGAGGAGCCCCGCAATGGCCAGCCAATGCCTCGCTGTTTCGCTGCAGGGCTCATCCAGCCAAATGGTGCAGCAGCTGTATTGATACCATGATGGGCTCACCAGAAGCATTGCTGCCGCCTCGTACGGCAGGCCACACTGAGCTTAGAGGACACAGGAGCAGCCCACAGGCAGTGTGGAGCAGATGTGGCACAGTCACACTCCAGCTGTCACTGTGTCTGGTGCAGGGCCCATCGAGCTGGAGGGCAAGGGAGCAGTCCACAATCTGCACCCCGAGGGCCCCGCTGTGGCAGCCCGAGAGGAGGCTGCAGCCGCCAGGGAGATCGCAGCCCGTCTGCAGCAGCAGAGCAGCGCTGGGCAAAAGGCCCTGGCAGGGCTGGCGGCAGCGGCCTCTCTGCAGGAGGAGCGCTTTGGGGCTCTGCCGTCCGTGGAGTCGCTCACTGGCGCTGGGGAGGCAGCTGACCTGGCAGCTGAATACTTCAGCGACGAGGATCCTGCTTACAGCTCGTTCTCAGGTGAGAGCTGATGGGGAGGCTGACGGGGAGGGGGAGGGGCAGGCTGTTTCTCCCGGGCTTGTCTTCAGGGTGTTGGGAGGCCCTCTGAGGCTGGTGAGGGCATGTCTGAGGGTATTAGGTCAGCACTGTGAGTGTGCTGGGGCATGCTGCAGGCGAACAGGCCCTGCCTACATGATGATGATGATGATATCATCATCATCAGGTTGGTGGGTGGAATCACAGGGACATGGAAGGGAAACAGGGCAAAGACTTCTGCTTGTGATTCTTAGGTGGGGATGGCATTGCAGCACTGCTTGTCAGAATTACTCGCTGTGCTGCATGGGGAAGACTTGGTAGCAGAGTGCTTCAGCAATGTGAGCGCTGCTTCAAGCTCAATTTTGCCATGGGTGCAGCACAAGAGCAACCAGGGTTCTGCAATGATGGTGCTGCTCCTGGCCTATTCAAAGATGCAAGTGGATTAGGTGAACCACTCTGGCTGCCATGTAGACCACTCAAAGCTGCATTCTGGCAGCCTTCACCTGTGCTAGATAGCACAGCACAGGGATGGCTGCACTTGCAGCTGGCTGCTTTAAGTTGTGCTGTTGGGCCAATTGTGAGGCCTCATGAGCAGCGTGCAGCGCTGTCATGGTAACACCTGGCACAGCACAGCATGGGCTGTCTCCGTGCATGGTGCAGTGGGATGGGATCAGTGGCTGGGTTTTCAGGGCATTTGCTTGATTATGCGGTGGCCCTGGCTTGCTGCACAGTCTTCTCAAGGGTTAGGATAGCAGTCCAGCCAAAACATCCCCTCACCACCACAAAATGGATTATGTGTATTATGTCATGCAGATACTGATGTAGAGGATGAGGCTTGTGCGGCCGGCTCAGTGAAAGGCCAGTCAGCTCACACACAAGCAGTGGAGCTGCAGCTGTGGGACAGCAGTGGGCGTCCTGACTCTCAGCAGGGCGCCACCACATCAGGGGCAGCATCCAAAGGTGGGTCTAATGGCCTTATGTGCTGCCCAGCTTATCTGAGGCTGTCAGCTGGCTTTGTGTGGCGTGCCCATGGGCAATGCAGTGCAAGCAGCACACGTCAGCTAGTCCCCGGCACCAGGCACCACATCACATGAGCGTCGGGGCTGCCCTTGCCCCTGCAAGCTCAGCTTCAGTTCTGCGCACCCTCAATGGTGCACAGCTGAGGCAGGCCCCATTGTGCGAGTCTAGTGCAGTACCGCTCCTTTCAACAAGTATCAGCTGTGCCTGGGTGCGCATCTCTTGCTGTGATGCTCTTGCTGGGATGCTCAATGTGATCTGCGCTGCCTGCCAGGCATCGTTGCAGGCACTGACCGAAGTGGACAAATGTGCTCAGCTGCACTGTCCTTCCACATCCAGTGCACATAGTTTAGCATGAGGCTGGCCTGACCAGCATTGGCAAGGGCATCGGTAGCTGCAGGGCTGCACTGGGAACAGCTGCACTATGCTGCCTAACACCCTGATTGTGCCGCCCATGCATCAGTCTGACCAACAGCACTCGTTCCGATGGCTGCAGGCAAAGCCGCAGCTGCACCTAGTGCTGACTCAGATGCGCGGCCAGCCTCTGAACCCCACCACAGCTGCACCTGGCAGCGCCACTGGCTTGAGCTGAGGTGTCGCGAGCTGCACCAGCAGCAGCTGCGCCACCAGCAGCAGGCAAGCGCTTGCCCTGTGTGTATCGTTCTGGGCTGCGCCTGCGGTCTAGCGCTTGCCGTCTGCCGACCTGTGGGCGTCAGGGCTGCCTGCATTGTCAGCCCCCTGCCCCATCCACACCAGCATGTCATCTTGCTTTGTCAGGGGCTGTGTCTGCATGTGGGTGCTGCACAGCTGAGGGTCCGTTGTTGTCCAGAGGTTTGACAGCATCATCTCAGCACATGACGCCAGGCTGCTGAGGATGACAACTGAGGGCAAGCAGGCTGCTGTTTGCTGCACTAATGGTGCGGGCAAGCAGCATCCCCTGCGCCTGGCCACATCTCTGTGGGGCCGCTCCAAGCCAACCCACCTGCTGCTGCTCCTGGATGAGCTTTGAAGGTTGATCCTGCCTGGCGAGAACCGTCAGTACTGCGACGCTCACTTTACATCTTGTTGCACCACACGCAGTGGGGGTGTGGCTCTTGTAGCAGCTGATGGTGAGGCACGACGCCTGTTTGTCAATCGTTTGAATGTCAGGCAACAGGCTGTCGAGCCTCACCGCCGGCGCACGCTGCTCCATATGCCTCACACAATGCACACGCTATCTGCAGGCGGCAAGGCTGGTTGCAGAAGGGGCGGACGAGCAGGCGGCCAAGCAGCGGCAGGTTCGGCAGCCGTTGCCTGGGCTGGCCGTTCCGGACATCCTGCGGCACCCCTTCTTTGGGCAGCACATGCTTGCGGGGCGCCAGCAGGATGGGTTGGAGGACCTTCTGGCAGGTAGGCGCCAGCTGCTCACAGGCAGCATGCCCAAAGCTGGGGCATGGCAAGCACTGCAGTGGGTGCTGTAAGCACCTGGGTGCTGTAAGCACCTCTGCTGGTGGTGCTCATGTAACGTTCGAAAGCAGCAGTTGCAGGACACACCAGTCTGGACATATGCCTGGCTTGTAGTCTGCCATTGGCAGCCACACGAAGTGCAGTTGTGCTGGCGCTAGCAGCGCACACAGTTCAGCCAAGTGCTTGCATGCCATGCCTCCGCTGAGTGCCATCTGACCTGCCCACTGCTGCGCATGCAGGAGCAGACCTGGGCCAGCCGGCTGACTGCAACCACCCTGCTAGGGTTCACGCGACCCTGGACCTCTTGGGACGCCACATGGCCGCCATGCAGCAGTCTCTGGCACCCAAGCTGGCGGCAGGGAGGGGAGCTCCACCTAAAAAGGTGAGACTACGCGCCTTGACGCTGGGACGCTTAGCTGGGGCTTGCCGTACCCTGCTTGTGACTGGCAGCCGCACCCTGCTTGTGACTGGCAGGTTGCTGTGTTTATGGCTGAATGGGTCTCCTGTGAGAATGTTTACGGGTAAAGGGGTCTCCTGTGAGCACTGCAGCTGCCCTCGCCCTGGAGGCTGCCAAGCAGAGCAGGCCTGGTGCAAAGTCAGGCTTGCCAGGGCATGGCAGCTGAGTCTTTGCTCTCTTGTTGGACCCTGTGGCGTTGTGTGGGCCAGATGGTGTTGACAGGGAGGCCTCAGCCTGATTCAGTGGGCCCATCTGTACTCAAAAGTGAGAACACAGAGTCAGCTGCGTGTGGGGCCCCAGATTCCGAGTGATGCGTGGGGTGAAGCCGCAGCCTCAGGTGAAGCATGGGAGCACAGGTACCTTTCCGCTGCTGGGCCCTGACGGTACCTTCTTGTCAGTCTCAAGCAGGGCAAACCTGGTTGATACCATGTTGGACACCTGTGTGCGCTGCCATGCCCTGCAGCTCGCCGGGGATGTGCTTCATGTGTCCCAACTTTGCCTGCCCCCCCCCCCCCCCCCCCCCCCCTTCAACCTCACCTGCTCTCCAAGACAGCAGCATGTAGCTCACACAGCTGCTCTTGGGGAACAAAGGGAGCAGCATGCAACTAAGAACAGTGTCCCTTGCTGCAGGCTGCTCGCGGGGCCAAGCCCAAGAGGGGCAAACCAGGCCGGCGGGGCATGTTTGCACCTACCGCCAAGGGGCTCGATCGTGCTGGCAGCAAGCTGGGCAAGCGGCGGAGGACTGAGTACTTGGACGTCGACTATGTGATGCCTGCCATGCCTGGGGCACGCATCGTCCCCGCTGTGGTGAGTGCAATTGACGTGCGCCCTCTGCTGCTGCCACATGCAGGCCTGTGCTCTGCGGCTATCTCAGACTGCACACCAATCAGGTGGATCGGACCTCCATGCTCTCTGGAGGCTGGCAGGGTATGCCATTTGCCGTGCTCCAGCGCCAGGTCTCTCCATGGCTTGCCTCGCGGGCTGCGCTGTACCGCTGGCTCTGTCTGCATCCATACTGACTGCTGTGCTGCAGATGCTCTGCCTCACAGTGCCTGAGATACAGCCACCTCTTCAAGTTGTTCTGCAGCAGCAATGCTTTGTGCAGTCCCTCCCCAGCCTGCGCAGAAGCGCTGAGCCTCAGTCTGCGCTGTGCTGCAGAGCCTCTGCTTGCGCTGTGCTGAAGAGCCACTGCCTGCGCCGTAGTGCAGAGGTAGTGGTTCTTGAGGCACAGCTGTGGCCCCAGCTGTGCTGCAGCATTGTGAATGAGCGGCTGCCAGCAACACAGTGCGGTGTCTTTCTGCTGACCCTCTCTCTGCTGCTGGCTGCAGAAGCAGAGCATTGCGGTCCCCGAGGTGCGGCTGGTCCCCGATGCCGAGCAGGATCGGCGACGGCGAGCCATCCAGTACCTCCAGGCCCAGGCTGCTGGCAAAGGTGCAGCAGCTGTATTACTGCTGTTCCATCAGTCCTTTTGCGTGCTGTATCTGCAAAGCTGTTCCTGCATGTCCTGTGCACTGCTTCTTGTCAGGTGCTGCGCCACTTGCATATGAGACCTTGGGAGTACTTTGGGTGAGGGTTGCTGGCACATGTAGTCCCTTTGTGTGCCGTGTCTGCAAAGCTGTTCCAGCATGCGCTGTGCTTTGGTCCTGTCAGATGCTGCACTGGTTGCACATGAGACCTTGGGAAACCTTGGGGTGAGGGTTGCTGCCACATGTGCGCCACTTCTGGCGGGCAGCTGCAGTGCCTCTCACAGGTGCGCCACATCTGGAGGGCAACTCTAGACTCTCAATGTTCCAGAGACAGCTCACCCCTGACGCCATTGTGCTGCCTCCCCCACAGACTCTGGAGATGTGCTGCCGGACATCGCCGATCTGGTTGGCGGCCCGTCTGCTGGGCAGGCAGTCGAGGACGCTCTCTCTGAGGATGACAGCGATGCTGCCTTTGCGGCCAGGCATGCGCTGTTGGAGGCGCAGGAGCACGCCAAGTTCCAGACCCTGGCAGGTGGGCTTCCTGTTGCCTGGTGCGGTCTTGCAGTGATGTGGCAAGGGCTTTCTAGGGTGCTCCCAACTTTCCTGTTGTGTTTGCCAGCCTTGGCAGGAGGACATTACAACAGAACCGGACAGGAACACCAGCTATCAGATCAGCAGTCACAAAGAGACTTTGCATGTGCAGGGCCCTCCGGTGGCGCCCAGCGCGTGCGGCGTACAAAACCCAATGCGGCAAAGCCGCTGAAGGTGGTCCGCACTGAGAGCATGCCGGAAGCTGGCCGCGGGGGCGAGGAGGCAGCAAGAACTTTGCGGGGATCTCTGTCCATGCCACCGCCACGGGACAAGGCCGCCGGCGTGCCCATGGTGGCTCCCAGGGGTGCTCAGGTGAGGGTTTGATTCTAGGGTTCTGAGTTTAGGGTCCCCTGCTGGGTTGGCAGTGCTACGATTGCGCTGATGGCCCGCGCAAGTGAGGAAGGTGGCGTCAGATGGGTACCCTTCAGACTTTCTGGTGCCTGCTGCACTCATGAGGTGCCTGGGAGGAGATCTTAGGAGACTCTGTGCTGGGCCTGTTGCCGCCAGCTCTGCTGGCAGGTGGGGCTTTTTGTCAAAGCTCAGCTGCTGCTTGTGCAAGAAACTGATCTAAGGAGTAATTGTCTTCACCTCTTCCTGCAGGATGCTGGGGCAGCAGCAGCAGCAAAGTCACCAGCTGCGCGCAACGCAGCTTCAGCCTCTCTGGCGGTGGCGGTGGCAGTGGCCCCTCAGCAGCTGCAGGAGCCCCCTCCCCCAGAGGCAGCCACGCCCACCGAGCCGCCAGTGGAACGTCCGGGCCTGACAAAACGGCAGACACGCTCTGAGGCGAAGGCCAGCCCCGCCGCTTCAGGCAAAAATGGGGTGCGGAATGGCAAGGGCACCAAGGGCAAGGCCACCCCCAACTCAGAACGGAGGCCAGCCGCGCGACGAAGGGCCTGAGGGTCTGCGCGGCGCCTGCAGCAAGCACAGTCCCCTCCCCACCCTCACGCCCCAGCAATGTGGATAGGTTGCAGTGTTGTCAGCATGCAAGCAGCATCCAATCAGCCAGGCTTGCATATGACTGTATTGAAGCGTGACTGAAAATCCTTGCAGCATGTCGCAGGCATGCGTTCATGCTTTGACAGTGTTCAAACTTGACGAATGCAAGTCTCTGACTGAATCAATCCGTCTCTGACTTTGATTGATGCTGAAGAAGCAATGGTCAATGTTGTCCTGCCTAGCCAAATGCGGCACCTCATGCCAGACCCCGATCTGCAATCAACAAGCAGCTCAGCCAATTTGGGTACAAAAGGATACTTCGTCAGACAGGCTGTGGCTAAGATGGGTCTCATAGATTGGACATTAGAGACACAAATGCTGAGTCACGCAATATGACAGGCCACAGCAAGTCTCGCCGCTTGTCAGACAAGGCAGGACCTCACCGACCATGACCTTCTTCATGAGGGCTCCCATCTGTGCAGGGGATCGCGAGATGCTTACGCCGGCAGCCTCCAGCGCATTGATCTTGTCGGTGGCAGTCCCCTTGCCCCCCGAGATGATGGCACCAGCGTGCCCCATCCGCCGCCCGGGAGGGGCTGTCAGACCTGCAGACATGACTTGCAGCACTTCTTGCAGGTGTGCAGTAGCGGCAGCATCTCTTGCCAGACCACATTGTGACACTTGCATGCACCATCTTCCAGGTCTGCAGGTATGAGTTTGGTGCGCTCTGTGCACTTGGACAGCAGCATCCCCATCAGCACTGCAGGGCTGCAGGGTAAAGCACGCACCCGCAGCGCAGTGCAACCAGCAGAGCTTGATGCCGTGGTGGCTGTTCAAACAGCCAGTTCAAGGATGGCTTGAGGGGAGGGGGATCTACAGGCCCCGCTGTTACCCAGCGCCTTGCACAATCGTCAAGTGCTTGCTTTCACATCGTGCAAGGCACCAGCGTCAGCACAGACCACAGAGCACCCTGCTGTTCAAGCCTGCATGCTGACAGCCTGTTGGCTGAAGCAGAAATTTTCGATAGGGGGCCTTGGCACTTGAGGTGCCAAGCTGCCAACAAGGATGTACAGCCCTCACATGCAATCAAAGACGAGTACCAGACAGGGTTGCCTGTTCCCCCTCAACCCATGCAGAGGCAGAATAACAGGACTACTGATGTTGTTCCTGTTGCCACCCAACAGGTGGTTGCGTTCTCCAACAAGTGAGGAACACTGCTTTCTGTCTAACGAATCCACCCTGACTGCAAAAGAATTGGTGTGCTGTTGGCGCTGCTTCACGCTGCCTGACATGTGCAGTCCTCTGCAAGAGACACCACACTGACCTGCGATGAAGGACACCACTGGCTTTTTGGTCCCTGACTGCTTGATGAAGTCTGCAGCCTCCTCTTCGGCTGTTCCACCAATCTCGCCAATCATGATGATGCCCTCTGTCTGCAACAGAAGGGCACAGGAGTCTCACCGTCACTGTGGCACAACTCTTGCGATGTTTCTGTCTGCAGCAGGAGGACACCAGAGTCAAGCCTGCAGCTGGCCAAACAATCGCTGTTGCGCCACCATTCTTGTCAGTCATAATGCCCTCTGTCTGCAGCAGGTAGACACAAGAGTCCAGCCACCGCTGGGCAACAACCCTTGCAATGTTTGAGGCACCCTCTGTGTGCAGCAGGAGGGCACAGGCGTCAAGCCTGCAGCCAGTCATCTCATCACCGCTGCGCCACCAGTCTCGCCAGTTTTGAAGATGCCTTTTGTCTGCAGCACCAGGTGGGGCATAGGGCATGCAGCCAGTGCATGAAGTGATGTGGGCTGTTGTGGGGGCAGCATGACGACACAGGCATGGCCTGAGGGCAGCAGCGGGACCACATCGCATTCTGGTGCGGCCTCCAAATGCCATGTCATCAATGTATCAGCTCCCCTGAGCTCACGGAGAGGCACCTCCTGAAGCATGTCAAGCTGCTGAGCAAGATGCCCCTGAAGCAAGACAATGAGTATGTCCCAAGTCACCCACGCCCACAGAATCACATCCAGCTTTGGGGGCTGCAACTCTGTACGTTTGCTGGCAGATGCAGGATTGCAGCCAGGCTTTTGCCTGCTGCGGCATGCCAGGAAAGCTGACCAGCGGCGGCCTTCCCTCGGAGCTCCCCCTCCACATCAGTGGCACATCAAGGGCGTCCTCTGGGAGCTGGCTGAGAAGCTGCAGCTTTGCCCCTGACAGGCAGACTGACAGGCAACCCCTTGCCTTTTGCAGAAGGCCCTGCCAGGGACTGCACACATGCCGACATGCCTGTGCACCGCATGTGTTGCTACATAAACAATGGGGGTTGCCCCTTTCAAGCGTTATCAGAAACCCTGCTCAGGAATTCACTCAGGGCTGACCTGGGGATCCTTGACAAAGCGTCTAAGGCAGTCCACAAAGTTGGTCCCATTGAAGGGGTCGCCGCCAATGCCCACCACTGTGCTCTGCCCCAGACCCTCCTCTGTCGTCTGGTAGACGGCCTGCAGCAGAGAGCAGCCTGCTCAGGAACTTCCCCAGTATGTTTTGTCCTGTCTGCTCAGCATATTAGACAGGTTGTCACACGCGATTCACAATTGCCTGCAGCCAGCAGCGGGCTGACTCAGAGGAGGACTGTCTCTCTCATGGACTGCCTACAGCAAACATCAGGCTGCTCAAATCCCTGGCAGTGTCTTGAGTGCTGTCTGCTCAGCGTTCTGACTGGGTGGACGACAGTCGCCTGCAGCCACCAGCAATCTGCCTCAAACATCTCCAGACATTGTACACACCACTGAGCTGTTCCCCAGGCAGCACCAGGGCCACGGCCTTGGCAGCGCCAGTGGTGGTGGGCACGATGTTCAGGGCGGCGGCGTGGGCGCGGCGCAGGTCACGGTGGGAGGCATCCAGCAGCCGCTGGTCACCACCCTTGTACGCTGTCCATCAAACCTCACCGCCTGCGGCCACCAGCCGCCCACCTGGGCACACTTCCAAGGCAGGACCCACAGTGCTGCTCAGCTGCTACTGTTGTTGATCCTGACATTAGGTGCAGACATGAGGCTCCAGCAAGCCCTGAAACCCTCTAACTTTCATGCAGGGCGGGCGTCTGAGCAGTGCCAGCAGGCAAGGCTTGCCATCCATGAGGTGGGGTGCCATGACAGTGCAGCAGAGCCTCTACAGGATGCCGGGTTGGGGTAAAACCCAGATTGGCAGGGACACTGCGCACAGAGGTGCGAGGCTTGTGCACTCCCACTGTTCTGTCAGGAGCAGGTGCTTGCCTCATATGTGAGAGTGCCGGAGCGGGACACGATGCCGATCTTGCCAGGCTTGTGGATGTAGCCCTGCGGGGCAACAGGAGGGCTGCCCATCAGATTGGGGGGGCTGCACCATGGACGCTGGCAGGATTTCAGCGACCCAAGAATGCAAGCTGCAGAGCCCAAATGCAGCTGCACTGCAACCTCGACTGGCTTCAACAGGGATAGCAGCTTCCAGGGGTCTGCAGCCTGCCCATTTAGGCGCTTCCATAGCTTGATGAGTTGAGGGTCGGATTCTCCAACAACTGTACCGAGATCTCTGGTGTGCAGAGGGCCACAGCAATTTGATGCAGTAGTATCCTTGCTGCACTTACAACACACCCTGCATCCAATGGCAAGCAGAACGATGGCTTGTGGGGGCAAATTCGAACAGAAAACTTACCGGCATGATGCCTATCTTAGACTCCCCAGGCTTGATGATGCCTGGGCAGTTGGGTCCGATGAGGCGCGTCTTGCTCTGCTCACTGAGCACCTTCTTCACCTTCACCATGCTGCACAGCAGGGTCTAGGTGTCTAGCTTACTAGGAACAGTCATGCCAGGGTCTAGGGATTCAGACATTGCCATGTCAGGAGCTCATGCTGCTGGAGACAGTGGATGGGCAGGGAGGCTGAGCATTGGCTTCAGTATGACTACGCTGCATCGCAGGCAAGCGAGAGACTTCAGGGTTTGGGTTGGATTAGACAGTCCCAGTGGCAGTGCCAGCAGGCCGAGCACCTCTGTGCCTTGACGTTACTGCACAGCATAGGGCATCAGGTGTCAGGTGCTGGTGCTGTGGGAGGCTGATGTGGGGCAACAGTCCTGATCATCTGCTTCAAAGTGTGTGCTCCTCGCTGCCAGGAGGCTCAAAAAGACGGTTTTGGGGCTGCGAGTAGAGGGGAAGCATGTAGTGAGGGCAGCTGGACAACGGACAGAGGTGCCATCTGCCAGCAGCCTGGCAGCAGCCTGCCAGGGGTTGGCTGAGTGCTGCCCTGAGGCAAGGCAGCAGGCACGCACAAGCCGCCTGCCAGCACCTGGCCGTGTGACACCAGGCCACTGCTGCCAGGCAGCACAAGCATTGTGCTGCCCCGGCAGCGCCCTGCCAAAGCCTGACTGGCTGCTGCCCAAGGCCATGCAAGAGGCAGCAGCCTTCTAGCAGCAGCCGGTCAGCTGACATCATGCACCCACTACCAGGCTGCACAAACATCCTGCTGCCCCTGCAGCGACCTGTCAGAGCCTGCCTGGCTGCTGCTCGAGGCAATGCAGCAGGCACAAGCATGCTGCCGGCATCCGGTCGTGCAAGATACCATGCAACAGCTAATGAGCAGGGTGGCTGCAGTCAGCCTTACTCATGCTGGGGGATGCCTTCTGTGATGCACACCACCAGGTCCAGCTCTGCCTCGATGCAGTCCATGATGGCCTGCAGACAGCAATAAATTGCTGTGCATTGACGTGAGTCGTTTTTTGGCTGTGTCACGCTGCCTGCAGCCATGCTGGACGCAGCCGAAGGGCCGATGATGTTTTCTTTCACATGATCTGTTGCCAAAACAAACTCCAAGATTAGTTGATGGGAGCCATGCTTCGAAGCCCTGCATGGAGGTGCGGCGCCAGAGGGACCACCGCTGTGGCCCTTGACATCGGAAACGCAGTACAGGGTGCCATGAACAGCAGCAGCTTGGCTGGCGGGGTACAGCCCTGGCCCAGACTCATGCCGCATGGCCGCTACTGATGCACCCCAGCGAAGCACAAGGAGCGTGCAGCACGGCCAGTGCAGACAAGAAGCAGTCTGGCTGCACAGTCAACGACACAGAGGAGCCCACCTGTGCGGCAGCTGGTGGAGGGACGTACAGCACAGATGCATTGGCCCCTGCACAGGGACATGCGGGAGTCAGGCGCAGTGAAAGGAGAGCGGCAGGTACAGCACCCCTGCCAGACATGATGAGGTGCCAACTTCGATCGGGGGCAGTGCTCGTCCAGAGGTCGGGCTGGGAGGAAGCAAGTATCCACAGACAAGCCACTGCGGAATCCTAAAGGGGCCAGTGCTGATGCAGGGGCCGGGCTGGGACGAGGTAGGCGGTAAGGCACAAGCCGTTCCGGCTTGCACAGGGGCCAGTGCTGAGCGGAGGCTGGGCTGGTCACAGCTTGCACCTTGCACTGCATTTGCAGCAGGCCGCCAACAGTGCTGCTCTGAGCTGGCAGCGGCCTCTCCACGTCATTGTCTGCCACGTCCACGAAACCTCAGTCTGACACACCCTGCTGCCGCCAGCAGACCTGTATGTGGCTCGTCCATCTCACTATAGGCAGTGCCCAAGCTCACCAGTTTCTTTCTTGGCCTCTTCCACTGAGGCAAAGACTGGCAGGCCTAGGTGGGTGGTGCCAGCCTTCTTTGGGTTGATGCCCCCCACCATCTTAGTCCCGTAGTCGATGGCCTGCAGCAGCATGCCGGCCCACACATCCCAAGCCACTCATGGCAGTGATGACACAAGCGCATCCATGTGCAGCTCAAGAGTGCGCCGGCTCGCTGCAGGGCAGCGACAAGCAGGCATCGTCCTGCCTCTCAAACCCTGCATACTTTGCAGGAAGCTTACTTGCTGCTGATCTGAATGCCGCAGCATCCAGCAGCCATAGAGCTGACACTGTGAAGAGGCACAGCAGAGGGTGCATGCAGAGGAAACAAAAGCACAGAGAGAGTCGGCAGCTGGCATGGCAGGCTCCAGGACTTGCCTGCTGGGTGTGGAAGGTGCCATTCTTGCCGGTCATGCCCTGACAGATAACCTTGGTGTTCTTGTCAAGAAACACAGCAGGCTCTGGCTGCAACAGGGAAACTTACAATCTCAGTACGTCAGCAAACAATGCCAGAACTGGTGACATGTTAATTCCTGCAGCGTTTGCTGCACAAGGTCGCCTCCACAGTGGTGGAGGCGAGCTTGTGCAGGAACAGCATCAGGACATTGCAGAGCAGCACAGAAACAGCATCAGGACATTGCAAAGTTCAGTCTCATGCATGGCGTCCCTAATAAAGTGGCTGCCTTGATCCAATGCCATCAGGCTGAGGCAGGCATACCTGAGCACTGAATGCCCGGGCAGCATGCTGCAGTGCCTGTGCCTGGACCTGTTTTGATGAGCGTAAGCCCCTGCATTGATGCAGATGGGTAAGATGACAAAGATCGTATAATGGTACCGATGAGATGCCAACAACGGTAGTGAAGCAGTGCATACCTGCCCAATAGCTGAAGGGCAATCATCTGGGGCACCCAGATGAGTCAAAGATTGTCCCCTGAGTCCAGTGGCCTGTGGGGTGCAGGTAACTGTGCTGTGTTACCTCCCTCGATTGCAGGTGCCTCGAGCTGTAAGCCCTGAAGGTTTGAACCTAGACAGAAAGCAGCAGACACTTCCCTTGCCTTCTTTCTTCAAACCCCTGTTCAGGGGCAGAGATGCATCAGGCCGCATGTCACTGTGGGCGTGGCCTTCTGGGGCCTCTACAAACCCAAGAGAGGAAGCAGCTGAACTGCAGGCCCAGGTGTGCAAGGCTGGGATGCTTGGTATTACAGATAGATGCATGTGCCAGCATTTGATGAATCAGTGCCCTGCAGGGTGCAAAGCTGGGCCTGCCAGTCTCCAGCTCAACCTTTGCTGGGCAGACAGGCACACAGGTGAGAACCTGCTTGGACATGCAAGCCTGCATTTCTGATGGCATGATGCCACACAAGCACGCTCTGTGGTGACTAGCATTCATCTTGCAGGCAGCTGAAGCTGCAAACCTGTTGTGCCCAGACGCAGAAATTCAAAAATTTTGAGGACATGGTGGCCAACTGCGACGTGCCTCTGCTGGTAGACTGGAACGCTGTCTGGTGCGGGCCCTGTCAGATGATGTCTGGAGCCTTGAAGGTAGGCATCAAAGCTCGGTCTTAACTCGGCATGGGCAGCAGGATTCTGAGCTGAGGTACCACTGGCAGCATTTGAGGCGGTGCCCTGCCAACAGCATTTTAGCTCAAGTGCAGGCCCCCGATGCGAGGTGTGCAAGCCTGTCGCCGTGCAGGATGTTGGTGCCACCTTCGGCGACAGGCTGAAGATTGTGAAGATAGATGTGGACAAGTACCAGAACCTGGCCAGCAAGCACCGGATACAGGGTCTGCCCACCTTGATGCTATTCAAGCAAGGCAAGCCTGTGGACAGGATAGAGGGGTTCCTGCCAGCCTCTGACCTCATCATGCGCATTGGCAAGCAGGTCTGACCGTCAAGCACATCTGTGCACTAATCTGGCCAAAAGCATGTCAGTGTACTCAATGCCTGTCAGGTTCCGACTCATATGAGTACCACATGTGTTTGAGAGGCGGGGGTACAGATGGCAGGGTAGGCAGGACATCTCTTGAAAAGCAGGGGGCCAACATAATGTAATTTGTACAAACTTCAAGCAGCTGAATCTGTCCTTCTCAGAGGGAGATTTGCACAGACTGCAGCACCTCTGCAGTGCGCTCGCGGTGGCCAAAAATCTTTAGCTTTGTCTGGTACCTTTTCAGCAGCTGCTGTTGCTCCTTGTCCAACCGCCCGCTATTGCCGCAGCCACCTGCAGCAAGACGTGACCAATCTGAATCATTCTCTGGGCAAAACGCTGAAGCTGGTACCCTCAGCACAGCCTGCAAGACCGGCATGTATCCCGTCCGAGCACACACAACAGTGTTTGTTGCTGGATAGCACAAGTAACTAACCCACAATGTAACGGTGGACCAGCAAGATGGGGGTGCCTGCCTGCTCATATGACTTTCCCCAGGCAAGGAGCAGGAGCCTTTGTGCAGCAGGCAAGCTGGGCACAAGCAGCAGACTTGGAGGGTCAATGGCATGATGCAGCCGCCTCATGGTCAAACTCACCTTGGGCCATCGGGTGCTGCAGGCCCGCAACGATTGATGCCACAACCTCAGAGGCTGGCTGGCTAGCGTCCAGCCAGGTGTACATGGAGTCATCCCTGAACCATGTCATCTGGCGGGTGGCAAACTGGCGGGTACCCGCCTGGATGTCCTTCACCAACTGCACCTGCACACAGCTGTGCACCTCATCGGTCCTTATGTGTATGTCCTCCTGCCTGCATGCTTGCATGCAGCATGCCAGTCGGCAGTGAGTGTCCCTCCTAAAAGTGACGGGTGTGGAGGCTGTATGTGCACATCTGTCAGCCTGACTGCAATGCACGACACAACATGAGCCCATTGCCCGGGTGCGTCTTGAGTGCCTGCCTAATCAAGGCTCTCAGCTTTGCCTGCCCCATTCGCAGGCAGGGGCGAGTGGAGGTCATCGCCCCTAACAGGAAAGAACTTTGGTTGGAGAATATCGAGATGTCAGTGGCAACAAAACCCCCTGGCAGGGCGCTGAACCCTTAGGGCTCCCTCATGCTGAACCATGGCTGCCGCCACTTTCACCACATGCACTTTCTCAAGTAGCATGTGTTGCTGCCAGCTGGGGGCGCTACTCTCACTCTGGTGTTGTGCAGGCGATAGTCTGCACAAGAGGTGTTTCTTCTTACCAGGGCTGCAGGCGTTGCTGTTGGTGGGTCGCCCTGCCAGTGCTGCAGGGCTTCCATGGCTTGCCTGTAGCCGATTGCTCGGGTGGCACAAGTCTGTCCTGGTGTCAAGCCCTGCCTCAGCAGCAGTGCAGCCTCCTGCAGGTCAGTCGTTCTGTGAGGCGGGGTTAGACATAGAGACCTGCGAGGGGCCAGTAGCCTATAACCAGGTCCACACTGGTCTCTCCTGGTGTCAAGCCCTGCCCCGGGCAGCATGGCAGCCTTCTGCAGGTCAGTGGCTATGTAAGGCAGGGTTGGACACAGAGACTAGGAAGAGACAGTGGCCTGTGGTTAATGCCCTGCATCGTATAGGTCTGTGTCCTGGTGGCAGGCCCTGCCTCAAGAGCATTGCAGCCGCCTGCAGGCTGATTGATCAGGTGAGTCCCTGGGCATTTGAAGCAATGCCCGTGGTCTGCTGAGGAACAGGGCGCGATACCTTATGAAGACATTCAGGTGAGGATTGCAAGCGCAACAGCCAAGACAACAAGCACCTCTATGCCTGCCAGCATATACCTGCTCATGGCCAAGGGCCCAGCTTGCGTAGGGACAAGCAGCTCATGGCCAAGGCCTCAGCTTGCTCAGGGACAAGCAGCCTTGAAGCTCAGGAAGCAGCGTGCCATGCCAGTCCAACGCGCACCTTCAACAGCCCACCAGCGACCATCTGCTCCACGCGAAGGTCGATGCGCTCAAACAGCTGCAACCGGGGACGGTCCAGAAAGAAACACCTGCATGAGACATTTGACCTGCCTGCGTGCATTTCTGAGGGTTTGTGGCTTCCAATGGAACGACCTGAGGTACACTGCACCCCGTAAAGCACCACAAGTACATCTTAGACTGGGCTGACTTTGGTCAAGCAGAGTCAGGTGCAGAGCTTCACCCAGAGCAAAGTCACTGGCCATCAGAAACTCGACAGCAGCGCATGCGCATCTCACCGCATTTGTTCCAAGGCCAAGTGGCCTGTGTTACATTTCACGCTCCTACAGTTCGTCTGCAGTTGGTGCCTACCTGAAGTCATAGTCCAGTGAGGTTGCCCTGTCGATGTCCAGTCCACTGATGGGCTTGCCAGTGTGGAGCACAACTTCCAGCACCCTCTGCAGCCTGCATAGGCAACAGCAAGCCTGCCAAGAGGTGGATTGAGCTTGCACGAGGGCAGGACACACATGTCAAGCCGAGTCAGGCAGTGCACAGGCGGCAGCAAGCACGCCCAAAGGTGCATCAGGCTTGCAAGAGCGCAGGACTGATATGTAAAACCTAGTCAGGCAGGCTAGGGCATTTTGCTTAGACAGCTTGCTGCAACCTTGCTGCAGCGCAGAGTCTGCGCTGGGACAGCGGGCCTGTCACACAGAAGAGCAGCCCTGCGCACAAGCAGCAGTCCTCACCCTTGGCCTTTGAACAGGCAGAATATAACCTGACAGCCTCCAAACCCTCAGGGGACGCAGATGTCATTGGGTGCAGCACCAGGCAGTGTGTATGCGCCGACACCCTCTGAGCCGCCTTCCACTGTTTGACTGTCAGAGGCTGAGACTTTCCGCATGACATGGTACCACGTTGCACACCTGTAGTAGTTGTTGGACTCCTGCCTGACCCTGGCAGCTG
This sequence comes from Asterochloris sp. CNOR1, assembly GCA_963969365.1. Taxonomy (NCBI): domain Eukaryota; kingdom Viridiplantae; phylum Chlorophyta; class Trebouxiophyceae; order Trebouxiales; family Trebouxiaceae; genus Asterochloris; species Asterochloris sp. CNOR1. The sequence goes on along the minus strand of OZ017763.1, from coordinate 1,866,424 downwards.
CTTTGGGATCACCAGCCGCCTCTATGCAGTCCACTGCGGCTGCCCATTTCTCTTCGGAGGTCAGCTGCCTCTGCAGCATCGCCCCTTTGTTGCGCCATGCCTGCAGAGGGCAAGGAGCAATGTGCAAACCTGAAAGACTGCCCATATCTCACCAATTGAGCTGCCTCTGCTGTGCTGCCTCATTAACTCGCCATGCTCCCCATCTGAATGCAGCCTGTTACAGGTTTGGTCACGCGTGGCACTCAGCCACTTCGATGAAGCTGTACCCAGATGCTGCGCCTATGACAGCCTTCAGGCGTAACATCGAAGCTGCTTGAGCAGTCAAACGGTGTGCACCCACCTGGTCAAGCACTGCCTGGGCTGCGGCCGCCATAGCATCGTCTGAGCGGGGAGTGGAGGGCCGTCCATGCACGAACCAGCGGAGGTAGAGGCCCGTCCCGCCAACCACAATGGGCACATTGCCACGCTGTAGGACAGCACACAGCCTCTGGAAATATTCACAGGGGACTGCACAAAGTTCTAATCTGTAAGCAGTAATGCTGCTGACCTGCAAAATGGCCTGAGTCGCCGCCCTGCCAGCCTCAAAAAAGACGCCAGCTGAGAACTCCTGGCTGGGCTCAAGGATGTCCAGCACGTGGTGAGGGATGTCCCGACGCTCTTCAGGCAGGATCTGCATTCCCGCAAGCCAGGGCTTAGCAGGCAACAACAGCACAGGAGCTGCTCTGTGCACACAGAACCAGCAGGGCAGACACTGCAGTCCAGCAGCACAGTGGAACTGTAGCGGGGGGGAGGTGTTCCTGCAGAGCACAACTGTCTGTGCACAGAACATCAGCAGGCAGACACTGCAGTCCAGCGCCAGCAGAACCACAGCAAGGGAGTGCCGTCCTCAGGAGCAGGATGAATGTACCACTGAATGCAGCACAGTAAAGCGCTGTGGTCTGCTGGGGCTGCCAGAGCTGGTGTGAGCTGGAGCAGCCAGGGAAGGGAAGCAACCTAAGCGGTGCGGTGACCAATGCAGCCACACCAATCCGTTCAGGCATGTGATCCGCTCCCATGTGTAGAAAGCCAAGCAGTCGAGTGGATACCCACCTTTGCGGAGCCAATATCCAGGCCTCTGTAGACCTGCACTGAATCTGCGCTGATGATCTCGCCTCCCAGGCGCTGGGCTAGCAGCAGGGACACCTCTGTCTTGCCAACGGCAGTGGGGCCAGTCAGTACAATGACCTGCTGCCGCTGCCCTGCTGAAACTGAGGCGGCAGCTGATCTGGCTGCCAGCCTGCAAACTTTGACCAGATGGCAAGGCCTCAGAACAGATTGTCCCAACAGTCGGGAGCCAGGAAACATGCACAGATGGCGGGGAGAGGGGCCTCGTTCATGCAGCTTGGCTAAGGGTTTTGGGTAAGGGTCTAGCTCATAGTATCAAGTCTTAGCAATGTCCAGCATGAATGCACAGCAGGTGGGCACTAGTCGGTCACGGCTGTGCCTGACTCCGATCAGTCGACATGCTCTGCGAAGTCAGGGATCCAGGAGACTGCAGCAATGCAGAGTTTCAATGCAGCAGCATGGTGCCAACGAACCAAAGGCAGGCTTGCAGGAGCCTTGCAAGTGCTTTGTAGCAGAGGGTGCAATGCTGAATAGTCTGCACATGCAGGCGCCTGCTACCACAAGCATTGCCAGGCGACAACTCCTGACGGCAGTGGGCACAGCAGTGCTTGCCCTGAGCACAGCACAGTGGCCTGCTCTGGCAGCTGGCTCCACTGTGTTTGTGGCAGGTAGCACAGGTGATTGGCCCTTGCTGAACATGATGTTTTAAAGGCAGAATGCGACAGCTGGCCAGAGCTGCTTGCTTTGCTGCACTGCATGCGCAAAAGTCAGAGCAGCATTCAGGAATGACATTGTGGGTGCCAAGCCTGCAGTGCTTGGCAGCGGTGATGTGCACACTATGCTGCGGGGCCTGCCACCTGTAGTGCTGCCCCTGTTTCAGCTGCCTAGCGCTGCCCGCTCTGTGGCTGTGTGAGCCCTGGCCTGCTGTGCTGCCCTGCTGTGCTCTTGCAACATGTGGCTATCAGAACATCGGATGCTTCTTCTATATATATACACTGCCTGCCTGCAGGGTCAACTGGTAAACTCGTCATTCAAGAGCTCAGCTCAAGAGGCATCAGCGTACGAGCAGGCACCAGGGTCAGTCTCAAGCACTGACTTGGGAAGGGAGCATTGCGCTGCACAGGGGTGGTGCCACTGCTGCCTCTTGCCTGATGCTAGATGGTGCCTCATGAAGCACACCTCCCTGCAGAATCCAGACAAGGGAAAGGCTCTTGGCTGGGGAAAGAATGTGGAACAGGTGGCTGCTGACGTCACTGACAGTCCAGAGTGAGTGCTGGCACTCTGTGCCTTGCTGCTTGTCAATGGCAGCAGCAGCATGTTACCAGACAGCATGCCTATGCAGGGCAGTGATTCTTGCGTTGAGGGGTTCAGCAAAGTCCCTGAGCCTGCTGCCGCTTAGACTGGGAGCAGCAGTGTGGGGGCTTCTCCAGATGGCTGCCTTTGTACCCAGCTTCTGCCCTCAGTACCCAGCTATGGGGTGCTTGCTAGCTTTGACATCGTAGACGACAGGCAGAATGAAGTCATACTTCTTGTGTGAAGCAAGCAGATAGGTTTGCTTGTTTTTAGTTACTTGGCTGCAATCTCTCTGACAATGGGCATGAGACGCTACAGATGCGTTGAGCCACATATCAAAGCAGATGCCAAGCAGTTGCCATGTCTGGGCTGCTCCAGAGGCCCTGCAAGCTGCCGGGCATTAGTGTGGCTGCTGTGCACTGCACACCCATGTTGGCTCAGGGGTTGATGTGCTGCAGGGGCCTCTAGAAGGGCAGTGATCAGTCAGGGACAGGGGCCAAACTGCTACCTCATGCAAGAAGCCGCCACAGCTGTCGTGACTGCCCTGCCCTGCAGGAGCTGGAAGAAGGGCGTTGCCCCAGTCCTGGCCCAGGAACAGGGCGCACCTGCCTGCGCCACTCTGCAAGACGCAGCAAATCGTGTGAAGTGGCTCATGTGCCGTACAGGAGCCTGTCGAAGGCAATTGGCTCTGCCGACACCGTGATCTGCACCATTGGAGCTGGCGGCTCTGACCTGTCAGGCCCCAAGAGGATCGATAATGAGGTGGGCCAGTCCAACCCTGTTGCCTCTGCAATGTTGCTGCGTAAGCCCTGGAGGGGAGGCAGTAGCCATCTCAGCCTTGCAAATCGCAAAGAAGAAGCCAGCTCTGCAGGTCACGTGTGCAGTGCAATTGTAGAGCGCAGCAGTATAGCAAGGGCTGTAGGCCTTTGGGATGCATACCACGCTGTGAGGGACTGCATTCAGCTCTGGGTACAGTGGCTTGATGGCAGCAGTACTTTGCAACTGCAGCCCTGCAGGGGCCACTCCCTCAGCTGCCTTGCAGGGGACCCTTGCAGCACTGCAGGATGCAGCCTGAGTACGTGACCCTGTATGGATGAGTGCACTGGCAGGTTGATAAAGTTACAGCCACATCACTACTACAGGAGAGAGGCATCTCACTGACGCAGCCAAGAAGGCGTTGATGCGCTAGTGGTTCTCTGCAGGGAACAAAGCACCTGATTGATGCAGCCAAGCAGGCTGGCGTCAAGAAGTTTGTGCTGATGAGCAGCCTGCTCACAAACGGCGCAGCAGCTGGGCAGAGATTGAATCCCAACTACCTGTTCCTGCAAGCCTTTGGGGGTGTGCTAAGCAACAAACTTGAGGTGAGTGGACGGGGTCCTCAGCATCAGGCTTGATATGTGGGTGCCCTGCAAGCTTTGGGGATGTGCTGAGCAACAAGTTTGAGGTGAGTGGAGGGCACCCAGATCTCATGCTGAGCATAAGGCCTGAGATGTGGGTGCCCTGGAAGCCTTCTGGATATGCTGAGCACAAAGGTAGAGGTGAGGGGAGAGGAGCCGTGCTGTGCATCAAGCTTGAGATGTGCACGCCCTGCAAGCTTTGTGGGCGTGCCGAGCAACAAGCTGCATCATCTGAGAGTGTACTCGTGTCCCCATGCAGGCTGAAAAGTATTTGCGAAATAGCGGCCTGAGCTGGGTCATCGTGCGCCCAGGCGGCCTCAGCAACGGGTCTCCTGGCGAAGTTGGCAATCTTGTGCTGAGGGGCGAGGACCAGCTCTTCGGCAGGCAGGAGCTGGATGCTGTCTGCCTTGATGTGATCTTACCTGGGTGTTGCAGGGCTGTTGCATGCGGCTTAGTGTGCAACGCCATGCTTAGCACGATCATCCTTGCAGCTGATTTGGGCCTGACAGACCTCATTGCAATCATATACAATCCCGGTGTCGCTCTGCAGGAAGGAAGACCCTGGACGTTCCATCTCCAGGCAGACGGTGAGGCTCAAGAGCGCTTGGCACAGGGTGCCTGCTGGATGACATGTAACCCCCAGCACATGACCCTCTGCCAGGATGCCTTCAAGGACCTTGCATACCGCGTTTGCTACATGACACATGCTGCCTGCTGCTCAGCATACAGCCCAAGCACATGACCCTCTGCCAGGCTGCCTCTGGGGGCCTTGCACTAGTGTTTACATGGCAAATGCTGCATGCTGCTCGCAAGCGACCCTGGCATCAAGGACCCATAGTCTGCCTCTCAGGGGGGTGCCGAGTGCAGTGCACAGCACCTGCCCCGTGCTCAGAACACGGCTCTGTCAGCCTTGCGCTGTACATAGTGGAGGTGTCGCCAACCAACATGACTGCTTTGGCCCTCCTTGCTTGAGCTGCGGGCCTGCTGCCAGTTGCCTGGCATGTGGTGACTGCTTGCCTTGGGCTGCCCTTGTGGGCCTTGCCAGCAGGCAGAGCTCTGCAATGGCTTCCATGGATGCCATGAGAGTGCCCCTGTGTGCCAGATCATTGCAGCAAGACATACCTCTCTCAATCTTCAGGTTGCTGAGGTGCTGGTGGAGGCTGCGCTGCAGCGCCAAGCCCAGAACAAGGTGGTGGAGATAGTAGCCTCCAAAAAGGAGGACGCACCTCCAAAGGATAAGTGGTTTGCCTGAAGCGGCCCATGCTTCATGTGATCATCCCTAGCATCGGACGGCAGGGCCTTGATGCATCCGTGAACAAGCAATCTGGCTTCAACGCTTCTGCCCTACATTCGAATGCCCCCTGCCCAATTGGCTTGGCCCCAACATTGCAGAGACACCAACACTTAGTGTGTGAGCTAAAATTGTGATCATGCGGACTCAGTTGACCAGCAAAGCTGTAAGATGGCAATCGAGTCAGCAGGTTCCAGGACCACAGCCTTGACTCTAACTCTTCTGGCAGATCTTGGCCATTTAGCTCTCGCTATTAATCTAAGAACTACTGTGAGGAGCACCCCAGCCCTGCTCAGGATTGTTCAGTGTACGAGGACTCTGCTCAGCAGGGCAGATGCACGAGCTACATTCTGCAAGCCCACCATCCATCAAGGGAGGCACATACGGACCATGGCATCAGCCACAGGTGCTGTGTGTCTGCAAAGCGGGATCAGCCAACATGGAGGCCATATGGAGCAGCATAATGATGTCTCTGCAGGCACCGTGAAATTAGCACTCATCGGCGATGTGCATGGCTACTGGGACAGGTGAATCCAGAGGTTCTGACAACGTCTGAGCTCGTGTCAGCCACCCAGTTCCCGCATGCACAGGCACTGTGATGGCTGGCAATGGTATGCAAAGCTGAGGGTCCCCCTCGGTACATTCTGTACAGAGCTTTGCAGCAGCAGAGTTGGTATGTGCATGTTGCAGGGACGACTCCACGGCCCTAAGATGGCTGAAGCCAGACATGGCCATTGTGGTGGGGGACTTGGGAGAGGAGGACGAGCTGCTGGCTCAGGCAATGGTGCAGGGTCTCAAGGAAGCACAGGTGACTGCTTGCCTTTGTTGGAGCACTGCGTCAGGTTTGACTGTTCTGCCTGTCAGGGACCCTGGTGAGAATAACTCAGCGGCCCCAGGCCGCCCAAAAAGGAGGGGTACAGCTGTCAAGCCAGCCCCCCTCAAAAAAGCAGTGTGTTGGGGTAGCCAAGGTGGCCAGGTCGGCTGAACCAATTGTGGGGGGTGCAGGGCTTTGCAGCAGCTCAGGTGGGTAATGCAGGTATCCTTGCCGGACTGTGCCAGGTCCAGCCAGCAGCAGGGTCCAAAAAGCTCTTCAGTGGATTCATGTATGGTGGTCAACTACCTTGAGCTGCATGCCTACAGGTTCCTTGGACTGTTCAGCTGGGCAACCATGATGCGTGGCACAGCTTGACAAAGAAGAGGTTCAAAGCTCGAGACGGCTTCACTGGAGCTCAGGTGTGACTCCGCATGTTCTTCACCCACTGCCTTACCACTTCAGCATGCTACATGAAACCAGCTGCTGCCAGATTGCACTCCAGCTGAGTCTTCAGAGAGCCGGCAGCTTGGAGACGCACTAGAAGGCAGCATCCCTGGCCAGTGACATGTGCACCGTCACAACATGCCCAGATTTGCCAGATAGCTGGATGACCAGAACGCGCCCTTGACAGCCGCTCAGCTTGGTGCATGCGACATCCATGCCTTACAACCAGTTGGCAACTGGGCTCTGATGCCCTTCGCATGCTGATCTTTGGACTGACTTATGATACATAAGGTCCATGCTATGTGCTGCCCTGCAAAGGCAGACTGGCTTATGATAATCAAGAAGTCCATGCTGTGCTGCCCTGCAGAGGCAGATGCAGATCTTTGGCTCCCACTTTCTGGGCTATGGCAGCACGCAGCTGCCTGAAAAGCAGCTGAGTGTGGTTGGAGGACGTCCCTTCTCCAAGGTGTGCCCCAGGAGCGCTGGGTCAGATGAAGGGTGGTCATCTGTAGCTCCCAGCGCATTATTACACCTCTCACACACTTTTGTAGATGTTGTAATGATGCCAGGTTCATGCGCTGCGCATGCTCTGATGCCTTGAGGCTGCAGCAAAGCAACTGCAGGGGCCCCTGGCCTGCCGCCCTCCCGCAGAGACAAATCCGATGCTCTTGCCGGTGGCACCAGTCTAGCATGCCTGCAGAGCTGCTGGAGCTGGGCAGCTCCCACACCTGCTGGCTGCCACTGAAGTGCCTCATGGATGCCTGTAGGGCGGCGCCAGCTGGGACTCTGTGGGAGCCTTCTACCAGCACGTGTTTGGCGTCAGCAGTTCCCAGGACTCTTGTCGGCGCATGGCTCATGAAATTGCTTGCCAGCCTGCCTCCCATGCAGTGGTGAGATGTGATGCCTTTCCAGATGGCAGCATCAAACTACGATGCGTTGAGATGCCACGCCACATGCCTCACTCTGGAAATCAGTGCCGATGATGTGCATTGGTGGCTTCCTCACATGCAGTGGTGAGCTGAAAAGCATGTTCGGCCGCCAGCTTCAGATGTAGTTGCAGTGACATACCAACAGCATGCCTGTGTCTGCACAGTAGCCCCATGACATGCCCCCATGACAGGCGCTGGTAGGCTCAAACCATGTCAGCTGCCACGAACTGCGTGAGTGTGCTGCCCGTCTACCTCTTGAGGTCAACACTATTGCTGGCCGCACCTGCTGATGCCAGGGCATGCACAGATCAGGCTGCTGCTGGTGCCCAACAGTTCTTGCTGGGACCGCCTCTTAGACTTGCTTATGCTGCAGGTTGTGGTGGGCCACAACGGTCCCACTGGCCTAGGCTCTGAGCGCCACTCTCCCGTGGGCAATGACTTTCAGACTGTCAGGGGTTCTGAGGGTGAGTGACCTGCTGCCTGAAAACTTGTTGACTATAGAGTGCGTGACCATCAGCCAGTGACATTCTAGTGTGCAATATTCTGTGATGTGGAGCATGACAGGAACTTGAGCCCCCCTGCTGCCTCAGGAGGTTGCTGGGTGGCTTGGTGTCTGCGGCATGCTTGTGCATTTACCAAACCACAGAGGGCTCCTTTTCCCCTGTGTGGCAGTGGGCGCTGTCAGCAATGCATATGCATTGTTGCCTGTAGGTGACCATGGGGACCAGGATGTGGAGGATGCCCTGAAGGAGGCAGCTGCTGGGCAGGGAGGCCCAGTGGCACTTCATTGCTTTGGGCACATGCACAACAACCTGAACTTCCGCCTAGGCGCGGGGCACCGCAACATGGTTGCCATTGACGGCGCCACTGGCACAGCCTATGTCAATGCCGCACAGGTGCCCAGGCTGCGGCCTGATAGTGATGGCCGCAAGCGACACCATTTTGTTGTGGTGGAGTTGGCTGTTAACCCTGGGCTGCCAATGCATGGCATCGTGACTTCAGCAGCTGATGTGTGGGTGGCTGTAAACCATGGTGAAACACCTGATAGCTGCGAGGCTGCTGTGGTTCCCTTGATACGAACTGTGAGCCCCCCAGGTGCTGAGACCATCGTGCGTGAATGCTGGCAAGCATTCACAGGCAATTGGAGCATGCCCATCGCTACCCGCTTGACTTGAATTGTGATTTGTCCCTTTCATGAAGCAAGGTTCAATTCAACTTGCGGCTCTTTATGTTGAGCAGGCATCAATTCAGCAGACACTTCAGTACAGATGTGTTGTTGTGGGGAGTGAACATCCTGAGGCAGTTCAGGTGAAGACTTGCATGAGGGAGAGGGGGAGCAAGAACATTCATCTGCCATGGCCTCTGCGGCAGAAGGGACCTGAGTGCTCTCGCTGCAGGCAGGAGCAGGATGCGGCTAAATAAGATGTTGGTGGGCGTCATAGAAAGGCACAGCGGCTGCCAGACCTCCAGGCCAGACTTACTCGACGTTTTTGACAGGTTGCAAGGCCTCGCTGTGGCCGTCCACAGGGCTGTACTTGACGACATGCGCCGGCAAAATGGCCGCGAGAAGATGCTGACAGATGGCCGCAAGTAGCAGGAACAGAGAACAGATCCCAAACATCATTGCCAGCGGGAAGGCAGACACCTGCAGGCAGGGCCGCAGAGAAGGTTTCAGCGCCTGCAAAGTCCTCATGTCAAAGTGCTGGGGATGGCTGCATGAGTGCCCACATCATGCTGACGGGGACAGACGAAGCCTGGCCATGTTCAGTTTGCACATAACGGCAGCTCGAGGACAATCAAACAAAAACAAGCACGAAGGCCATGTTGTGTCTAGAGGCAGAGCAAAAGGCACCACATCGCACAGCATCCAGAGTCTCACAGAAACAATCAACCAGGCCCAATGCACAGCAAGCAAGCAGGTGCTGCCTGGCAGGCAGCTCCCCACACTGCCCGGAATCTCAATAGAAACAGGTCAGCAGGGTGCCCATGTCGCACAGCACAGTGCAGATCAGGCCTGGAGCACAGAAGAAATAGGTGACCACATGGAGGATAGACTCCAGAACCTCACATTGTACAGCATGACACAGACGAAGGCGTTGAGGGGAATCCTGAAGAAATTGATGATGGTGGAGCGAGCCTGCTCGGGGAGGTAGTCGCTGCGCATCTTCATCATGCTGGGCCAGAAGAGACCCACGCAGGCCTCAAACACGCAGAAGGCTGCGAGCTGCAACTTTCCATCGAAGGAAATGCCTGAAGCAGGGAGCACCACAGTCATGTTGGGCCAGAAAAGGCCCAGGCAGGCTTCCAGAGGGCAGAGAATATTGTGCTGTGGTTTGAACCTAAACAGGAGCCTGCAGGGTACAACACAGCGTTTATCTCAGCTCAACAGGAGAGATCAGTGCTTCCAAAAATTGTGCTGCAGACCTGCAGGAGGGAGCAGCACAGTCACGCTGGGCCAGAAAGGGTCCACATAGGCTTTGAACAGGCAGAAGGCCATGGGTGGCGGGGGTTGCCTGGCAGCAGGCGCCGGCAGGATGCAGCAGTGCAGTGAATTGAGGGCGGCAAGCCATGCTGGGCGAGTGCGCAGCTCAGAAGAAGCTGCAGGCTGCCTATTCTTGATTTGAGGAGATGCCTGCAGCATTGTCCTTCTGGCTGAGACACCTCCATCTGTACGAAGCGCAGATGATCTGCCACACCTGGTGCAGTCATCTCAGAATTTGTTGAGACACAATCATGCTGTGACATAGGCGCACCTGGTGCGTTAGGGTCCAGGGAGTCCCTCTCTTTGCTCTGGCTCAAGTGAAAGAGCACTGGCACCAGCATCGTGACTGAGGAAACAGCAAACACGAGCTGCATGTAGCGCTCAGGGTTGTGCCTGCACACAGGGGGTGGCGCATGTTGTGGGCAGCTCTCTGGGAGAGCCGGGGCTGCAGCATGTAGCACGCATTCAGCACCTGAAGTACATGTAAACAAGCAGCTAGCATGTAGCATGCATGTCCTATTGAGTAGCATGCAAGGGCTGGCTGCTGGCATGTAGCATGTAGTAAACAAAGGTCAGGGCCAGGTGTGTAGCATGTAGCCTGCATATGGCGTGCATATAGCGTGAAACAGTCACGGCCAGGCAGCCAGCTGTATCCCTTGGGGTGCAGTGCACATGCCGCCTTGCGCATGAGCAAGCCGCAGGGTGCGGACTGCCCCAGATCAGGCGCGTTGCTGTGCCCTTGCTGTAACAACACCCCTGCAGTGTTGTGCGGGGGTGTGCAGTGCAAGGGGAAGCCGCTGGGGAGGTAGCAGCTAAGTGCAGGTGCGGCCATCTTGGGCATTGCATGCCTGCGCATCATGTGTTGCTTTGCAGCCTGAACGTTGATGGGGCCTGAGCCACCCAGGTTCCTGCACATGCAGGCTGCTGACAGCTTTGCGGAATGCTTGTTGTGCATGCAGACTGCACAGACTGAAGTGCACATGATCGGTGACACGCTTGTAGAGCAGTGCACACTAAAGGAGTGCACCATGATGCCAGCAGCACACTGTCAGCAACCTCCTGTTTGCACATCTGCATGTCTTGCCAACAGGTGGGATCGTCAGCCCAGGCAGGCTGCCTGCCAGTGTGCAGCAGAGCAGCACTGCCGTGACGTGCTGCACACTGTTTCAGCAACCCGCTTTGCAGCAGTCAGGAGCAGTCCCACTCACTTCGACCCCTGCGCCAGCAGCCTGCCTGCAAGAGCGCTGCCGGCCATGCTGCACACCATGAAGCAGGCGAAAATGAAGCCGTGCGGGAGGTGCTCCCCGCGGGGCGACAGTGCTGGCGTCCAGAGGAAGACGAAGGTGTACATGGAGCCCTCAAAGAGGCTCTGCATCGCGCCCAGCAGTGCAATTTTGGGGTCTGCAGGCAGCATGGAAGGTTGACGTCAGACATGCTTGGGCAGGCTCTGCATGCATGTAGATGTGCGGATTGGGGTTCGCTGGCAGCATGGCGGCCTGGAGTCAGGCTCTGCCAGGCAGGCTCTGCCTTACACCCAGAAGCTGCTTCAGACAAAGGGCATACGGTCAGAATGGGAAGGGGGGGGACCAGCAGAGGCATGCCAGGAGGAGCCTGCTGTAGAGTGGCTCCTCTCTGATGAAGGCATCTGGTGAGCAATGCAGCAGGTATGTGCCCCTTGCCGAGGGCTCATGAAGCTTCACCAGCGCTGAGCAAAAGCAGATGCAGAAGCGCAGCCACTGGCAGGCTTGGCAGAGAGCTGGGGCAGAGTACCGCCAGCAACTGACGTGTAACATCTGGCACTGACGGGTCGCAAGCCAGAACTTAACACAATATGACATAGGAAGATGACCCAACATGGCAGATTGACAGAAGTGTGGTTGCAACAAATGACACACAAAGGCAGACAGATGCCAGCACATGACTGTCAGCAATGTAGGCAGTCTCAGCCTGACTGAAACACGCATGCTGAGGTACACAGCCCAGCACCAGCGATATGATCAGCTGCCTGTCTCCCCAATTCAGCTTGACAAAAAGATGTGCAAGATACGACATGGGTGGCCAAGAGAGCAGAGAGACCCGCAGACCAACTCGCCAACAGCAGTGCAGACGGCTGCAGCCCAGCTGTGGGACCAGACAGCCTCTGGCCCAGTCAGCTCACCATTGGCAATGTGGGCAGCTGCCTGCCTGAAGCTCTCCAGGGCAGGTGTCGTGTGAGTGCTGTCGCCATAGTTCTCGGGCCAAGTGAAGAGCACCACAGCCCCACCAGCCAGCAGCACCAGAGCTGCAGCGTCGAAGGGCGCCACTGGGCCCAGAGACAGCGACTCGACCAGAACGTGCCCCAGCAGGCCTGCCAGGATGGCGACCAGGCCATTGCCCACCAGCACGGCCTTGCTGAAGGTGGCCCCCAGCCAGCTGCCTTCATAGCCACGCTGCAGGCAGGCAGTATGGGTCCTGAAGTGAGGCAGGTCAGGCAGAATGCATGGGCGAGCATTACATTATTTTGTTGTTCTTGAGGGGTGAAGCGCTGCGAGCAGAATGGCAACACTGTCCTGCTGAAGAGCGGGCTCCTTTCCTGGCCATGCTCTTGGCCTGCAGGTCAGCCTGGGTATGTGCAAGCAGGCTTGCAGGGCAGGAGTGCTGCGCTTCAGGCAGTCGTCAAGCTGCAGACGCCTCTTGCAAATCGAAAACCTGTTACAGGACAACATCACGCTGGCTGTGCTTCCCGCTTCTCCATCCCACCTTGAAGTGCTCAGCCACCAGCCAGGACTCAAACGCAGAGTAGAGCAGAGAGGTGGCCACTCCGCAGAAGATGCGCCCCATGAGGAGCACGCCAAAGTTGTTCCAGTGCTTGGTCAGGCAGCCAAAGGTGTAGGTGGCCACATAGAGCAGGCCAGCCCTCTTGCGACCCCTGCAGGTAACCAGTGCCGAAGAGTTGCGGGCGGCAGGGTGCTTGGTGAGGCTGCAGCTGACAGGCAAAGCAGGGAAGCCCACTTTAGGGCCCTGCAGGTGAGCAGGGAGGTAATGATGGTGGATGCAAATGCTTATCCTGGATGAGCAGGCTGAGAGCACAGTATGCCAGGGGCAGGTGCCTGGAAGGCCAGAAATCTTGTGGCTCTTGCGGACACGAAGGGAGAGCGCACTGACAAGACAGCGCTTGCTGAGGCAGCTAAAGGCAAGAGCGCCTCATCCCCTGGAGTAAGTAGGTGCAGGCTCTGGCCGCGCAGGTGTGTTCAGAAGCACGTTTGCTGATGAGTGCGTAGAGCTTGCGTGCTGGTGAGGCAGGCAGCAGGTCACAGCACTTTTCGAGCTGATGGAAGCAGCAACGGTGCGGCCATGGATGGCTGTCCTGTTCACATCCCAATCCCAACCGGCAAGTGGGGTGCTTGGCTGCCCTGTGCCAGCGTTGATCCAATCTCCCAAGCTGCATTGCTTCTGCAGAGCGGGCATCCCTTGACAGGCAGGTGCCACAGGACGTTGCCTGGCTGCCCTCAGCAGCTGCCAGATACGTACAGCGGAGGCAAGCGCGCAGGAATCGACTTGGTAGGACACTGGTTGGCAGCTCGAGACAAAGTACTGCACTACTATGACGCTGGACTCTTCCATTCGGTCCATCGCCAATGGCATGCAGTGTCACGTTTGCTGCTCACCCCTTGTCTGCCAGGCCTCCAACGATGGTGCCAAACACCATGCTGCTGCCAAAGCCAGCAATAAACAACCTGCAGCAGGGCTGACGGCGATTTGTCGGGTGCATGGCCACATGCTGTCCCTGACAAGTCAGGACTGAAGCAACCCTGCTGAAAGGGCCGCGGTCAAAGAATAGCAAGTTCAGATGGTGACAAGCCCCAACTGGTGTCCGAGGCATTGTGCTTGCCTGCCAATCTCGGCGCGATCAAAGTTGTAGTGCTGGTACAGAGCATAGACGTAGGGGCCTTGCAGCCAGTCTCCAGCTGCAAAATGGGCGACACAGGGGTTGAGCGTCGAGAGCCCAGCAGGAGACACGGGCTAGATGTGTCTCTTGATGCTAGCTCTGCCTGTGCAAGCAGGGAAGCGTGTGCAGATGCAGCATTGCAGATGCATCATGTCAAACGTGGCGTGTGCAGATGTGCGTGTGAGCACGATGTCAAGCAAAATTTGTGATGCCAGGCCAGATAGGCAGCAGTGCATGACCATGGCCCTCAGAATGGCCTTGGACTGAACTGCAGGCATGTGGGTCTGCCATTGCTTACAGCAAAACAGCCATATGCTCGCATTGCAGCACATGCATGGCCTCTCGGCTAGAGATGCCGCACAGAGTACTGACGGCTCAGCCAGCAACAGGAGCTTGATGCAGGCTGCATGCAGCGGGGTCCCACCCATCATGAGCCCATACACCAGCACATAATTGTGCCTGAAGCGCTGAAACTCCTTGTTTTCGTCACCGCCATCGACCTCCCTGCCTTTAGTCCACTCCAGGACCCCAGCAGTGGCTGCTGCTGCCATGAACAAGACCACATAGAATAACTCCATGTGAGTCCCCTAGCAGAACCTTCCGACTGCTGAAGCCAGATCGAGAGGTCCTGGAGGTTCCTCAGGTCGACATGAATCCTGTCTGCAGAGCCGGAGGTCACAAGGCTTTGGACCAGCACAGGACCAAGAGGCAATACATGCGACAATATAACAGCAGGGGCACAAGCGGAAAGTCTTAGAGCCTGCCCATGGCACACACTTGCTTTCTATTTGAGTGCACCAGCTCTGAACCATCATCAGGGCAGTCAATGACCACCAGATCAGGCAAGGAGAGGCGTGAGGTGGTCAGGGCTGTGGCGGAGAAGCCAGCCTTCCAAGGCAGAGTCAAGCAATGGCAGCATGTGCGTGATCTGTTGCTATTGTACTCGCCATGGGCTCCCAGGCAATGACCGAACCACAAGTGCATGACCCTGCAGATCTGGTGCCAGGCTCACAACAGCCACTTGACCCTCAAGCGCTGGCAGCCTGTGTTTGGTGAGCCCCTGACCCAAGACAGTCAGCCAGGCCCCTCCGCAAGCCTGAGCCATTCAATGCTGCTGCAGGTCCTGACGGAAAGCCGGTCCAAAGCGAGGCATCTGTGCACTGCAGATATCCCAACCTGGTGCCGGTGCGTCAGACCCTGTGCCTCTCTCTTTGCTTTGCCTGTCACTTGCCTTGCTTTCTGGCTGCCTGTCATGCCTGCGGTCTGCAGGCACGGTCTGTGCAGCATGCAAGCCTGCTGAGCAATTTTTCTTTGCCCTGCAGGTGACAGCTCCCTTTGACCTGTCTGGCCGCACCAGGATTCTGCCTCATGCAGAACCAGAGGTTGATGTCGACATGACAGAGGGTGTCGAGCCGAAAGAGAAGCGGCCTCGCATCACTGTGACGTTGCCAGGCGGTCGCTCCACACCGCAGCAGCAGCAGGTGGGAGATGCGCCCTCATGGGTGTCATGGGACAGCCTCAGCAAGCCAGATCACTTTGACACTGCTGGGGCCTCGCCTTCAGATATCAACGAGTAGATGCAAGCTGGCGCATGCACTACGCCCGCTGCCCGGTGCTTGCGCCAGCTCGGCAGTAGGGAAATGTTGGGAGTGATGAGTGGCCTCAACAAGCAGGATCACACTGGCGCTGCCAAGGCCTTGCTGCATGCAGCAGGAGGTGTCATGAGAAGATCAGCTAGCGTAAGCCACCAGCCTGCACAGCAGCAGCAGCAGGTAAGAGGGCGGCCGTGATGGTTGCGATCAAAGGACTTTGACAAACTGGAGCTTACTGTAACATTGCTGGGGCCTTGCATCACGCAGCAGAAGGTGCTGATGAATTTGTAAGCCAGCACGAAGTGCTGCCTGCAGAGCCAGGGCACCCACGCAGCAATGCAGCAGAGGCAGGTCAGAAGGTTGCTTGCACGACCTTTGAAGCTCTAGTCAGTTGTAAGGGGCTCACACATCGAACAGCAGCAGACCTGCTGCTATGTGTGCAGTACAAGATATTGAGATCCCAGGTCAGCTGTCACATATGTCAGTTGCCAACTGTTGTCCCTTGAAATTGTCAATTTGATTGCAGGGTGGCAGTGGGCAGTGGACGGGCAAGCCTGACCCTGGCTGAGATGTTTAGACACAGACTGGCATGCTGGAACAGCATGAACTATTCAGCATCGCTACACTCAGCGCTGAGCGCCCCGGGGATGTCTTTTACTGACTGGACACGGGCTCAGACACCACAGATGGGCGCATCATTACAGGACAGGACACCAGCAAGCTGAACAACGTCTCTTAGCTCATGAGGGCACCCTGACAATTAGAGACAGGGACAGCAAGCTGGTCTGAGGGACAACGACAGCATGGCCATGGTCAGAAGCCACCTTCCGGCAGTCTGAGCGGTTCTATTGTGGCAGGCTCCTGTCTGTTAGTACACGTGCAAGCGTTGTGCCGGGGGTTGAGCCACCTGAGATCTTGGTGTGTTTCATATGGAACAGGTCCCCGCTAGCACCAGAACTGACAAATTGAATGACAGAATTGGATATATCAAGAACAGAGGTTATACAGAGTCTGAGAGGTATGTGGCCTTTTGTGGCCTGAAGGGTACAAGGTGCAGGCACACTATGCACAACTGCCGTCTAAGATACGGGCAGGGGGTGAGATTCAGGCGTCACCTCAGGGTCGACACCCCTCATGGTGTTGGCGCCATCATGAGGGTTGTCGCCAAGGCAGGTGGCACATCATGCTGCTGTATCCACTGCCTTGTCTGCCACCTGGCAATAGTTGCAAGGCCAGGAGCCACACTCAGGCCTGGACCTTGATGGGGGACGCGTGCAGCACGCTTTGTGTTCCTGCAGCTATCAGTGCCATTGCCGCTCAGGCAGCTTTGGCCGCGCGCTGCGTGTAGCTCTGCGCGTTGAGCAGGGGCAGCAGGAGAGCCACCGTCAGCCCACAGGCGGCGATCAGGGAGGTGAAGAGGGCGCCCCAGCCGTAGTGCTGCAGGATCAGGGAGAGGGGCAGCCCGGCCATGGATGAGCCAATGTAACTGATGCTGCCCAAGAAGCCCTGGCTGGCACCCACTGCGCTGGGGCTTACTACCTCTGCCCCACACAGGCCCACCAGCCTGCAGCCAGGCCAAACAAGTGGTGATATAAATCCATTGAGATAGACAAAGTTTGGGGTAGTCGGGCCTGATTGAGTGGTGGGTGCGTGCATGTCAGCAAGGCCACAATGCTGAAAGCAGCATCTGCAATGCCTTGGTGGGCGGACCGCTGAGGTTGCATTGCTACCACATGAAAGCCTTCAAAAAACGGGCAACAGAGGGATCTGCCTCTGATACAGGATCTGGATACACAGCTGCAAGCAGGGCCACTCAATATGGGGCAGATGTGGACCAACAAGGGCTGTGCAGCTGGCAGGGTGTGGCGCATGCAGCCAAAGGCTCTTTGCTGCGAAGACGCTTTGGTCACTCACATCTGGGGCCCGTAGAGTGCAAATCCCACAGCCGCCACTGCCAGCCACTGCAGGGTCGACTGATTGGGGCAGGCCGCAAAGGCGGCCAGCGCAGCGGCTGTGGCTGCTGCATATGCCACCACCACCTGCAGAGTCAGATATCTGCTGTTGCCAGGGGCAGGCTGGGCAGCAAACTCTCAGTCAATCAGGAGTGCTTCTCAGCCAAGCACCAGTTGCTGCACCTCACTGCAGTGGCAGCTTCTGCTTTGCTTGAAGTCGAGCAGGAATACGGTCCAGTCAAGGGCTGCAGCAAGCCACTTTCACGCTGGACATGGATCCTGATAAGACATGGACATGCCCTGAAAGATCATCACCAGCAAGATCATCACCATCAGATGCAGGGGCTGCTCACCCTGACTCGAAGACCCACTGCTGGAGCGTCGGGGAACTTGCGCACCAGCAGGTCAGACAGAGCACCTGCATCACGAAGCACCCAAACCCTTTGTGTGTTCAAGTTGAAGATTGGCAGCAGGTATTGTGAAGGCACCACCAGCAGGGCTGACAGAGCACCTGCATGCAGAGAGCACACAGACATAGCAGCAGCTGCCCTTGAGGCACCAATACAAGAGGACCTCAGGCACAGCTACAGGCGGCACAGCCAGTGGTAGGTCACGTGCAGGGCTGCAGCCCTGCTCCAGGGCAGCATCAGTCGCTGCTGAAGGGCTCTGCAATCAGCACGCCTCATTGGGCACCAGCTGCAACTCTCCAGGCCTGCTGCTCCTGGCTACAGGTGGCCACATCCAGCCAGTTGACCCCTTGACTCTATAAACCCTGCAGAGCCTTTACCTGCCGATAAGCTGCCAGCCAGCCCCCCCAGCTCCAGCCCAGACACCCGCACTGCAGCAGCAGCAGTGTCCAGCCCCTTGGCCTGCAGCACAGCAGCGTGCACGAGGTCCTGAGGGTGCCTGACAGGCCAAGCCAGGGTTTGGCTGTACGTCAGATAACATAAGACTGCCGAGCATGGTGCCATGCGTCAGCAACCAGAGCTTGCAACAGGTCCGTTGCTCAGATGAGCTGTACCCGCATGCATGCTGGAATGTATGAGGCTGTCCCAGGTTGCCTTGGCAAGACATTTCGCATTTGTTGCAGACAGCAGCAGAAAAGGCAATGGTGTCATGGTGAAGCATCCTACGCAGGGCAGGGCAACAGAATGGCAGGCCCTGCAGGCACACTGACAAGGGCTGACGTCAGCTACAATGCAACACACTGAGGCACTTATTGAGACCCACCTTGATCAGATAGTGGATGAACCAGGCGGTCACTCCCGTCCTCACAATCTGCAGCAGCCACAGGAGTGAGACCACGGCTGGTGAGCGCAACATCTTTGCCACAGGAAACTGCAGGGGTTGGAAGTGAGAAAAGCAGTGCCCAGTCGCCAGAACCCCACCGCGAACCATCCAGGACGGCCAATGAAGTAGCATGTTGGTTACCGAAAAGAGCAGCAAGTCTAGGAAGCGACTTTCCACCCCCAGAGGCGCAGGAAGGCAGAGAGGCCACTGTGCTCATGCAGACGCAGCAGCATGACAGAACATTACAAGCAGCAGGGGAGGGAAGCCCCTGGTTCACACTCACAATCCCTGCCCCCTCTTCCTCCCCACAACCCCAGATCAGGCAGGCTAGACACATCCAAGCTTGCAGAAGCAGTGTCCAGGACATGAAACCGACCAGCAGCCAACAACCCTGTACCCACATAGACACAGAAGTAGGACATTGCAAACAGCAGCGTCTGGGGGTTCCTTAGGCACTCATCCACCAAGATCTCCTTCATGCTGCGCTTCTCTGTCGTGCTGCCACCTGCAGCGCAGCATGTAGAGGCCTTTCTGGTATTGCAACATGTAGTGTTTGAGAAGCCTGGCGGGCTTCTGTCTTTTGTACATTGTCTCTGAAGCAGGCCTGCTGCTTTACAGGGCACAGGGTGAACAGCAGCATGCATGCGCAGCCGCCTTGTCCTGACTTGCGCTTGGTACGCCAGCTTTGTGAAACTCCCTTGCCATACAGCACACTTTTGCCCATCAAAAAGATGGCCATGCCTGCAGCATATTTCTCATCACCACAAACCTGCTCAGTCAGATCTGCTCTCAAGCACAGGTCTGTCACAGTGCTGCAACTGCTGACTATCGAAGCAGTGGGCCTGCCGCTGACGGCCAAAGCCTGCTGTTCCCAGCGCCGGCTGCGCAACAAGGCCCGTGGCTCCTGACGAGTTCCTGACCAAGGCCTCCCGTACCCAGCTGGGGGCTATTCGCACGAGTCACAAATGGGTCCTGCAGTTCCTGACAAGGTTCTGACCCAAGGCCTGTCGTCTTCAGCCATGGCTGGCAAACTTGACAAGCCTGCAGGTGCTGACGCTAGTCACTACGCCCTGCCCCTCCTGGCCAAAGCCTGCCATTTTCGGCTGGAGACTGGCTGCCGCGACAAGCCTGCAGGTCCTGACATCACTACGCCCCGCCCCTCCTGGCCAAAGCCTGCCGCTTCCGGCTGGAGACTGGCTGCGATGCACTTGGAGCCCACCTTTCTTGCCCTGCGCCTGCTCAATGGGATGGAAGCCAGCTGCCTCGGGGCTGTCCTTCATGAACAGCAGGATCACGCCTGCCACTGCCACTCCCACCGCTCCCGGGGCCCACATGCCAGCCCTACATACAGGGGCCTCAGCTCCCTTATGCATGGACATGATGATGCAGGCTGCAGCAGGCCGCACCCCACCTCCGCGGAGGCTCACATGCCAGCACTGCAGCAGGACGTGGCATGTGGGTTTGCAACAGCAGCAGGAGGGACGCTGCCACTGCCACTGCCGCTGCAAGCACTCCTGGGACCCACATGCCGATGGGGGCCTCGCTTTGTGTTGAAATGGAAAGCGGGATGACTGCTGTCACTGCTTTGCCAGGGGCCCGAAGGGCTCACATGCCAGCCCTACAGCAGGGCACCTCTAGTCACAGTAAGGCTGCTTGAGCAGCAGGGCAACGGCTGCCACTGCCTTGCCGTTCTGCCTGGTGGCACAGGTGACCTAGCCACCAAGCCAGCAGCATCAGTAGCCTTGAAAGCAGCTTTACAAATTTTGACCTGTGCGACTCCATGGCGTGCTGCTCTATCTTCAGTGGCAGGGGTTGCTCATGTCAGCTGAGGACAGGTGCTGGTGCGGCCTTCCGGTTGAATGGGTGCTTCAGAAAGCAGCACTGGGTGTACAGCACTACAGCGAAGCGTGCCTTGCAGGAAAGCCTACCTCCAGCCATAGTGCCTTGCAGCTGTGCCGGCCACCAGGGGCGCCAGGAATCCTCCCACATTGTTGCTGGCCGTCCAGAAACCCCAGTAGGTTCCCCGCTCCTTGCCAGAGAACCATGCGGTGATAGTTCGAGCACAGGCTGGAGCGCCTAGCCCCTGCAGTGGAATGCTTCCTGCGTCAAACCGTTGTCAGGGTTGTGTGCAGCAGGCCATGCAGCACATGCGAGGGCATCTGCACTGCGTTCAATCTCTGCGCACCACTGCTTGCACACAGGCTAAGGCTTGCGGGCCCTGCAACTGTACAGTGCTGCTTCAGTGCCACAAAGTACCAAGCAGTGTGCAGCAGGTAACGTTGTGGGCCGTAGCATTGAGCCTTGTACCTCCAGAGAGGCTGCATCAGCACTAGACAAGGTGGTGGAAGGTGTGCAGCAGGCCATGCCAGCATTTGCAGTGCACAGACTGAAAGGCT
This sequence comes from Asterochloris sp. CNOR1, assembly GCA_963969365.1. Lineage (NCBI taxonomy): Eukaryota > Viridiplantae > Chlorophyta > Trebouxiophyceae > Trebouxiales > Trebouxiaceae > Asterochloris > Asterochloris sp. CNOR1. Next base: position 1,845,512 of record OZ017763.1, on the reverse strand, counting down.
CAGGGCATGCACAGATACAGTGCAATAGAGCCTCAAACAATTGCGATGGAGCTAGGGCAGACGCCGCAGAGAGCAGGTGATGAGCGCGCGAATGCATGCCACGTGAATCTAAAACGCTTTGTGCTGCAGCGGCATGCAGTGCCGCCACTGCGTGCTTGAACAGCCAGAGCTGTATGCCATGGTGGCTGGCTCTGCAAGTCGGCAGACAACACGCACCCTCTGCCTGCTGTGCAGTGGTTGAGAATGTGGCAAGCTGGCTCGGTTGGCAATAATGCCCTGCCAGCAACCCAGATCTCTTTTCAACTAAGCAAGGCTGCCTGCCATGCTGTACTGGAAGTCAGATATGGTCAGATAATCCAGGTGTGTGACCTGCATCTCGGAAGCCAGGGGAGCTACCGGCGTACTATTTCTGCACCGGTTCTGGCAGAGCCTCAACCCCTACTTTGACTGCCACTGAGGCTGCCCTTCGCTCCAAGGTGATGCTGATGCCTTCACAAGGGGTTGCCTGTGAGGCTGCGCCCTGGTCCAAGTCAACACTGCTGCCTTCACACAGGAGAGTGTGCCGGTGCAGGCGCTCACCTGCAGCAGCCCGTTGAGCCCCCAGAAGAGGACAAACCACCACAGCGCTGACCCACAGCCGAAGGCAACATTTACCAGCGCAGCTGCCGCCAGGCCACCTGCAGCATCAGAACTCAACTGCGCTCGCAGGACACAAGCGCTGGTGTGTTGTGGTTGCACGTGCAATGGGCACAAGCGCTGCAGCTGCAGGTCCCGTGGCGGCAGGTAATGGGTGCAGCTAGCATGAGCTGCTGGGAGCTCAGCCATGTGCAGCAGCACAAACTCTCATGATAAGAACCATGGGGAAGCATCCCTCTTGTGCTGGGACACAGGGGGCAAATGCTGCAAGCATTTCACCTGCAGCTGACTACACCCTTGCCAGCATTGAGTGAGTGAGGCTGACGCCCACCCTAGCACTTGCAGGGCATGTTAGGCAGCACACCAGCGCAGCTCCCCGTATTTCTCGTTGATCACTCTGCTCAGGCTCCAAGCAAGAGCAGACCGCATATAGCGTCCCAGCGCACCAAGGCTGGCTGCCTACCTGCTAGCAGGATGCGTGGCGATGTCTTCGACCCAAGGACGCCGCTCAGGAACTTGCTGGCACCTGCAGGGATGCCGGTCATTGATCTGCTGAAACTGAGAGCTGCCTAGGTGCTATGGCTGTCATGGTAACATCATCATGTAATCCAGTGGGGCCAAAAGCTTTGGGAAAGAGGGGCAGGGCCTGCCAAGCGCCAAAAAAACATTGCAAGTCATGGAGGGCAATGGCCCAAATCTTAACTGAACACTTTTTGAGTGCAGATGCATACCAGCAGCTGTATCTGTGGAGACAGCACGCAGGGGACACATTCAGCTCAAGGACAATGCTGCGCTTCAAAGGGCAGCGGGGCCCCTTGCAACATCGCTGCCAGCCGGCCAAGGAGCGCTGACTGCTTGTGAGCAGCAAGCCACACCACAAAGCAATTGGGCAAGGTGCCTGTGAGCACATGACTGTCCTCAGTGCATGTTATTTGGCTGGCATGTTATTTGCCGGCCGCACCGGCAGTCCTGCTGGATGCAACTTATCCTCTTAACTCATGCAGGGCAGCACCTCTTACCATAAGCTATGGGCATGATGCTGGTCAGCGCCCCGATCTCTGTGTAGTGGATGCCTAGAGAGGCATCCTTCATCATGCTGCAGCACAGGGACAACGGAGTCAATCCTGCTCTTGGCATAGCGAAGCTGTCTGTGGAATTGTGATCCGGGCAGTTGACCTCATCATGCCGCAGCACTGCTACAGCACTCATGGCCACCACACAGCAGACCCGACGGGAAGGCAACCTTGATCAGGCTGCAGCACAGGCAGGAGTTGCTGGTCCTGTTGATCCTTCCTGTGGACAGGTGAGTGAGAGTTGCTTTTTGCATGCATGAGGTGAGACACCCTTCATCATGCCGTAGTCTAGACACAGCATAGGTCAGCTGTGCAGAGCCGCAGAGCAAGTCAGGGCGGCCACTGCAATGCCACCAGTAGCCACATTGCCGGTTGTCAAGGCAGACAGACATCATGACAGGAAGGGTGCACATTGTCAACGGGTGCTCCATTTCCAAACAACCCTGCGCATCCGCCAGTACTACTGAATGTCAAACCTGCCAAAAGGCTGTGATCAGAGAATACAAACTGTATGCACAGGCAGCATGCTGCAATCCAGCACGGGCCCAGCTGTTGCCATGATCACATATGGAGGCCCGCCTCTCCAATCAGCGCACCGCCCCTGTCAGAGTACAGGGGGCAAAACCCGCACTTTGACATAGGGTACAACATAGCTCATGCCGATCAGGAAGGCTCAGGCCACAGGAGCGTGCAGGCATGGCCTCTGCACCCCCTGAGCTACTGCACTCACGTGGGGGTGACGTAGTTCAGGCTGGTCCGCGTGATGTAGAAGCTGGCATAGCCGATCCACATGACCGCAAATGTGAGTAGGCGGGTGCGCTTGAAGGCCGGAGTGCTGTGCTCATCCACTGGATCACTAGCCTGCAGGGAGGCATAGGGAGGGAGGCTGAGTGCCTGGGCAGCTATGAGCAGGCGGGTGTCTTTCAAGGTTGAAGTGCTGTGCTTGTTCATTGGGGCATCGGACTCTGACTGCTTCCCTGCAGGAAGTGGAGCCATGTGCCAGAGTATAGGTAAGCAGGCGGGTTTCTCCCAAGGCTGGAGTGCTGTGCTTGTCCCTTGGGGCATCGGCCTTCGCCTGCAGGGGTGCAGGGAGCGGGGCCAACTGCCAGAGCAAAGGTGAGCAGGTGTGTGCCTGGGTAGGGGACTGTTCTCTGCTGGGGTTGCCCACCTGCAGGGAGATGTTGCATTAGGCTGAGGTCTGGGCTAAGATGCTTGTGAAGGCTTAGGAGCTGTGTGCACTTGTTTGGGTGCTTGTCATCCATGCATGTGCGCAGGGGAGTGACTCATCACAAAGCAGACGTAGGCAATTTGTTCACCTGCAGGGGCAGAGGAGCAGTGTTATAACACACTGTTGAGTTGCTGAGCAAGCCGCACGCAACATAAAGCATCCACCTGCAGGGATGCAGTGTATCGGTCTCAGTGCGACAGCGTCTGGCAGTTTTGAGGCCTTGGGGAAGTCTGACAAGCTGGGCAGCCTGTCCTTCTTCAGCAGTTGGGAAGCGACACAAAGGGCGACGGGTGTGAGACGGCCTGAGCTCCTCCTGGATAATCTAAACAGTCAAGCAATTCGTCCACTTGCAGATATGTAGGACGCAGCGCAGATAGGTGTGTGCAATCACTCTTGCCATAGCCTGGCCACTGCCAGGCATTCTGCACATTCAAGCATGAGATGACTGCTGCGGCAGCACTTGAGCTGTCGGGCTGTTATTGGTCCAGACTCTGGGAAAATCAAATTGCTTGCATACACTGCTCACCACTGGCAGGACATGTGGAGGTGTTCAAGACCAAGCCGAGACCGAACTGAGCATGCACATGCAGCACCTTGCACTCACTGGCTCAGCTGCGGTCCGGGCCTGATCCACAGGCAGAGGGTGGGATGTGGATTCATCAAAAGCTCCGCTCTGCGCGGCTCCACTGGCTGCAGCAGAGTTCCTGAGTTGGAGCCCAGGGCCTGGGGCCCGCTTGTTTGCATGCTTGACCAACTGAATCTTACAGCGAGGCTGGTGTAGCTGCCTGCAGCCAGGCACTTCCGGCGCCTCATGTCTGCTTCTGCTTGCAAGCTCTGGCATCAATGGTTGAGTGATGTTAAGTTCTCAGTGCATGACAAAACTTCTTGTCCAGACCTGAAGCCAAGAGGACGTATGAGCTGATTGAAGCTCATCATCGGCCGATCTCGGGTCTGATTGCAACCAATGGCCTTCACGCTGACACTATGTTGTCGGATGCCCTGACTCATCATCGCAGCAGCTCTGTTGTGAAGCGAATGGATGCTCACTGCCAGCAGCAATTTTGGACCGGACGCAGACTGTCTGCTGCGTCGAGTGCTTTTAACCTTGTTTGCGGAATACTCAGACCCTGAGACAATTAACCAATTCTTGGCATGTCAACGGGAGCAGTTCCTGGCAGCTGCTCTCACCTTCATCAAGTGCTTAGCATAAACAGCAGACAGACTTGGCACAGCAGTCTTTCAGCGGGTGGCAGTGTCGTTGTCACAGGTGTTCACTGCATAGCTTCTGTGCTGTAGGTGGGAGCTAGTCCAGCATCAGCTGTGCCTCAGCGCTGCACCAGGAGGCCTCAGGCCCGCAGGTCAGCTTGCTGGTTTGCAGGGTTCCCTCTGCCGTCTTCTGCCCTTTGTGTCCGCAGCCATCATGTGCTGGCTGCAGGTGCTTCTCTCACACCAATGCAGCGAAGAGCAGCTGGTACAGCACTGCCTGTGTCCCACCGCTTTGCCTGCAGAGTTTCTCGGGCCTGAGGTTGCCAATGGTGGTCACCAGGAGAACAACAAGGAAGGACACAGCAAGGCAGCCAGAGGAGTCCAGCAGCACGCCAACCAAGCGGCCAAAGATTGAACTGCAGCTTCATTTCCAGAGGATCCTGTGAGCATGGACAGTCGGGCTGTGCATGTCAGGAGGTCAATCTAAAGGATTGGCTGCTGCAGCGTGCAGAGTTGCTGCATGCCAAATGGCTTTCTGTCTGCCAGCAACGGAGGATGCGTGGCTACTGCAATGGCAGCTGGGTTTTGTCTTTGCTGGGTGAGAATGTTCACTGCAGAGCCTTGAGGAGCCCTGGGTACGGCTTGACTTGCATGACGAAGCCACGCTCAAGTGGTTTGAGGAATGGTGTGCAAGCATCTCGGCACACTGGTCAGAGGCACACTGCAACTAGGAAAGATGGAGGTTGCGACCCTCCTCACGGATTTGAAGGGCTCATGCGCCGGCCCAGCACCCAGTGGCAGTTGCAGCAGCTCAGCGCCCAGCAGCCACAGCAACAGACAGTCTCTTAAGGTGCTAGCAGCACCTCAGCGCCCAGCGGTGGCAGCGCCAGCGCAGTGCCCAGTGGCACTATTTCGCTTCAGCAGGCAGGTTCATGCAGAGGAGGCATGTCACTCGCGGCGCAGTGGCCTGTGCCCCGCTGCCAGAGCCTCCTTAGACCCTGGCATCCCCCTCAAGGCACACTGCATTGGTGTGTGCCTTGCCATGGGGCTAATCACCAAGAGTTGCGCACGCCATGCAGGGACTCTGCCCCAGCCTATGCTGAAGTTCATCAAGACACCTCAGTTGTTCAAGCATGCCTGCTATTCTAGAGCTTTGCAAGCTGATGTACAGAGGCTTGAGCATATTTTTCTTGGTGGACTGTGGACTGGGCGTCTGTTAGCAAGACTTGTGCAGCTTGTATGATGGGTGTTTTGCTCAGCTGGTCTTCAGTGCAACAGGCAGGGGTAACAAGCTCATATGCTCGTATGCGGCGGTAGTTCAAATGCGTATGTTTGATTGCGTGGACTGCAGTGTAAGCCTGCAGCAAGGTAAACAGGTCATTGACACACGTAATGCTGTGGGCTGGCCCATTCTTGCTCTTCTGCTGTGGTCCCGCATAAAAGTGCTTGAACTGGCCCCTGCACCTGACTGGCCTGCAATGGTGTTGGCAGTATGCAGCCTCTTCATGCAGTCAGCAGAAACTTTTGAGTCCACTAGGCCATGGTGCTGCCTGAAGCTGGATAGACCACCTGCCCTGCAGAGGTCTTGCTCCTTGAACTTTGCGCTCCCTGGGCAGTGCGCTGCCCAGAGCTGCCCTGACACCCCTGTACTGCAGTGATCTTGCTCATGACTCCTGACGATGACTTTGGTGCCTCCATGCCACAAGCCAAAGTCTTTAAAGCTCCTCACTATGCGCTCCTCATCCCTGAGTCCGCAGCAATCAGCTGCCGTGCAAGAGGCTCCTTGCATGCATGAGCTGGATTTAAGGTGTCAGCAGCTGGGGTGCAGGGACTGTTATGCCAGAAAATCCTGCATGAGGGCCTGACTTCTGCGTATGTATCCAGGGCAGCAGGGCATTAGACACTAGTCTATGAGCTGAGTCAGGTGGCTCATGAGCTGGCTGGCAAGAGAAATCTGTTTGACTAAAGGCTTGACCAGTCTACTTTCCTTCTTTTGCGCAAAGCAGTGTGAAGGCTTCTGCGCTGCTGCAAAGATGTTGGCAACAGCATCAAGAAGTCTGGGGGCTGTTTCAGGTACTAAGCTCTACCGTGGATCTGCCATATTTGCAGCACGACATCTTCAACAACCTGTGCCTACACACTGCAGGGTTGCTGGCGTACCCAGGCTGTCTGTCAGGCATCAGGCTCCACCAGGTAGCAGGATGTGAGAAGCAGCAGCAGGCGAGGTACCTCAGCGCTGAGGAATTCAGGGGCAGCTCAGAGGCTCAGTTTGCAGCCGAGCTGCAGCGCAGGATACGCCAGGCTCAGGTGCTGCTTGAGGCGAGAGACTGCTGCGTTTCAATACAGCCATCCTGCCCCACAGAGATCCATGGCTGGCTGCAGATGCAAGCGCAGGCCGCTCAGACACCAGCTCCGGCCTCAGCCATGGGCCTGCCATGCAATGGCAGAAACAGTTTGGTGGTGCGCTCTGGAACTGAGCTGACTACCCACACTCCAAAGAGGTGTGGTCATGTGCTGTGTTATGTCCCGGATATGCAGCACACTAACGACATTGCACACCCTGAACTGTGTTGCCTCCAAAGTGCAGCGCTGCATGTGCTCAGAACTTCTTGTTATCTTGACACAGCCATCCAGCGCTGTGCAGGCTATCTGAACCTCCACCAGCCCTGTCAGCACAAGCCTCAGGCTACATCATGCACTGCCCATGCAGGGCGGTCTGCCCCTGACCTGGCAGTTACAGGCAGTGCCAAGCGCCACTTGCTGCAGGCTGAAGCAGCACAACTTCAAGTGCGGCACGTGCTGAGATGCGTCCTCCACTGCCGTCTCTGCAGCCTTGTGACAGCTGCAAGCCAGACCCAGCACCACGCACAACAGCACAGTATGGACGTCTGCCCCGTTACTCTGCAGGGGGACAGCAGCGGCAGGCCCAGCTCGCCGCCTAACTGGAGTTGGGGTGCATGCCCATGCTAAGCGCTGCCTGCAGTATGACACCATTCTGCGCCCGTACCCTGCAGAGTTGCGCGGCGCAGCAGGAGAGACTCACCACCACAGCCTCCCCCTGGCACCGCCCAGCCAGACATGGTTCATAGCCCGGCACCTTCGCTGCTGCAGGTCAGCCACCCACCACGGCTCAGCACTGACATCGCCCCTCCCTCCCCTGCAGTGTCGCGGCAGCCGCAGGACAGACTCACCACCGCAGCTCCCCTGGCACGCGCCCGCCAGACAACTTTCTGGGGGCCAGCGCCGGCCTGGTCGCCCTGGTCTCAGCAGTGCTGGCCACAGGGGCGGTGGCCTGGACCCTGTCTGCCTTCAGCCCGCTGGGGCCAGCCATGCCGCCCACTGCAACCCGGCCTGGTGCTCGGGACCAAGGAGGCGGCCTGGAGCGGGATGTCTCCCCTGCCAAAATGTCAACCATGGCAGCCAGGAGCAATCAGGTGAGACGCTGGAGCGCGGCCCTTTTAGACTGTTCCTATGCTGATGAGCGACAGTTCAGAGCCTCATGGTTGCTGAGCGGGCGCAACTGCTCTGCCATGTCTGAGTGGGCAGGTGGTACGTCTCTCGGCCAGGAGTGCCCACAGCAGGCAGGCAAGCTTGGCAGCTTGGCTCATGTCCAGTGGCAAAGCTGAAGAGCAGCTGGGTATGCTCAGCAGACTGTCTCTGCTGAGAAGACCAGGGGTGGAGTACATGGCATTTTACAGCGATGCCATGCAGAACTGCCTGCAGGCAGCCCTGGTGCAGGTAGTGCTCAGATGGTGCTCTGCATATGTTGCCTTGTCAGAGCAGCACCTTGGGGCTCAGCTCATGCGCTGGTGCAGTGCTGGTGCAGCGACAGTGCAAGAGACATAAATTGACGTGTTGCTGTGCAGGAGTGGCTGCAGGCGCTGCAGGCGGTGCTGGTGCAGCGGGCGCTGGATGCGGCTGAAAGGCCAAATATGCATCCGGAGACCGTAAAGGCCTGCCTCCAGCAGTTGGAGGAGAGGGCCAGCCTGCTGCACGCAGAGCTGGCAGCCCTGCAGGCCCTACACTTGACGAGGGACCGCGACGCTCGCATGCAGGTGGGCAGTGGATTGCTGCTCCTTCACAAGCTTGAGACATGGCTTGAGACATGCAGGGGGGCCAGACAGATTGACCTTGGAGTTGCTTTGAAAGCTGCAGTGATGGGGGACACTGTTTGCATGCACAGGTGGTATTGTAGCAGCAGGTAACAGAAGCAGGACAACACGAGGCATCCTATGGGCCATGTCTTCCACTAGACCCACACTTGTAAATTGTTTGAGAGCTGCAGCAGAGACTCAAGTGAGGTCTGACAGCAACCTGACAGCAATGTCCAACCTCTCCTGACAGGTGAACACTGCCTTTCTGCCTGCAGGAAGTACGAGATGATCTCAGCCATGTACAAATGGCCCAGCAGGCGTTGCGCACAATTTTGGAGGCCTGACCCATCTACTCGGTCATGTACCACCCCTGCTCTCCTCTGAGCCAAATCTCACTCCTGGTTCTTGTGCATTGCTTCACGTTTGTAGCTGTTGGGTTGGGTTTATTGTGGAATATGAATCCTCTAGGAATTGACTGCCATTGTGAATGAGGAGCATCAATGACGCTGCCTGCATTACAGCCTGTAAAATCCAAGTTGTCCACTGGGATGGAGCAGGTGTCTTCATGTTGAGACTCAAAGGTGTACTCTCTGATTGCTAGTGACATGACTTGATGGTGAGCATCACGCTAGGGTGCCTCGGAGCTGTCTACTTGCTGGCTGCCATGTCCTTGGCCATCTTGTCAGCCTTCTCCTGAAGCACCAGGGGCAAAGAAGTCAGCCACCACCAGAGCAGCACAAAGTTCAAGACGGTCATCTGAGAGCAAGCCACTTCAAGTAGCAGCTCCCTGACCCTGGACCACAACGACAGGGCTGCCCAGGCTCTGAATGACATCTGGAGCTAGGTTTTGTCCCCGCCCTGTTTGTGACACCAGCAGTCTCCCAATAGCAGGATGTCAGAAGCAGGCAGCCTCACCAGGATCCCCTTGACAGCCACATCATGTACAGAGTGTGCCAAGTCTCTGCCATAGCTGACATTCATAGTCCCAGTACTCCCTGACCCTGCTGCGCTGGCTTGCATAAAACCCCCATTCGCCAAGCGCTCTGACTCTAATTGGCCAGCGTTGCTCTCCAAATGAGTCACTGAGATGGGCCTTTGCCTCACCTGGACCTCCTTGATGTCCCCCACCATGTAGAAGGCCATCTCGGGCAGGTCGTCATACTTGCCGCCCATGATGCCCTGGAAGCCGCTGATGGTGTCCTTAAGGTCCACGTACTTGCCTGCAGGGCCACAGGGGCAGACAGAAAGTAAGCAGCGGTGTTGTCCGGGACCTGAAGCCGTCGATGTCGTCCATCACATCACCATAACCTGCGTGCATGGACAGCCTGCAATCCGTCAGCAGCCAGGGTGTGCAGAACCCTGCTGCATGTGACCACAGCCTTGCTCTGCGACCAACTGCGCGTGCACAGGGCACAGCAGACTTTAACCTCACAGTCCTGAGTCAGCAAGAGCAAGGCGAGCATTGCGAGGGCTGCCGTCTGTCAGGCAGGCGGCGACACAGAGACCATACGCATCCCAGAGTGGGTGGCTCCCTCAGAAAGCTGGCCCCTTGCACGAGCAGGATAGCCCCAGGTATGTACGCCCTGCTCACCTGACCAGCATCGGCCACAGTAAGAGGCTGGGACAGAAGCGCTGCATGTTCAACATAGGAGCCAAACACCTCCCTGACCTCCTAATGAGCTGAAGAGCTCCACATGGGCTGGAAGGGACAGTCTGCGAGTCTAGAGTCCTTGGAATGGCGGTGAGCCTCACCTGGGGAGCCAGTGAAAACCTCCGCCACATGGAAGGGCTAGGACAGCAAGCGCTGGATGTTGCACCCTAGTGTCCTTGGAATGGCGGTGAGCCTCACCTGGGGAGCCCGTGAAGACCTCCGCCACATGGAAGGGCTGGGACAGGAAGCGCTGGATCTTGCGAGCGCGCGCCACGGTCAGCTTGTCCTCCTCACTCAGCTCGTCCATGCCCAGAATGGCAATGATGTCCTGCAGGTTCTTGTAGTTCTGCAGGGGCAGGCGGAGCTGGGCTCAGCCGGCGCCTGTGGCTCCCGGCGGTGGTCATGGCAGCAGTGATCCTGGTATACCATGCAGGGTTGCACTGACAGCAGCAGCAGCGCGTATGACTTGGCCTGCATGGCTTAGGACCCCTGCAGGGTCTGCTGGCAAGGGGTTCATTGCCTCATTACGAGTGCAGAAATGTGTGTGACAAAGCTTCCCCGCACCTGCAGCACCCTCTCGGCTGCACAAGCAGTGCATTGCTCCGGGCCCAGCACATTGGCACTCCCACTGAGACATTGGACCCAACCCTGGAAACGCATCCGAGCTGGCAACCTCTAGCACAGCTTCATATTGTGCTGGGTAAGCTCTCCTCACCCGCAGCACCCTCCACCCATGTGATTGTAGCACCCTTTGCATGTTCAGCAAGCACTGTTTCACCAAATCATCTGCCCGGCATGTCACAACCCCTTGTTGCTTCATGGTCGCTGCGCTCCTGCTCCCAGCCATTGAGGCTCAGCAGCTGCCAATCGGCCTGGCACCTCTGGAATGCTCACAGCAAGGCTTCTTCAAGGGAGTACATGGCAGTCAGCAACCCTGCCTTGGCTCAACTTTGCGACACAGCCATCAGAACCCTGGAGGCAACCCCTCCTCGCCTGCAGCACTCTCTGCACCGCGCGGGCGGTGTCGTAGTGCTCCTGCCCCAGGATGCGGGCACTCAGCATGCGCGAGGTGGAGTCCAGGGGGTCCACTGCGGGGTAGATGCCCAGCTCAGCGATGGAGCGGGACAGCACAGTCGTCGCGTCCAAGTGAGCAAAGGTGGTGGCTGGGGCGGGGTCTGTCAGGTCATCGGCGGGCACATAGATGGCCTGCGCAGCAGAAAAGGGGGAAGTGAATCGCGAGCCTTCTGGAGTGAATGGCTGTGCCGCTTGGTGGTGACAGGGCCTTGGTCAGTCAGGTCATCGGCGGGCACACAGATGGCCTACACAGCAGAGAAGGGGGCCTCGGAACTGCAAGCCTTTTGGAGTGATAGGCTTTGCCGATTGGTGGTGGCAGGGGCGGGGTTGGTCAGGTCGTCGGCGAGCACATAGTTGGCCTACACAGCCGAGAAGGAGACTTAGGTCTGTGTTGCTGTCAAAAGGGTTAACAGGCTGTGACAACTGGTGGCAGCAGGGGGATTGTGAGTGAGGTGATCGGCAGGCACACAGCCGTCCTGCAGCCAGTGCTGGTGCCAAGGTGTAATGCTCAGCAATGTGAAGGCACTCAAACAGCCTGCAGAATCAGTCAGCAGTGTGTCTCTGACAGTGCAAGGCAGAGAGCTGCAGGGTTCATCAATGAAGGTCAGGTCATTGGCTGACGTATGGACTGCCTGCACAACAGCGGGGGGTTGAACTGCGGAGCAATCAGAGTATTTCCAGGAGGCTCTCCAGATGCCCGCAGGGACAACCGGCCATCACAGGGACAGAGTGCAAAGTCTCTTGTGACACTGGATGTCCAGGAGGGGTGCTGAGCAGCAAACGCTTGTGCCGCAGCAGCTGCTGGCAAAAGCGAGCTCGTGATTGCTGCATCAAGGGTGCACTGTGCTCACAGAGCCGCAACCAGGTGCAGTGAGCTGCACAACTGGCTGAGGGAACACATCATTTGCTGTAGTAGCACTGACCAATGCCCAGACTGGATCCCACTGCACTGAGGTGCTGATCCAGAGCCATCCCGCGCTGAAGTCACTCTGCACTCCTCTCTGAACCCACATTGCTTGCGGCAAGACAATACAGAACAGGTAGGCACAACAGCAGGCACTCCCCTGCCTACCTGCGCTGAGGTGTCGAACCCCTTCTTGGTGGTGGTGACACCCTGCCTACCTGCACTGACGTGTCGAACCCCTTCTTGGTGGTGGTGACGCCCTGCCTACCCGCACTGAGGTGGCAAACCCCTTTTTGGTGGTGGCAGCCCCTGCCTACCTGCACTGAGGTGATGGACCCCTTCTTGGTGGTGGTGATGCGCTCCTGCAGGAGCCCAAGGTCAGTGGCCAGCGTGGGCTGGTACCCCACAGCTGAGGGGATGCGGCCCAGCAGCGCCGACACCTCAGAGTTGGCCTGAAGGCAGGACAGCAGCTGGTCAGGCGATAGTGGCAAAACACCGCGGTTGGTTCAGCACCGATGGACCATGCTGGAGATATGGTGGCCGGCAGAGCACCCAACCTCAGTGTCGGCCTGCATGCACAGGCGCAGCAGCAGATCGATCAGGCGCTCTTGAGGCAGTGCTGTGGGCTGAACACTTCTCAGGCCAGGTCGGTACAAGAGGCCTGCACAACTGATTCGTGCAATGGTGACACCCCGCCCACAGAGTCTGGCAAACACAGCAATGCACCTGATCATTTGATCTCTGGACATACCAGGCTCACTCAGCGTCTGGCTGGCCAGACAAGTGTCAAGGGACAAGAAGGCTTCACAAGGCCGCAGCAGCTAGGTATCCGAGGCCACACACATCCTGACAGGCTGTGCCCACCTGTGTGAAGCGGAAGATGTTGTCCACGAACAGCAGCACATCCTGGCCCTCAGCGTCACGGAAGTGCTCCGCCACAGTCAGACCTGCAGGCACAGGGTGGTCGGGGGCTTCTCATGCAGTGCCCAACTGCTCTGGCAAGGCAGGAGGAGGAGGGATCTCGCTTCCAATCCATGCACAGCCGGACCCAACTCCTCTGGCCTGTGTCTGCCTGACGGCGCCATGCTGACCTTGCCTCTAGCGGACCTCGTCAGTGGGTTGCTCGCGCCTGGGGACAGATGCTACCGGGCCTGCCCACTCACAAGCTGCCAACGCAAAGGAACATAGGGGGCTGCAGAAGAGTCCCCTTCCGCACAGCAGCATCCACATGCGCCAACATGGCAGGGATACCACGTGCCAGGCAGCTGCCGTCAGAACGCTGGCAGGCTCACCGGTCAGGGCCACACGAGCACGTGCACCAGGGGGCTCGTTCATCTGCCCGTACACCAGTGTGCACTTGGACTCCGACGCCTTGTCACCCAGCTTGATGACACCCTGCAGGGAAGGCAATCAGACTCTCTGGCCACAGTGATGTAAAGCTCAGCAGTTCTGAAGACTCCTATTTTGACCCGCCAAAGGGCAGCTGCCAGGCAGATTGAGGCTCACCGACTCAATCATCTCCTTGTAGAGGTCATTGCCCTCACGTGTGCGCTCGCCGACACCAGCAAACACACTGAAGCCACCTGCAGAAGCACGGGGCGACTTGTGGGTGCAAGCAGCAAGGAAGACACAGGCATATCCACATCATGCTCCAGAGCCGCCAGTCAATCTTACTGTGGCGCTTGCAGGCAGACCAACAAAAGCACAGGGCACCCCCTCAACCATACACTCTGCAGGGGAACTAAAGTGGGAGTGATGACCCACCGTGTGCCTTGGCAACGTTGTTGATTAGCTCCATGATCAGCACTGTCTTGCCCACACCAGCACCGCCAAACAGCCCAATCTTGCCACCCCTCTGGTAGGGAGCCAGCAGGTCCACCACCTACAAGGCAGACCGAGAGTTGATTGCCTGCAGCTTACCCAGAGACACCAGACAGACGACAGGCTTGACAGTACAAAGCTCAGGGTGAGAACCAGCCTCAGTGATGCCAGGCAGCTGCTGTACACTCACGTCCCAGCATGCTGGAGGCTGCAGCAGCCCTCTCCTGGCCAAATGCAACAGCGCTCTGTTGGCTGACTGATGGTACAGTGCCGTTGAGCCAGGGACACGGCACTGGCGTGCTGGTGAGAAGGTGCTGCAGCAGCTTGCTTGCTTATCAGCCCCAGCAACAAGGCAGCCAGGCTACACTCTGCTCCGCACCGGCGCCATGCCCATCCTTGACACTTGTCTCCGCGAGCGCCTTGGCTCACACAGCTGCAGGCGCCTTGTCCATCAGGCAAACTCACTGCAGCATGGGCTCGCAGCCAATCTCACCTTGATCCCAGTGATCAGGATCTCCTGCTCTGTGCCCTGATCCTGGAAGCTGGGGGCCTCCCTGTGGATGGAGGAGTGCGCCTTGGCGTCTGCAGGCACATTGCTGCGTCAAGAGTTGGGCATACGCACGCATAGACTGCAGCTGTGCTGAAACACACAGGGGTCGGCCCACAGCCTAACGGTTCCTGGGCTTTGCTCAACTGCTGGTGCAGGACAACGCAGGCAGACTCTCCGCGAAGCAAGCCCAGCCTGGCGCACACCAGCATGATGGTGGGATGGCCTCAGAACATTGATCAAGCATGCGTGCAAGCAGGCAGGCAGGCATAGCAAGTTCTTCTGTAAAGCACCCCAGCAGCATTATGGATAGATTGAGCCCAGACTTGGAAAAGTATGTGCACAGAGGTGCAGACAGCCTCTCCGCAATGCCGCCCCTGCTCACTGATGGGTCCGCACTCGTCCACTGGCTCGCCAATCACATTCATGATGCGGCCCAGGGTCTCACGCCCCACAGGCACCTGCATGCGATCAACTGCACAGTGAGCAACTCATGAGCAGAGCTCACAGAATTAACTGGCGCTTTATGTTGAGGACACTGCTGATGTCCCAGTCCCAAACGGCAGCCTAGAGTCCCTGCAGACCCCAGGTCCCCGCATCACACTGAGGGGTACCAAGGTGCTGATGTCGGCTCTGCTGGGGTGGCTGGGTCATGTTGGGTTCAGATCAGTGTCATGCCAGTGGTCACGCAAAACCGCGCTGGGTACAGGCACAGCAGCTCAAACGTAAGCATCTGCACCAGGGTAGAGACTTGGCGGCGTCCAACCAGGTTTGTGGGGTTTGAAACACTTTGTGACCGTGACCAGACCTTGACCTCCTCCCTGACAGGAGCAGGTGAGTCTGTCCTGCTGCTGCGCCCGAGATGTCTGGGGGCCCCTTGATGAGCACGCGTTGTCTGCTTTCCAGCAAGGTCAAACTTGCAGGGACGCAGCTTTTGCCAGGTATTGCAGTGGCCCCCTGCTTGCTAGCCCTCACCCATGCAGGACAGCCAGCCGTGCAGCCAAGCTCACCCTGATTGGCGCGCCCGTGTTGGACACGCTCTGCCCACGGACCAGCCCGTCTGTGGTCTCCATGGCAATGGTCCGCACGGTGTTCTCCCCCATGTGGTTGGCCACCTCCAGCACAACCCTGACATCGTGGTCCTCCACCTCGAGAGCGCTGTTGATGTGGGGCAGCTCGCCATCGAACTGCACGTCCACCACGGCGCCAATCACCTGCAACCGGGAGGGAGCAGGGGAGGATCACTTTGTGCGCCTGGATACCCATGGTGTGGGGAAGTTTGCTACTGAGGTGCACGTCCAACCCAGCGCCAGTCACCTGCAGCAAGGAGGGGTTCAATGTGCATGTTAGACGAGGCCTCTTGATGTCGGGCCCCTCGCTCTTCAGGCTGCTCGTTAATCATGGCGCCAAGCACCTGTGCTGAGGAGGAGCAGGGAGCGCCGGTGTGCATGCACACTGCAGATGATGGGCCTATAGGCTGACATGTCTAGATGCTGTACTTTGAAGCGCTTCTTCTTTCCCTGGGAGACTGCAAGGCTGCCCTCCGGCAGTGTGGTAGCCCTGCACACACCACCTGTGGTGTTCACCAGGCAGTTGCGACAAGGAGGAACACATGGGCATGGGTGCCTCAGCCCAGAGCAGGAATGAGCACCAGAGATGACAACACAGGTGCAGCACAAGCCACAGCCATACTGCTTGCAAAGGGCATCAGCCTGTCACCAGAGCACCTGAGCAGTAGCACAGGCCAGGCAGGACATTCAGCAGAGGGCAGAACACTATGCCATTTGCAGTCAAAGCGAGCACAGAGCGCCACAGGCTTTCGAGGCCTTGCGCTGGTCCGCTGCTGGACCACTTCAACAAGGAGCGGCATGTGTATTCGCGCAGTGACCTCTGTCAGTGCACAGAAACAATGCTTTTATAGCAGGCTGGCCGATGAATGCAGGGGAGCCAGGAGTCATCCAATGCCAGGCGCCTGGGGTGTGCTCCGGCCACATTGCAGGCGTGTTGCTCGTCACATGGTTTGCGACGGTGCGCCTCATGCCCAATGCGCATGGCCTTTGCGCGGCTAGGATCATGCATGCAGCTTTTGACATAAGCGCCAGGGCCACCGCAGCAAGCTCTGCTGGCCAGGGCAAGCCCTCACCTGTGTGATGTAACCTGTTGACGCTGCTGGGGCAGCAGCCGGCTCCGCTGCGAAGGAGCGCTTGATTTGGAAGCCCAAGGATCGGGCAGCGTTGCGGTAGGCATCGGGCTGGGCCACCTCGGGTGCCACAACTCTGCTAGTGGTGTTCAGCTGCCTGAGGCCGAACTGGGCCGCCCGCAGCAGGGCCGAGCTCCTCCTGAACATGGCTGCAAGATCTGCTTGAAATAAATGCCGCTGTATTTCTTTTCCTGAAAGAAGGGAGAGGGCGCACATCCACAATCTTGAATGCAAAGCCATCATGCCTGGGCTTCAGGCAGAGTCCAGCTTCCTGGATGGCATTTCAGGTATGTTGATCATTGTCTAGTCAATCGTGCAGCCATTTTGTTCATGTAGACATCTCATGTTCTGCTGCAGGCTTTGGGGACAATAACTACCAGGCCCTGAAGGAGCAGGTGCATCGCCTCAAACAGGAGCACCACCAGGTTACTTTGGGAATCACCATGATTTGCTGCTGCCCATGTGCACCACCCAGCAATTGCCCAAGTCTTACTCCGCCTCAACAGTGGTCCGACAGCTGGGCATGTATGTGCCCCCTCCTGAGCTGGATACTGGCGTGACGTCCAGTGCTGCAGGCTCCGTGCTGTGCGCTTGGCTCCTGATTTGCTTGTGCATTGCTGTGGTGTTGCTCCGAAGCATGACAGCTTTGGAGCAGCTCCACAGCTATGGAGCACAGCAATGAGCGTGACCTGGGACAGCGTCTGAGGTGATGCCCACCTGTTACTGCAGGTGCTGAGTGCCAGGCGCGCTGCCAAGCAGCTCGAGAGCCTTACCCTGTTGCAGCAGGAAGAGGAGCACCGTCTACGGGAGCAGCAGCTGCAGCAGAGGGTTGAGGGTCTGCAGGAGTCCCTGCGGGAAGTCACAGAACGCTCTGGCAAGGTCCGGGCGCAGTATGAGAGGTGAAATGCCTGCTTTACTTCCACACGGAGCTCTCACGAAAAGACTTCCTGTAGCATCAGGGGTGCGCTGCCTGTCAGGCTCTGCGGGGACGTCACAGAGTGCTCTGTCAAGGTGTGGGCACAGCATGAGAGGTGAGACGCTGCAAAGCATCCTGTGACGCTGGCAACCTTCGTGGACTCTCCTGTGGCAGACCAGAGGGTCAGGATGATCAATGTGGGTGTGCAGGAGATGCAATGGCTGCACTCCGCACATGACTGCACAAGCAAACTCCAGCAGGACATTGTCTGCGCCCATAGCAGCTGCACTGCAAGCATGGTAGGCTTGGGCAACCCCTCTGCCGTCCTCAACACAGCAGACTTGGCCAGAACAAACACACGGAGACCATGTCTTGGTATCGGGCCTGGGAGTTGCAGGACATATATCGAGTTGTGCCTGCCATGTTTGATTGTCTACACAGTATCGTCCGCACAGCATTGCACTACAACTGCACAGAAGTGCTGCTTTCCAGGCCCATGCTGATTGCAGGCCTCTGTGTTTGGCTGTAGTGATACCGGCTTCAGGGGAAGATCTGACTGCACAGGCAACCTGGCGTTGCAGACCAAAAGGCTGCAGACCCTGTGCTCTGCTGCAGCGACAGCCGGTGCAGATAGGGACCAGTCTATCTGGTTAAACCCCAGCTTGATTGCACTGCAGGGAAAAACGAGCTTTGCAGGCCAAAGTTGATCGGATGACAAAGGAGCTGGAGAATGCCAATACCTCACATGCCCAGGAGCTTCAGACGGCGCGTTCAGAAGGGCGGCAGGAGTGCTCACAGCTGCAGCAGCAGGTGCAGCAGCTCACAGAGGCACAGGTGAACTGCAACCCGCATGCAAGCCGCGCAAAGATGCTTTGCGTGACGGTGAGGCCTGCTCTCAGGGGCCAGCAGCAGTATCAAAGCTGCAGAAGCAGATCCAGCAGGTTACAACAATCAGCATGGCTTTCACTCTGCCTGGCAGTGCCTCGGGGGTGCAATGAAGTCGTGCAGAGCTAAGCTGGCAACCTGCTGTTGTCAGCCAACAGTTCTGCTTTAAGAACTTGTGCCCGGGCGACTAGGCAAGAGTATCCTTCATGCCAGCCCCCCCAAACAGCTTCCACACAGAGGTGTCCAGCTGGTGCGTGTACAGCGCAGCCTTCCTGTTGTCGAGGCACAAATTTGCACCGTTGGGAGGACCTATAGCCTCTGTTGCGTGAGCACTGTTGACATGGTGTTGCAAAGTGCTGCAACAGCAGCCGCACAGCATCAGGCCTTGTGCTATGCTGCAGGAGGCAGCCAGGCAGCAGTGGGAGGAGGAGAAAGCCCAGATGCTGCAAGAGTCAGAACGCTGGTGCAGAGAGCAAGTTGCCGAGATGCAGTGCCAGGCACAGGCGAAGCTGGTGGCTGTCCAGGCTGAGGCAGAGTCCATGTGGGTAGACAGACGGAGTATCCATGCATATATACACAGCTGCACGTGACCATCGCCTTCGTGCCATCCACTTTATCTGCTTGTTGTACATACATTCTGCCTGGCAGGGAAGCGGTGCCCACATGCAGCCGTATGACCAAGTGCAATGTGTACATAACAAAGCGCAAGTGACCCCCATGTGCATCAAGGTAGATGTACATGCTGCCCTGACGTAAACAGCAGGTGCCCCTGACATCTGCGTTTCGCCCACCCTCAGTGTGCACGGTGCAGCACTGCCAACAATCAGCCTGTCGGGTGCTGATAGAAAGCTTGAAGCTTTTGGAAACAGAGCTACATGTGCAGCCTGCCTGGCGCTGAGAGGCTGCCTGCCATGGTGCTGCAGGCGAGACAGGTGCCAGAGGCTGGAGGCCAGCGTGAGTGAGATGCAGGAGTGCCTGCACGAGGAGGAGTGCAGGCGCAGAGAGGTGCGCCTGTGTCAGCTGCAGGGTGTGAGCAAAAGATGGGCGGCTATCCTGTACTCAGCCAGATGGCTGTGCACCTCTGATGTGTCTGGCACAGCCTAACGATGTGCTCACTGAAAGGCGAGCTGTGCCAGTGACAGGTGTGCAGGTGTTGGCTGCCAGGCTGGCACTGAGCGGATCTGCCAGTTCACAGGTGGCGCTGCATTTGGGGAGGCGTGTAGGCGCATAGAGTGGGTAGGTTGAGGCTCCATCGACACAATGTGAGGGGCTTCTGTGGTCTCTGAGTGCTCCATTAACTCAATGTGAGGGGTTTCTGTGGTGCTCTGAGTGGCTCCATTGACATAATGTGAGGGGCTTCTGTGGTGCTCTGAGTGGCTTCATGCTGTGGCTCCATTGACACAATGTGAGGGGCTTCTGTGGTGCTCTGAGTAGCTTCATGCTGTGGCTCGCACGGGGCTGGCCAGCTTGTGTGCCAACGCAGCCCTGCGTCCTGCAGCTTGTCTCCCGCGCAACTGATTGAGCAGTCAGCTTTGACCCACAGCATTGCTGTCCAGTAAGAGCAGCTAGAAACAGGGCCACTTTGCCACGCAGCAGCCTGACCTGAGATTATTACAGATTACAAGGCAGCAAAGATGGCATTGCTCCTTTGGAGTCCAGGTGCGGCCCCTCTGCATTTAGCTGCGCCGGGCTTAGCTGCGCCAGGCAGAGCTGAGTGGCAGCGAGAGGCAGCTGCACGCACACCTCTGCATTGCTTTTCTTATCGACCCAGGGTTGTCGCCCTGCAGATCGAGCAGCATTAAGCAGTCCTGAGGGACAGCTGCGTGCACACACTAGTCAGTGTGGCATTGCTCGTCATCTGTTACTTCTCTGCAGATCGAGCTGCACCGGGCAGAGCTCAGCGGCAGTGAGCGGCAGCTGCGTGCACAGCTCAGCCAGCAGCTGGAGCAGCAGCAGCAGCTGCAGCAAGAGCTGGATCAGGCCCGCCTGTCCTGGGCGGCAGAGGCCCAGCAGCTCAAGCAGGCACAATCTGAAGCAGTGAGTCATGTGGCGTGCTTTAACAGCTGCTGGCAGCTGTTCCTCTGGTCAGACACAGAGCTGACAACACCACAGAGCAGCACACATCATCAAGTCGATTACAGCAGCCCCGTATGCAGTCATTGCATTGCAGTAGCAGGCGCACAGCCAGAAGGTAACTCCTGATGCGTCCCCTGCACTGCTTGCAGCTAGAGGCGCACAGCCAGCAGAAGGTTGCAGATATGGATGCGCTGCAGCAGCGCTTCAAGACCATTGTCAAGAAGAAGGACAGCAGCATTGCAGCCATGAGGGAGCAGCTGGCTGCTTGCCGTAGCAGACAGGGCGAGCTCTTGTCAGAACTGGAGCAACAGAAACAGCAGCTCCTCTCCATGACCTGAAGCACTGCCTAGCTGGCAGATGATGCTGATCAAGGAACAGGCTGGACATGAGCATTCGAGTGCCACGGCCAATTTATATTCCCCTCTCACATCAGCTCCAGTCCGTTGCCAGTCTGCTGAACTTTGTGTGTCATACCTATATCTGCGGTCATTTCCTGGCATCAGAGCTCCCTGCGATTGCGTTGGGCGGGCCGAGCAGAAAGACCGGTGTACATCTGGCAGGCAGCCCCTGAGGCCCCACCTGGCCTGCAACTGAAGCCCACTAGCAGGTCACATCAGTTGAGGGGAGCATGCCTCTCATTTATGCCTTTGTGGCGCGGGCCACAACAGTGCTGGCCGATTACACAAGCTTCACAGGTGAGGGGCCCGGCTGATGCTGCAGCATGCCTGTGCAAGTCCCCTGTAGCGCCTGGGACAACAGGCATGCCGCACAGCTGCCTGCACGTACGCTGCCTTCCATGGTACTGCCCCTAGCCCTTCTGACTCTCTAATCAGTGCTGCCCTTTGATTTAAGGCAACTTCAGCACAGTAGCTATCCAGTGCTTGGAGAAGTGCCCAACGGACAACAGCAAGTTCACATTCACATGTGACAAGCACACATTCAACTACCTGGTGGATGGAGGATACAGTGAGTGTCAGCAGAGTTGGGTTTGGCCATCAGCAGGATGTTGATGCAGACATCGTCGCCTGGTGGCTGCGCATAGGGCTTGCTGGAGAGGTCACTCGGCCCCCACCATGCCCTAGCCCACCTCTTGCATGGCGGGTGCTGAGGCTGCATCACAAAGTGCCTGGCATTCAACCTCAGGCCTCAGCAGCTGGGAGATTGGCCCAGTCAGGACGCAAGGCAGAGCCATGCAACGCCAGGCGTGCTTAGGTTCCCCTCACATCAAGCAAGCCAGCAGCTGTGCAGGGACCACACCTGTGAGCACCCCTCTTGCCCAGCCTGGCTGATATACCCGGCTTGAGCAGCTGCCTGGCTGAGCCTGTGGCAGGCACACACCATCTGTGCTGCAGTGCCAGCCTCCAGCTGTTCTGAGCAGGGCCCTGCAGTGTCTTTGCCTGAGGCACCGCAGACCGTGCCACTCACATGCTCCCCCTGCCCTGCAGCCCACCTGGTTGTAGCAGAAGTGAAATGGGCAGCAGGCTCTCATCTGCCTGGCAATCACTGATAGCCGCTGCTCATTCTCGCCTGCAGTTGCTTGGCAGTGGAGGTCCCCTTGGGTCAAAGACAATAGGCCCTGCCCACCGTGGCCTGCAGCTTGCCTGGCCTCTTGTTCCCCACAGATTGCAGCCTGCTTTGTTGCAGAACAGTACCCCTCTGATGTTGCTGAACGCAAAAGTGCTGTGGCCTGCAGCCTACCTGGTGGTGGCAGACGAGAAGTATGGGCGCCAGATCCCCTTCGCCTTTCTGGAACGGACGCGGGAGGAATTCCAGAGCAAGTTTGCAGAGCGCGCGCGCACCGCAGCAGCTCACAGCTTTGACAAGTCCTTCGGGCGAGACTGCATCTGCAGGGTTGGGGAGTCTGCATGCATGCTGCCTCACAGCAGCCACACTCAGCTGGGGAAGAACCCTCTAGGTGAAGCAGCTCTTGTGCTGCACATTGAGGGAGCTGCCTGTGGCCAGGCAGGAAGTCAAGATGACAACACTCCGCTGGCCTCAGGTGTTGGCGCTGCCTGTCTGCAACCAGCTGGGCAGTCGCTGGAACAGGCCTGTGGCTGTCTGACACCTTGTGACCTGCAGCAGTGGGGCATGGCAGTCACACGAATTCAAACCTGTTCAGGCGGCACTCACTCCTCAAATACTGCGCGTCCTGCAGGCCACGCCTCAAGTACCACATGGACTACTGCATGGAGCACCCAGAGGAGCTCACAAAGGTTGCGGCTGTCCAGAAGAAGGTCAGAGGCCTGCATGAGGCGGCCCCTGCTTCAGGCAATGGTGGTCTTTGCAGAACAGGCGGCGGGAATCCAGCAGGAGGCCTGTAATGCCAGGCCTCTTGCCGCCAGGGGCACTGCCCCTGATCTCAGGCAGTCACCCCTCCAGGGGCCCCAGTGGCTGCGCAGCATTACCAGAGGTGTCGCACAAAAGGCGTGGCTTTGAGCAGGGCAGTGTCGCATGTGCATGGCACGATTGAGCAAATTGACATGCTGCATGCACTTGGCAACGGTGGTGCGCCAGAGGAGTTGCTGTGAGGAGGGCAGTGTGCTGTTGCATGTGCTTGGCATGGTGCTGGGTGTGCATTGTCTGAGCTGCAGCTGCTGGTACAGGTGGACGAGGTGAAGAACATCATGGTGGACAACATTGAGAGGGTGTTGGAGCGCGGGGAGAAGATCGAGCTGCTGGTGGACAAGACAGACAACCTGCGCTTCCAGGTGGGTTAGCAGGATCGTGCTGGCTTGGGTGACAACAAGCAGCAGGGCAGCGATGTCAGCACAGCCAGCTGCAGAGTGAAGGAGGCCGCAGTCTTGGCTGCTGGTCTATACAAAACAAGACCTGTGCTGCCAGCGGCTGTGGTAGCTGGTGGACAGGGAGCTGCCTGTCCTGGTTGACAATGGGCGACAGGGTGACAGTGCACATGCAGCCAGCTGCTGGGCAAAGGAGGGTGTGGTCCTGGCTGCCGGTAGACAAGGCTGCAGTGTTACACCTCTCCACACCGTAGAGTGGGACTAGTTGCTGTGCAGGCGGACAAGTTCCACAAGACCGGGCGGCAACTGCGCAGCAAGATGTGGTGGCAAAACATGAAGATGAAGGTCCTGGTGGTGAGTGCTGAGCTTACGACCCTCTAACAGCCCAAGAAATGAGAGGGTTTAGGGTTTAGGCGTCTGTGATAGCCAACACATGCGAAGGCCCTGGTGGCCAGTGCCCGTGAGCTATGGAGCTCCCCTCCTGGATCAGAGCCCAGGTGCACTCAGTTGTTGGCAGCCTCTTCATGTCCCTTGAGTTGGCCTGCTGGACCTCTCAAGCTGACCGTGTAGCCTGCAATACCCGTGCTGACAACCTGCTGCACAGCCTGCACCCACACAAACAACCTGGTGCATGCACAGCCAGCACTCATGAATACAATCTGCCGCACAGCCTTTACACACATACACCCACACACATCCTGCCTGGAGTCAATTTGAGCAGCTGCACACTCAGGCTCCTCCTTGTGCACGCCTGTCCTCAGCGTCTAGCTGCCTCTGCCTGTGCATGGTCCAGCGCCAGCTCTCTCCCTGAGCTGATTGCTTAGCATGTTCAGTCCGGGGCGCCTGTACATGTGAATCATCCTCATGCTGCTGACAGGGATACTGGCTGGTCTGCAGGTCCTTATCGTGCTCGTCTTGATCTTTGTCATCTTTGTGATTGTCTGCTTCTCAGGTATGCTTGTGTGCTGTCGCTTCACATCTGCACACCTGTACGAGGCAGTGCCTGAGCTGTGTTGCTGGCTGCAGGCGGCAACTGCCTGAAGAAGTGAGCTAGTCACGCTGAAAGGCCGTGCCGTTCCTTTAGGGATGGCAGCAACTGCTTCTTTTGCAAACTATCAGCAGCTATCGTTACTCTGTGCATGCATGCCAAGTTGGACTCTCAATTGTCTGCTTCTGTTCAAACTCAGGCCTGTGCTCAGAAGACAGGAAGTGCCAATCGTACCTTGTAGATTGCTGGGTGCATGAACAGCCAAGAAGATAAGGGGCTAGACGTGGATGATGGGCCAGCGGAGCCCGGAGTTCCATGAAGTCAAGGGGCTGTATTCTCTGTTCTGCTCGCACGACAAGGCAGGTCCCATGCAACGTTGAACATTCTAACCATCTGCAACCACCTGAGCTGGACTGCATGATGCAGGGTGGTTCTGGGACTGTAGGCCTAGCAGGTGACTCACTGACATTGGACAACGCTGCTGGCGCCCTGCAGTGCTGGCCGTCAAGGTTGCAACTGACGCGGCTGCTGCATCTTCAGAGCTCTGCTCAGAGTTCCCGGCAGAGCTACAGCACCAGGCCCTCAGCGCATTCCAGGTGCGGCCTGTGCTGCCTGTGCTGCGGAGCACACCAGCCGTTGTCACCGGCAGGCTGCCCACAGCAAGCCGGCATGGCATCCTCTTTGCTTGTGCTACAGTTCAGCACAGCATCCTGCTGCTGGAATGCAGCCATGGCTATATGCGGACGGTTGCCCGCTTGCACTGGATGCCAAGGCTCTGGTGCATCTACTGCCTGCAGAGGGCCGACATCGATGCCGCTCAACAACTGTCAGCCCAGCTGTGCGGATACCTGGTTTAGCACCTTTTGTCCAGCATGATCCGACCTGCAGACCACTCACCGTGAGCATGCCGCCTGCAGGCACTGCATCGCTGCATTAAGAGATAAGAAGGCGCAGGGACACTTGAACATGAGCATGCTGCCTGCAGGCACTGCAGGATTGCTGACAGCGGCAAGGACGGCGCATCAGACCTGCAGACAACCTACTTTGTTTGTGCCGTCATGCAGGCACTAGACAACGACCTTGACGGGCGGATCTGCTTCAGAAACTACCTCCGCATCTACTTCCCTTTTGCCAAGGAGGAGGAGATCAACACCATGCACAGCTGGGTGCATCCTGAGGTGGGCTGGTGTGCTGGGGCTGTTTGCACAGGAGGAGGGGACGTTGTTGATGTGCAGCTGCAGGAGCCAGGCACCCCTGAGCACAGCTGAGTACATCCTGAGGTTGGCTGGCGTGCTGGGCTGCTTTCAGATCAGGTGGGGAGGGTTGTGCATGTGCAGCTTTGCAAGAGAGGCACCCCATG
Source organism: Asterochloris sp. CNOR1 (assembly GCA_963969365.1). NCBI lineage: Eukaryota > Viridiplantae > Chlorophyta > Trebouxiophyceae > Trebouxiales > Trebouxiaceae > Asterochloris > Asterochloris sp. CNOR1. The sequence continues at coordinate 1,820,112 of OZ017763.1, read as the reverse complement.
CACAGCTGACATAGATGCCTGTGCGCTCCGGGATTGCTCCTGTCTGCAAATGACGAGTGATGCAGCCAGTGCCTGCCGCCGTCTTCCCGCATACGAGGAGCGCTTCGTGGACAGGCCACATGCCCAGCAGTACGCAGCAGGTGCAGCCATGTAGCTCTCAAGCAGGGCACAGAACAGCCAGCCTTTCACTGCAGCATGCAGAAAGAAAGAGCGGTGTAAGGCCACTCAGCTGTCGGCGCGCGGCTGGAGAACTGCTCCAAGATGCCTTGCAGAATGCAGAGGTCCCCAGCTGCCGTCTTGGCAGAGCTGAAGCTGCTACACCCCATGACTGGCAGCGTGAGGGGTTTGCCTGGGTTTTGCTGCAGGACGCAGAGGGGGCAGCACGGGGGCCCCAGCTGCAGCCTGACCAGCTGGCAGAGCTGAGGCAGCTGTTTGCCATGTACGACCTGCAGCATGAGGGGCTCATTCGGCGCAAGCACCTGGAGCAGGCCGGCTTAGACGGCAGTGAGGAGCTCTCAGTCCTGTTCCGGGATGCGGAGGCAGTCACTCTTGACCAGTTTGTATCCCTGCTGGCCCCCAGCTACAAGTGAGGGCCAGCCATATCAGAAGTTGAGAGCTCCCAGTCCTGTTCCGGGAGGCAGATGCAGCGATCCTTGACCAGTTTGTGTCCCTGCTGACCTCCAGCTACAAGGGAAAGTCAGCCAGCATGCCCAGCCAGATCAAGAGCTGGCTCCTTTCAGCAGTTCAGTTGCAATATGATGGGTGGCTAGCCATGCCCAGCCAGATGAAAGCAAGTGAAGGCCAGCCAACCAGAAGTTGGCTCCTTCAGCAGTTCAGTTGCATAATGGTGGTTGGCCAGCCATGCCCGGCCAGGAAAGAGCAGGCGGGGGCCAGCCCTGAGGATCATCACAGTACAGTTCTGCTTCCCCAGTTGCGAGATACAAGGCAGCTTCCCACTCTAATCAGACCAGGGACGATGATGAATGCATGAATTCAGTTTAGAGGGTATAGGCTGCTCTTATATAAACAGGGGACACCCAGTGTCGAAAAGGTCAGCAATGAAGATGAGCTGACTTATGTGTTCACATCAGCAGATGCCCAGCTCCTGGCCAATGCTTGATGCGACCCTCTGGCACATGAATGCACCTTGTTAACAGTGTGCAGCATAAAGTCATGATGGCTGACAGCAAGCGCTGCATGGCGTGACATCTGGCTGGAAGTGGCAACAACAGGAGCAGACTGCAAGGCGGCAGAGCAGATGTCACCATTTGCATCACAACTGTGCATGGTCCCATTGCAAAATCTTGAAGAGAGGCTGCATGACAGCCTTTGTAGTCTACATTCTTGCCTGACATGTTGAAAAATCCAGGCTTCATGGCCCAGATCAGAAATGCGGCGGAGCTCTGCATGAACCTAGTCTTAGTCATAGCCCTAGGTTGTTGATCTGAGCATCAAGGAAGGAGGCAGGGCCAACAGGAGTACTTAGGCCTCATTTTCGATGCAGTTTAAAGAAAGGCACAAGTTGATTGAGCTCGAATGTGACAACAGAGTGGCACTCCTTCCCATTGAAGTGGGGCCGCTGCAATGGGGCAAAAATGTTCTGGTTGGAGGCGACATGACCCGTGGGAGACACACATGGTGACTTCGAGCTGCAGGGACGTTTGATCCAACACTAGGAGCCTAGCAGTTGCCGACTGGCTTGTCTGTGGGGTGCCTGACGCCAAGCATCATGCTTGCGTGTCATTCTGCCATCGGCCAAGAGGGCCTGCTTCAAGCAGGCGGTAACGCCCCCCGCCTGCTGCCAATGCAACATGTGCACCCTGCCAAGCCCTGAAGCATACCCTGTCGACCAGCACTGCTTGACACTGACAGCTGCCTCTCATGGTAACACGAGGCACATCCACATCATTGACGACGGCGGTGAACCTCTAGCCGCTGGAGTCTGCACTCCGAGCGTGGTATTGTCCCGCGGGCTGGGCAAGACTGGGGAGACCAAGGGCCGGCCACCAGCCAGCTGGGGCGTCTACACGCAGGTCAGCAACCTGATGATTGCATTCTCACATTTTGGTTGGCGGTCAAGGAAGGGTGCGTCCTATGCTACCCTGTGAGGCCTCCTATGACATGCACTGCTTCTGCATCCTGGGCTGTTGGCACTGCGAGACGGTTTGCAGGAGCGGCAACATCTTTATGTCCTTCCATTTCACGATGCTGATGCTTTGGCAGCTGCTGCCCCTGCATGGGCTTGCTGCAAGCACGATATGTCGTGGGTCCGAGCCGTGTGAGTGACAGAGGCCCTCCGGGATCGCAGTGACAGATTGCATTGTCGTGGCTCCTCCAGGTCTGTCTGGCGGTACGAACCACTCTTTACAGCAGCTTCCTGCCATAGACTCAGTGGAGCAGCATTGGCGCCTCACCTACTGATGACGCCAGGCCAAGCTGCTCGCCCTGGACTTACAAGGGCATGGAGTTCTGGGCAAATTTGGGCGGGAAGCAAGCACTTCACCAGAAGCTGTCACGCATCCGTCCTTGCCCCTGCAGTCGCGCCAGGGCAGCAGCGCAGGGCAGCGCGGCAGCTTCACCTGCTGTCAAGGGGAGGCCAAGCCTCTTGGCTTGGAGTTCAAGTCGGGCGACCTCATCAGCTTCGTCCTGGACTTCAACTCCCAGAATGGGAGCCTGGAGGTGTTTCGCAACCTGCAGTCGCTGGGGACAGCCTTCACAGGCCTGAGGGGCAGGTCGCTGCGACCCGCAGTCAGCCTGCAGCATGCAGGGCAACAAGTCGCGGTGCTGCCGGACATGACAGATCAGCCAGGGCAGCAGCGGGATGTGGCCAGCAAGGTGAGGTCCCATGAAGCTGCTGTGCGTCGAGCTGTAGAGCTACAGAGTGCACACTGGGCAGCCTGCAGTGGGCAGGCCTGCAGGTCACGGTGTTTGCTGCGGGATCTAGCCATCAGGGGTGGGCACTCAGACGTCTGCAGGGGGGCTGTTCACCATGGGAGCGTAGGTCGTGCGTTGGGCAGTCAGCCCTGCAGCAGGCAGGGCAGCGGGTGGTGGTTCACAGGACTTGGCGGACCAGTCAGGGCCGCATCGGGCTGTTGCCACCAAGGTGGGGCTGAGACAACTGCTGGTCGAAAAGTACCCTGAGCTTTAGGGCTACAGGGTAGGCGCTGGACAGCCAGCAGCAGGCGGGGCGGGGGGTCACAGTGCTGCAGGACTTGGTGGACCGGCCTGGGCTGTGGCATGATGTAGCCACAGAGGTAGCACTCAGGGAGCTGCAGGACTTAATGGACCAGCCAGACCTGGTGCGTAATGTAGCCACAGGGGTAGCACTCAGGGAGCTGCAAGGTCTGGGGCACCCCAGGTCGGTTGGAAGCAAGAGTGTGCTGGGAGCAAGGGGCCGCAGCAAGACATGGGCACCACCGTCAGGGTGCTGTGTGCCATGCCACAGCCACTGGGCTGCAGGGCTACAGGGCGCACACTGAGCAGCCTGCAGTAAGCAGGGCAGCAGGTTGCGGCGCCACAGGACCTAGCGGAACAGCCAGGCCTGCAGCGAGAGCGTCCCCAGAGTTGGTATCAGTTCTCCTGTCGTTTGCAATCAGCTAAGCTCAGCCACACAGGGCACTACGCGACCAAAGAGAGGTTGGGATGCAGGGTGATGCTGCCACCAAGGTGGACACCAGACATCTGCAAGGAGTAGGCATCCCAGAGGGGTTGGAAGCAAGGGCCACATGAAACAGCCGGCACCAGAGTAACCAAGACAGCTGCACCATAAAGTGCTGGCTCAAGACTGCTGGGCATCAAGCAGACACAGCATCTACTGACTTGAACCCAGCCTACAGCTTCTCCAGGCTGTACATCAGTGGTCACCCCCGCAGTTAGTGGTCATACCCGTCCTGCTCCAGTGCCTGCTTGTGTTGCCAGGAGCCTGGCTTGGCAGGCAAGTGTCCACCAGGCCGAGAATAGTTGCGGGCACTGGCATCCCTCCAGGCAGGACTGGACGTCAATGGGACATGCAGGATGTGCATGACCCCTTGACACCCGTGCAGTCCTTCACCTCAGTTTCACTTTACCATTTCATCTGCAATCACGCCTGTGCCGGCGCTGGCAGCGGTCCACGCACACAGGACCAGCTGTGGGATGGCAGATCCATGCAGAGCCTTCCGCACATGTCTGTCTGTCCCAAACGTCCTCTCGTTTGTGCAGGCGCTGGCCTCCCTCCAGGCCGCCCAGGACAAGCTGTGGGATGTGCAGAAGACGCTGGAGTTCAACCACATCAGGTGGGGCTGTCTATAGCAACATGTCAGGTCCAGCACAACTGGGGACGCACCTGGTGCTGCCCGCTGCGATGGTTGACTTGCCTGTGAAGCACACCGGGCGACCAGTCATGGTGCTCATATCGTGGCATCCTGCAGCATATGAAAAGCCTAAGTTGGGCATGAATCTGTCACATGTTGATGACCTGAGCATCAACAGCGTCAGCCTCCTGTTCCCCTCGCCCACCCCACTCCTTCCATTGTTGGGTGTTCAGCCACTAGGATTGTGGAAGTGTGACTTTGCAACTCAGCCTGCAGCCTGCGGCCAGTCATGTACTCTTGTCCTTGCCGTCACGCACAGGTGGCCAGCCACGGAGCTTGTGAAGGAGATCACAGTGCACAGCGAGGCAGCCCTGCGTGCAATGTCTGAGGCCTGCCAGCCCCAGGCCTCCCTGCTGGCCAAGCAGAAGGAGATGCTGCAGGCCAGACTGGACTACACAGGGCAGGTAACTCAAATGGACACAACAACAAAGAACAAAGTTACCCAGGTGTGGCCTGTTGGGGTGGCGCACCATGTGATTTTGCATCGCAGCAGATGAGTGGGCTGCCGGCAAACACCAGGAGCTGTCCCTGCAAGCACTGCAGGGGCAGTCAGGACCCTGCCCTGTGAGCCGCGTCCCCACCTGCTGGCACACCCCAGCAATGACCCCTGCAAGCCCTGTGGGGCAGCTGCTGCTCTGCCCCATTGCCACCGAAGCCGCCTGCTGGCCGTTGTCAAATTATAATCCTTTGGTGTCTGCCTGCAGGGGAAGCTGCCGCCCTGCCCGGTGGACCCTATCATTGCCCAAAACTTGGAAACCATGCTCAAGGGCAAACCCGAGCTGCAATGCCTGGCGCTTGTCAGGTGACTCCCTGATTGGCATGCGCATGGCCCCTGTCACACACACACGCAAGCTTTGCAGGGGTGTGGCGTGCAGGCGGCTTGCTCCGCATGCTGGCAAGCACCGCTGTTCACAGATTGGGCAAATGCACATTGGAGAGTGTTCTGCTCATTCACATTCTCAGATGGAGCCCTGGTAGGGCTTCTGTGTACAGAGCAAGTGGCAAGTCATGCGGCTCGCAGGAAAGATGTGCAGACGCTTAGGCAACAGCAGGGGTAGTCACACCCCGAGACTGGGCTCTAAAACTTGGCTCTTTGCTCAGTTTATGCAGCTCGAGGCTGGGCCCCAAAACTTGGCTCCTGCACAATGGCACAACTCTGGTTTACCCATGGAATTAAGCAAGGAATGACAGACTTATAACCTGTGTGGCCTGCACAGAGGAGGAGCTGCAGACAGCCTGGGGCACCTAGGCTGCCAGGCTGACAGCTCACTATTTGTCCTGATGCCTGCCTGGCTGTTCAATCTTTGAGCATATGTCTGCAGGAAGGGTGAGCTGCAGGGCTTGAAGCGGCAGCAGGGCAACCAGGCAGCGCTCGAGGCAGAGGTGGAGCGGCTCAGGTAAGCCGCCCCTTCTGACTTGATTGTCTCTGGAGGCTTTGTCCTGATAGCAGGCGCTGGGTGGCCTGCTCTTTCAGCGCTGCTCTCACTCAAGTACTCAGAGCAGCACACATTTCACGGGACAGAGTTGGCAATTGCCTGTCACAGCATTTGATGTCACAGGCAAACAGCAATGCTGCTCTTGTGATTGCTGAGAACGAGGCAGACAGTCACAGAAAGGGTACTCTGCAGCATCTTCATGGCTGCCTTGTGCAGGGCAAAGGTGGCGGCCTTGGAGAAGAAGCTTGAGCGAGCAGCAGCCGCCTCCAAGCGGGCCAACCCTTTGGCGCCCACCGACCTGCTGCCGGCAGCCCTGCTGCTGGGGCAGGCAGGGTGCGCTGAGCGTGGCTTATTCGGCAGCAGCTCCGAGGGCAGCTTGGCCGCAGAGCTGCTGGGCGCAGGAACAGGGTCGCGGCATGCCTCGTCAGAAGGTCTGCAAAAGGGGCATGGTCAGGGGCACGAGCCGCAGCCCAGCCCTGCAGAGCGCTTGGGGCCGGGCTTGGGTGAGGGCCCTGCTGCTCTTCAGACAGGTGAGAGGTGCTGCATGAGGCCTTTGTGGGACTTTCTGTGTGGCGTGGCTTGCACTCTGGGCTGCTATGTGGCACCCAGCTCTTGAGAGGCTCCCTAGAAAGGGGGCCAACCGTGCTGAATGCACGGCAGACGATAAAGACAGGGTGGGCTGCTGCGCATACAGGCGGGGTGCTGTGTAAGGCAACGGTCTTTCTCTTCCTAGCCATTCTGTGGTACATCGCCTGGAGGCAGTTTGCCGGGCCCTGGCCATGCTGGAGCGCAGTTCACAACGCACCATGTGTAGTGGACCCTGCAACCCGCTGCTGACTGGCATCTGGCTGCTTACCTGCTGCATCACAGCGAGCTGCTGCGGGATACCAGGCTAAGGAGCCTGAGGACAGCTGGCTGGCTGCCTGCTATAAGTTGCCAAGCTGGAGAGGCCCCGCACTTGGCTATCGGATGGCAGTCAGCTGGCTGCCAGGCTTGCGCAGGTCCCCTGCAGCAGCGAGCACCTATGCCCTTGAAGACCTCTATCCCTGGCCAGACTGTCACTGGAGTTTCCAGCTGCAATGAGACAGTCCCCTAAATTGGCTGCAGGTGCAGCCACTGTACTGCCTGACACCCAGCAGAATGGGCTGGCGTCTTGGCAGCCACCTGCAGATGGATCCCACGCCAGCCATGCAAGCTCACCCCTGAGGCCTTCACGCGACCCCTCGGCCAGCTCACGAGGCGCTGCTCCCACCGCCGCATGGGCCGACATGAGCCTCGCGGCTCGCGGTGGCTTGCCTGGCTTGCCTGTTGCTGCTGGCAATGGGCTGGTGGCCCATTCTGCACCCAGCACAGCAGGCACAGTGGGTGATGCAGCGCCGCCTGTGACCCTGAGGGTTCTGGAGCCGCACTCGCCTGGCCAGGCTCAAAAGCCAAGGCTCAGAGTGGGCGAGGGGGACATCCTGGTGAGGAGTGGGAGAGCCTGCTGCACACGCGCTTACCTCCTCGTGGGCTCAGTCTCAATCCCCTCGTTTGGTGCACGGCAGCCATGTTGATTTGACAGCACCTGGTCCTGGCAGTTTTGGGTCTTATGTGGTGGCATGCGCGGCTTAAAGCATAGAGACAGCTGCACTGCGCTGACAACCCATGGCTCAGTGTGTGTACTGGATACTTGAAGCGCAGTTGCATGCAGCAAAAGCCATGAGTGACATGGCAGGACTGCCTCAGTTTGGCGAATGGGACATGTTTGTGTTCTCAAGGCAGTGCTTTTCCTGCAAGCGCTGCATACAGCCTTGACACAGAGGAGGCACAAAGTGGCTGGCACCCTCCAGGCGCTAACTCAGCATGAGCTTGTCTGGCTTCCAGCTAGGGTCCAGTGATACCTGCTAAAGTTTCTGACCTCCCTGTCCCCCATTGCGTCATCAGCACTGTTGAATGGCCGCCTCAGGCATTTTGCATAGGCGTGCTGCAGCTGTAAAGCTGTGTTAGGTGCCTCCCAATGCGTGCAGGGTGCCTTGTTGTGTGCACGGGAAGCTAGGCCTTCAGCCAAGCAGCTGGCAGTGTAACATGCTTGCTGGCTTGCAGGTGGCCAAGAACACGTCTGCAGCTGCCTGTATTGCCTGCAGGCACGTCACTTGGGAACCTGATGACTTGGCATAACCTACTGCCTGGTTGCCTGCAGATGACCTGGAATACACCTGCAGCCGCCTATGTCGCCAGCAAGCAGGGCGCCAGCCCACGCCTTTCTGCAGCAGACCCTGTGCCAAATGGCTTGCACAGCCCCAGTGGCAGCCACGCGCTTGGCTGGGCCCAGACGCAGGAGGAGGGTGGGCAGGTGGTGGATGGTGGGCAGGGTGCGTCGCAGCCCGAGGAGACAGGTAGGTCACAGAATCCGGCAGGCACGACGCAGCACGGCTCCAGCGCATGAGGGGTGATCTGTAGGCAGAGCTGCGTGGGGCTGCTCAAGCCTTGATCCGAGGTGGACACAAGACAGGTGAGGTCCACCATGCTGCTGAGGATGGTGCATGTCGCCAAGGATCTGGGCTTGCACAGTCTGCAGCCTTCCTGTGCCCTAGTGGCAGCCAGGACTCTCACTCGGCCCCAGCACAGGAAGAGGGTGAACAGCAGGCAGTTGATGGCGAGGCTGCCTTGGCCCGCGAGGCAGGTTGGTGCTGTACAGCTGCTGGGATGCAGGCGTATCTACTTCCATGACTCAGGACATGAGCACAAGCGACCATTGCTGAGGCCCGCCTACTGGAAGGGATGTGCAGCCATGAATCTACACAAGCAGTGCAAACAAAACCCCTGCAGGCCAGGGAGCGGGGGTCAGCGTCTGACTGAACGCATAGGCAGTATGTGACAGCATGTCAAGGCATTGACTGACCGACCTGGCCCCCTGCAGGCTTAGCAGGGGGTGTCAACGGCTGCGCGCAGAGCGAGTTTCTAGGCAGCAGCATGACCTCCCGGCCAGGCTCGTATGAGGACTTGGAGGAGGCTCTGTCAGATGCCCCCGCGAATGGGCACTTGGCCGACGGCCAGCCTGAGCCCGTGGCAGGGGACAAACCGGAGCCTGTGGAGCAGGGGATGCCCGTGGCTGAGCAGCCTCCCGTCACGCACACCACTGCAGTGTTCCTGGCAGGTGCAATGCCACATGCACCTGCAACACTGTTCGCAAGCCCGCATCATCTGCCTGGCAGGCTTGCAGTAGACCCCTGCACGCCACAAGCATGAACTGCATTCCCTGCAGACCCGAGGGACCTGCCTGCCCGACTTGCTGTGAGCCCCTGCATGCCCACCCATACTTAGAGCTCCTGAGCATGCTTCTCTCTCAGGCCCATGGAGCAGCCCTGGCCAGGCAAGGGCCCTCTGATTAGCCCTGCACGTGCGCTGCAGCAGCCAAGCCTGGCAATCAGGGGCACTTCTGCCTCAGTCAGGACATTTTGAGCACACCGCAACGCCATGCACAACGTGAAACTTGGGCACTTGTGTAGGCTGGACAGCAAGTGGACCCTGCCTTCCTGCACTGCAGATGCGGCGCAGCAGACAGATGCGGCAGCTGTGTGCGTCCCAATTGCTGGAGACCGCCTGACAGGGTTTTCGAACTTCCGCATCGTGCTGAGCCGGGCGGCCGTCGATGGGTGGGTGGAGCAGGACAGCCCCTGCTGTGGGGCTGCCAGCGTGGCAGGGGCCTGGAACGCAGTACGGCCAGCGGGTAGGGCATCCATATGATCTTGTTGCACTGTCTGAGGGCTGGGCTTGAGCTGCCTCTGCTCACCGCTGAGCAGCGCTGTGGCCTGCTGCAGCAAACAGGCTGCAATGTGGGTGCCTGGAGCATTGCCACACGCAGCAGTGGGGGCCTCAACGGCTAGAGTTCAGAGCCACTTGCCATGCTGCTGTACGCCCTCCCACTCACCCTGATTGCCTGCAGGCAGGCAGCGCCCCCCCAGGGAGCTTGCCCTGCTGCGCTGTGCCTTTATACTGCTGCTTTCCACTGGGTAAGTACTGCTGCAAAACCCCTCCCTGCCTGCAGGGTTTTCAGATGGTGAATTGGTCTTGCATGTGGAACCTTGCTGATCTGGAGCCCGCCTGCAAGCAGGAGGCCCAGATGCTGTGAGGGCTTTGTGTGCATGTAATCCTGGTAAAACCCTTGGTCAGGATTCTGGCCTGCCTGCAGGGCTGGCGCGCGCCTCCAAGGAGGATGCCCTGATGCTGTATGTGACCCACTGGCAGGCGGATGTGGACAAGCTGTGCAGCCGCCTGGCTGCCCTGCTTGGGGTGCCGGACGCCGGCGCGCTGCAGCGTGCTGTGGCTGCGGCGTGGCCCTTTGAGAACCAGGTGAGGCAACAGAACGTCCTGGACAGCATCCCAGTGCACTGCCGGCGGACCATATCTAGAGGCGCTGCACCACACAGGTGCTGCAGGGTGTCCGTGCGAGACCCAGGTAAGCTTTGCAGACCATCCATGTCAGCACAAATGTGCATCGCTGTGGCGTACAAGATGGCCCCCCTGCACCAAACGAGAGGAAAGGAGTGACTTTTACACACCATCCTGGTCACCGTAGATGTGCATTTGTATGTGCTGCACCAACCAGAGGGCACCATGTGAGCTGATGCCCACTCTGGACAGCACAGCTTTCTTTGCTGCTTGTGCCTCAATGGGGGGGTGATGTCCCACACCAGTGCTGTGACCTGGCCTGCAAGAAGTAAGACAGCTGTTCATGAGAGTGCTGGTCTCCCTGCGGCTTTAGTGGCCCGTCCTGCTGGGTGACACAGTCGGGGCCAAGGCTTCAGCACCGCTTTGCTGACTGCGAGGATTGTGTTGAGTGCCAATGCAACACCATCGGCTGACACTGCAGCTTGCGCACAGGCGTTAGCAACCTGAGCGCAGCATTCTGCATGTCCTGGCTCATCTGCTTCTGCTCAGATCGCTTTGCTGGCTTGCTCAGAGGGCCCCTGCGGAAACTCCCCAAATGTTGGGCTTGGTGCAAAGGGGACTCTCATGTGAGGGGCTCAGCTGGTGCAGTCCACCAGATGCGCCGGAAGCGACATCCCCAAGCCTTCTTTCTTGGCCTTCCACAACTTCGTGGAAAATGATGTGCAGGCAAATGTGGAGCCCAGGCAGTCATACTGACCAAGGCAGATGCGCCAGAAGCGACGGCACCAACCTGCATCTCTTTGCTGCTGCAGAGCTCAGTGGAGGGTGATGTGCAGGCACATGTTGCGGCTAGGCCGGTGAAGCGAACCAAGGCAGACGTGCTGGAACTCCTGCAAGAGCTGCTCAAGCAGCACTTTCCGCGGGCAGCTCAACAGGTGGGCTGACGTGCTCATGCAAGGGTGCCAGACAGGCTGGAGGGCTGGTGGCCAAACTGTCAGCTGGCATTCTGGGCAGAGCGTCTCATGCACTGATAGACGACCACAGCAGGTCGGGGAACAAGGGTGGCTGCCATATCCACAACCGCCTTGCTGGGCAAAGCCTTCAAGGCTGAGGTGCATCCTAAAGCCGTGATACCAGCTCCAGGAAGCAGGTGGCGGTGATGTTTACAGCTGACCTGCAGGGCAAAGCATCTCAGAGGCATAAGGTGCCTGCAGCATCGCCTTATTGTACCAGTGGCAGGCATGCAATGAGCACATTGAATTCCTTGCTGGATGTACGCCTGAAAGAGGTGTTTGGGATGCAAGCATGTGTGGCCACCTGCGCTGGCGGCAGGTCTTTGCTTTGCCTCTGCGAAGCGCTTAGGTCAGTATCCTCCCAAGCAGGCGAGTGCTGACGTGAGGAGGAAGTGGCTTGGGAGTGCAAGACAGGGCGGCAGGGCTCAGGCAATAGGGTACAGTCATGCGTCAACCTGCATCTGCAGGCGTCTGAGGCAGCCTCCGTGCTCCAGTCCAGCCTGAGCCTGACAGCTTCAGGCGCCTTCAGCGAGGGCGCGCTCAGCCGACAGTCTTCACAGGCTGTCCCTGGTCTGCAGCCTTCACAGGGACGCCAGCAGACTTCACAGGCAAGCCAGCAGCATTTGCAGGCAAGGGCTTGCATGTGCATGCAGCTGCCCCCACCTGCTGCAGGACTCCATGATCGTGGGCAGGCCAAGTGCCGGCCTGCTGGGCTGTGGTCTCTGAAGTCTCTATGTCCCTCCATGCGCCGGCCAGTGCAGCTGCGTGCAAAGCTATGCACCCTCTGTGTTTGATGGCCACTGCAGTGCAGCAAAGTACAAAGCTGCAAAGCCCTTTCCATCAGCCGGCCGGGGGAGCTGCGTGCAAAAGCTGTGCACCCGCTCCCGAGAGCCAGCCAGCACAGCTGCAGGCGCAGCTGTGGAGCTATGCGAAGCATGGCAAGACCTGAGGCACTCTGTTGAGCTTGTGTGCTCCTGCAGGCTCCTTCATGGGGCATGGCGTTGCCAGCTCCCGCAGGCCCCAGCGGTGTGAACGGTGGTGTCAGCCACCAGGACGGCGGTGCGGCCCCTGCCGGCCCACCTGAGATGTCAAACGGCCCTGACTCAGTGAGGTGAGCAATTTGATGGCCCTTGATTGGGCAATGCTGGCAGTGTGACCTTCAAAGGCAGCACACTGAATGCCCTGTCCTCTTGCTCCAGTTCGGTCATTGAAGTTCCGCCAAACGCCTCCCATGCGGGCGAGCAGAGCCAGAGGTCAATTTGTTCTTTACTGTTGCTGTCTACATTCACTCATTATACCTGCTATGCAGCTCTGGCAGTGTGGCCTCCAGGCAGACGACTGCCAGCCGCATGGCACGTCTGAGGGCCGTCCTGTCTCGCCGCGCATCCTCTGGTCTGGAGCAGCCGTTGGCGTCTACGCCAGAGGCCTCAGGTTCCGCAGAGCATGCTGGCACAGCTGGCAGTCAGGAGCTACAGGCAGTGACCAGCAGGCAGCTGCATGAGACCCCCAGTCTGTCCAACGAGGTGCCTGTTACGACCAGCAGGCAGCTGCTCGAGGTGCCCAGTCCGCCCAAAGGCGGGGCTGGTTCAGCAGACACTCAGGTGCAGTGATGCGCTGCATTAAGCAGTGTCACTGCTGTCTTTCTCATCACGTTATTTGTCCTTGCGGTCCGGCAGAGCCGGAGGACCTCCACTGCTGCTGTTTGACAATCAAGGCTGCTCTGAGTCCACTCGAACAGTGCACCTGCTTGATGCGTGGCTTGTTGGAGATGACACAGCAGGGCAGAGGAGCAGCCCGGCGCATGGAGCTGTGACACCTGGCAAGGAGGCCACCTATCAGGCAGTGCACTCCCCTGACCTCTTTGTCACTCAGCCAACTGCGGCACACTGCTCGTCTGCAGGGGCTACTGGCCCTCAACGAGGAGTCATACCCCCCAGCAGCAGCAGTCCTCACATTCTCCCACATTGCATTGACTCGGGCTCCCTGTCTGTCTGCAGGGGCGTGAGGGCGCCCAGCCCAGTACAGAGGGGCCTGTGGCCCTCAGCGAGGAGTCGACCCCTGAGCAGGAGCAGCTCCAGCTCTGGCGGAATCTGGCAACGGCGCTGCGCCAGCGGCAGAGGGCAGACCGGCTAGCGGCCATTGTGCAGGCACTCCTCAACCGCATGTGAGTCCTCTTATGGGATGGCCTGGCAGGGCCATGGCGAAAGCGTTTGCTCCATGGGTCAGGCACTGCTCACCCCACGCCAGTCCAGTCGATTGTCCTCACTTGGTCTTTGTGTTCATTCAAGGCACTTCTGCTCAGAGTGGCAATCAGATTCTGTCAGGTGAGCAGAGTGCAGACGGGCTGGTGGCCATCAAGCAGGCGCTGCTGAGCCACGTATGACTTTCTGAAGGTGCCCCATCTGATGCTGGCGCCCCCTGCAGGCGCGGCCTCTGGAATCTGACTAAAGAGCGTCCGAGCACAGCACCTGTGGGCAACGACCGCCTGATGTGGGCGCTGCGGCAGCTAGCCCGGCTGCAGGGGGAGGAGTTGGCAGTCTGGAGGCTGATGGCCGCAGGTGAGAGGAGGGGATGCAGTGCCGGCTGCGGCCACGCAGCCCTTGGCAGCACGGTAGAGGTAGAGGACTGTGGGCATGTCTGACAGCAGCATGTTAGCTGAAGCATGGAACCGCCATTGCTTTCTTTCTGTACCAGAGCATCTTCCTTCGATGATGTGGTCTAACCTGGTCTCCAGCTGAGCAGGGCTCACATCCTGCGAACCATGAAAAAGTTGGCCTGGATTGGCTGGCAGCAAAGGACTGGGCACACTGATGCATCGACTTGCTACAAGCTGCCTCATGTGCAGTGTAGGCAGAAATGCTAATCTCATCTGCGGTGCTGTGAAATGCAAGGCTCGCTTGTGTTGATGTGCGACGGAAACAAGTTTTTTTGGCTGACCATCGCTTATGCAGCCTCTGAGACAGCCCCTGACATCTGGACTGCCCTGCTGCAGGGCGACAGAAGGCTGAGTACAATGTGAGTCCTGAGGATGACAGGAGCGCTGTGGACAGGCAGTGGGTGGGGCTTACTGCCGCGCTGGCCCGCCCCCACAGCGCGGTCCTGTACCACCTCCAGAACCACTACTCGCTGATCTATGCAGCCAGGGAGTGGCATGCTGATGCAGGTGGGTCTCATGAGTCTGGAGGAAGCTCAAGTCAGCCTGTGCTCTTTGTGCAACCCTCAGTGCCATGGTTCTGCCTGTGTCAGATCATCCTTGGCAGGCAGCAGAGCACCAGCTAGCCCCTGACATCTGTCAGCATGTGTGTGCAGACCAGCAGGGTGAAAGCAAGGATGTAGGCCTTCAACCCTGGCTGCCTGACAGTGCTCTCTGTGCAGGCACATTCTGCACAAGGTGCTGGCAGCCTTGCCAGCTCTGTCTTGGTGCATGTCATAGGCAGCCCAGAGTAGCACCCGGTGGCAGGTGTCAGCGCCAAGTTGTCCATGAGCTTACTGCACCTGGCTTGGCGCTGATGCTGTGGTTGGAAGGCCACCTTGGGGCAGAGCCTGGCGGTTTGCACATGGTGCCAACAGCAAGAACTGCTGCTGCTGACGACGAGCCTGCGTTGCAGGATACAGCGGCAGCCGCGACGTGCGGCAGCTGCTGGTGGCTCGCCCTGGACAGAAGCCCTGCGCATGGCTTGACTTTGAGACAGTGAGGGGGGACCTGATGAGCTGGTTGGGCTATGGGATCATCGGCGTTGCGCGAAGACAAGTGGGTAGTCTCCCCATCACTGGCAACAAGCCTGCACAGGGCTGCTTATGCGCTGGTCCAATCGTGCAGCACAGGGCCTCTGCTTCGTGACATGAGCAATCAGGCATCAGGTCAGCCGCGTGCTTGGGGTGCTGGCTGCATATTTGCGTTCTTGAACTAGCGTGAGCTGTGGTGCGTCACGCCTGGCTGCGTGATGTTGTGGCATGCAGCTCATCTGCTGCTTGTTGGGCACAGCCAGCTCATTTTCTGCTTTGTGGGCATAGCCAGCTCATCTGCTGTTGTGGGCGCAGCCAGCGCAAAAGCACCGGTGAATGGGACACACAGAAGCTGTTGCAGGAAGCTTGCATGTAGCTCTGCAACCCTCGTGGGCAGCTGCTGATCTATCTTCTAAAATTGTCTGAAAGACTCATTCATGCAGGATGTCCTGCTGACGACACAGATCTCAGCAGAGCCCTCCTCCTCTGAACCTAACAGCCTGGACACAGCCTGAAGCAGCCACCAGGCAGGCAGGCAGGCCGGCAGCGCCTCACTGACCCCCTGCCATCAGCCTTAGCGAGCGCCACCTCAGTCAGGGCATCCCCGCTCACTAGCAGCAGCACCCTCGCTGGCAAGCGTGCAGCTTGGGACTCTGCCAGGCTCAAGCTTACAACACAACTTGCCCATGACCCCGCAGACTTGCTGGTAATCGTGCCAGCAGTCATTGCAACCCAGAACTGATGAGTGAAGGAAGGAGCACGCCGACCACGGCTACCCTCTTGCAACTGTGCCTCAACAACCGCGGCAGGCATTTACACGATGTGTGTTGGTGCTCATTCATATGTGTATCCAGCAAGAACTGTTGCTTCTCTCCCAGAAAGAACCAAAACCACTATGTGCTGATAATAAGTCATGCCTCACATCACACCACTCACATCTCATAGACCCAGTAGCTGCATGATCTCTTCAGTTGTAGATCATCACCCCTCCCGCACAGCGGCTTGCATGTCAAAGTTGGCCATGGCGTGATCCTTTTTCGCGATATGCGCATGCTTGCTCATAATGAGAAGCAACCTCTACATTTGTTCTATCTGCTTACCAGCTGTGCTGGTGTGCATCTTTCACCCCTGAATGAATTGTATTGTCAAAGAGCTGTTGTTGTGAAGGTGTCTTACACGCTAAGGCATGATGCAATCAGGGCTGTGATGCACTTCACCAGTCAACAGTCGACATGTCTGCTTTTGCAGGCCCCTGCACCACCTTTCCATACCTGCACAGCATTTCTGATGCTGTCAAGTTGCTGGCCGTCACTGCACATGAGGAAGCTGTTCAGAGCAGCTACCCACCGTGTAAATTGTGAGCCATGACACGGACAGTCAAACATCTTTGTGAGAGGGTTCCACTGCAGCAGAAGGTATGCCGTCTGCTGGCAGCCACAGGAGTGCATGGCAGTGCAGGATAATCAGGACACTACATCAGTTGGCGTATTGACTTGCCTGAACACAGCAACCCAGATGGGGGCAGATGGCACTTTTCACAGAAAGCTCGCCCTGCAAAGGGAGAAGAAGTGTCCTCACAACGTGTCATCTGAAGTGCATTGAGTTCCTCTGTTGCAGCCATCATGTCAACCTAGACATGACTACGATCAGATCCTGACTTGGCAGCCACAAATGCAGCCATCAACATGATCGGGGGCAGGAATCCAAGATGTGTCCCCGAGTCACAAGGAACACAGAGCATGTTTGGCTCACATCCTCATCGCGGAAGGCTGCCACAGGCTGCAGCCCTTTGCGCATGATGGCGCCCTCGCCAGGAGCCAAGTCCTCTGGGCCACTCAGGCCAGGCTGCACACAGGTGTCGGCCGTTCAGGGTCCAGCGGACGCACTGCATGCTCCTGCCCAGCTCAGCGTGCAGGCATCAGGAAACCAGCTCTAGCCCTCAGGCTCAACTGCCCCAGCCACTCAGGCCAGGCCACAACTGACAAGCTCAGGACACAGACACCCACTACATGCTTCCTGGCACCACCACACAGCCTGAGAGCTGAGCTGGAGGGAGCACAGGTAACCTGCCACCTGCCCAACCCACCTTGGGTGTGATGTTTTCAAGGATGGCCTGCACATTTGTCTTCATGTAGCCAGTCAGGACCTCCTGCAGAACCTGAGGGGTTTGGCAGGCTTTCATGGCAGGGGTGGTGACGTGAAAGTTGCCTACGGCTTGCACACACACAGGGCTAAGCTCATTCAAGACATGCCTGCAGTGACCACTCATGGTGTGCCACAAACAGTGAGCGTGCTGATGCTGTCTCCTACTGATGCTGTGTCTGCTGATGCTGTGCCCGCCTTGAGCTGTGTCCGCTGATGCTGTGCCCACTCATGCTGGTGGCACCCGAACTGTGCCTGCTAAGGCTGAGTGTACACAGCCTGTGTGGGCGCGAACAATAAACGCAGGTGCAGCTGGGGTCACGTTCGCATGTGTGCATACAGCAGCTGTTCGCACTTCACCTGCTGAGGCCACACATGCTGGGCACTCATGCTGTGCCTGCTCAGCACCAGGCAGGGCAGCTGCTTGCCTGGCCACTGGGGGTATGTGAGTGCAGCAGCTGCCCAGCAGGCTGTCAAATGCTGAGCCCACAATGCTGGGCAGCTGCTTCCACACCGCAGGAGGGCAGCTGCTTGCCTGGCCTGTCTTGAGGCTGGCGGGGACGCGACTGGCGGAAAAGATGTCAGAGAACTTGTTGTCGCGACCCAGAATGCCATCTGTCAGCATCAGCCCAGCCAAAGCTCCAAGCACCTCCGGCTGCCCACTGTCTCCTGTCGCCAACCACCGCGTGGTCTTGACCTGCACAGGCAACACGCACAGAGTGGAATGCAGGAGGCTGCACACAAATGCTGCCTGCTACCTCACCCACCCTGAGGTTTGTACAGCATCAGAGTGCGTGGGTCACTGCCTACTGCAGGACACACCCTGGGCAAGCTACTCTTAGGTCATACGCAGGTTGAGGGCGCCATGCAGTGCATCTGGCATTACATCAAGCCACACAACACCTGCCTGAAAGTCATTGAAAGGGTCCTTGCCAATGAAGGGGAGGTAGTCGACCGGCTGGTAGAGCTGCCCTGCAGACACCACAGCTGTGGGAGGGCTAGCAAGGCCTGAGCGTGGAGACGCTGAGTGACAGCTCAATGGACCTTCCTTGACCACTCAGACAACATGGCTGCATCTTGCATGATGTGCACGAAGCTCCTCACTGTCGCTGCTCCAAAGCAGACGGGCCATGTCTCAGTCCCAAGGTGGTTTGGTCTTGATGGTAGGCCGGCAGGGGCAGCTGAAGAGGCAAGCCCATGCTTGAGCACCCCCATGTCTGCCCCACACAGTGAGGTGCAGCCATGATGATGATCCAGCAACATGCCACATCTTGGCACTGGGGACCCATCTGACCACCCCTGCTGCAGCTGTATCTGCCAACACTCCACCTTGCTGCGCATGCACATGCACATACTCAGCCCTGAGACTCCAACACACATACTGCCTGTGCTGTCCACCCTGTGTCAGCAAGCAGCAAAGCTTCATATACCACAGTGTTGCACACGGTGCATGCTAGATGTAGGCTGTGGGAATGACTCATTGGTGCCTCACAGCGGCACAACAGCTGTCGGCAGCAAATGCGCACCTGACCACTTGTGCTGCACAGTCTCTGTCAGGGGAAAGCGGCGTTTGGCATACACCTCCAGGGATGCCCAGTAGTCCTGGTACTCGTCTGCCTTCAGCCCTGTTCTCTGGCGCTTGTCCAGCAGCAGGAGCAGATCATGGTCTGCAGGGTGGAGAGGACAACTGCCTTTAAATGTAGGGCCCCATCTCTGCCTGGCAGCATGTATGTGCTGATTGCTGAGGCGAATTTCTGCAGGGATGCATGCTCGGCAGGGGACCTTGAGAGGGACGATAGGGTCTTGTCCAGGGTTGCTGGCACCTGTACCACATGAACTGTGCCAACTTGGTGCAGCAGCCAGCTGGCCCTTGCCAAGGTGGCCTCACCACCTCGTCAGCGCAGCAGTCAGCTGGCCCCTGCCAGGCTGGCGTCACCACGTCTCAACGGTGCAGGCTATGGCATCCAGGCAATATCAGGAAACTGACACAACTTGCAGGGGGTTAGCTGCAGGCATGCGCAGACAGGCACCACCAGGCAATCACTGGCCAAGGGAGGCTTGACCACCACAGGTGGCCATATAGACATGGATCCTCACTCTCTGTAAATGCAGAGTGTTCGCAGGAAGAGCACCAGGACCTGAACAAGTCAGCAAAACCGCTCACAAGCAGGTTATCTCCATAAGCGGCGACCAGAAAGGGTAGCCTCACCCAAGTCGGGCTATGCCACCACCTCACACCCAAGTCAATCACCACAGGTGGTCAGAAGAAGGGGGACTTGCACCTGGATGAGCAAGCATCAACCATTTGCAAGACTCACCTGAGTCAGGCTGCGACACCACCCTGACAAACATTGGGGAGCCTTCCGGGTCGATGGTCCAGAATTCCTGTGCTGGGTCCATCTTCCCCTGAAGCAGACCGTGTAGCATCGTGTGGACGATGTGCTTTCCAAATGTGGCAATGGCGGTTGTCCTCCCACTACAGCCAGCCTGGCTGGTGCAGCATGGCTGGCTGCTATGTGCACAGGGGTTTTGAAAGCATGCCCAAGCAATCACCAGCGCAGGACTGACATCATGAGAAAAACAAAATGTTAGCACCATGATAGCCTACCTTGGGGATGGTAGCACCAGCTTGGAAGGAGGAGCGTTGCTGCTGTGCATGCACAATGATGCGCACATTGCGCAGTGCCTTGCGTCTAGTGCATTGTGTGCCTGGTGCCCACCTTGGGAATGGTGAGAGTGATGGCATAGAAGCGGAAAGGCTGCTGTCGCGCGTGCACTGTCAGGTCATGGTGGATTGGAGTGTGGGTTGCATACACCACATGGTCGCCCCTGGCAGTACCGCCGCCAGCCACCTCCACTTTGTCGCCAGGGAACTTGTCCACATGGGAGACTTCAAAGATCTGGCCGCCCATTTTGATCACAGCCTCTGCGGTGCAGGTCAAAGCTCAGTGGAATGTTGAGCACCACCGTGTGCTGCGATGTGATTACCCCTGCGCACTTCTTGCGTGCCTGGCTTGCACAACAGCTCATGCCATCCTTGGTCTGCCAGTCAAGTGGCTGCACTCTTTGTGGCATCCTTTGCACGCACGCAACACCTTTCAAGTTTTGACTCACAAGCTGCGCACATGCCTTGCAGTGACACCTTTGCTCTGCACATATGCTCCTCAAAGATTGTGCCCCGGGACTCACCTGCCAGACCCTGGCAGAGGGCGATGGGGTTGAAGTGGATGGAGCCCGAAAACTTGAGTGCTCTGTGGAGGCCTCCTACCTCTGGCGTGCCTGGGAGTTGCACCTGCAGGACGCAAGCAGGCCAGGGTGAGGGTCGGCAAGACCGGGGTCTGCTCTGCCCAGGAGCTCCACTTGCAGCTGAGCACTTCTGCAAAGAGCAGGCTACCAATGTGAGCAAGCCTGATCTCTGCTGTGCACCTGCAGACTCCGGCGCATTGAGCACATGAGGCGCAAGCCTCCTACTGGTTTGTACCTGGCAGCAACACCTGCAACCCCCAACCCAGCAATGGTGCTTGGCCTCAGAGGACAGGGCATCATGGAAGGGCTGCTTGAGGCCGGGCCACTCAGGCTCAAAGACAGGGCGTCATGAGAAGGCCTATTAAAAGCGGCTGCTGCTGCGCACTATTGAAGGCCAGCCCAACACATTATGAGGCTGCAAAACAGCCTGTCCCACCCCAAGGGCCCCAGCTCCTGCCTGCCTTTGTGAATCCAGCAATGGCACTTGAACTCAGAAGGAGGGCAACCCACATTGAAGAGGCCCCTGTAGGGCCGCACCAGCTGTGCACTGTCAAAGTCCAGCCCATTGCACCAATTGGGGCTGCAAAAAGGCCTCTGCCACCCCAAACGCCACGTGCTTGTATCCGAACATGGTGGCAGGTGGCGCAGCATCAGGTAGCCCCACAGTCAAGACTCAGGCTGTGTGCAGACCAGCAAAATGACAACGCTGCCTTCCTGTGCACCCAAAGTCATGCCTGCTCTGTCTGAGAGAGCATTCCAGCCATACTCTAGTTGGGGAGCTGGCGACTTCACCTGTTCAACCTGAGGCAGGCTTGAGTTGCAGCTGATGTATTGTGCAGTAGCTGCACCATACTGCTGGCAGCCCCACCTGTTCAATCTGAGGCAGCCCCAGCTCCTGGCATGTCTGCACCTCTTCATCCCACTTCTCCTGATACTGCGAGGCCTCATCGTAAGGGTACAGCAGTCTGCAGCAGCACAGCCAGGGTAAACCAAGCAGTCATGCAGGCTGCTGGCTGCAGCTACCTGCGGCAGCAAAGTCAGGATGGACCCCACACCAGGACAGGCAGCACAACGCAGTTGCCCGCAGCAGTGGTGCCAGGCTGGGCATCACGCCCAAGCATGCAGCTGAGTGCAGCGCGCTGCACAGGGGGAGGCAGACCCCTGGACGCCAACTTTACAGAGTAAGGCATCAGTCTGGACACCGGCGGTACAGGACAGGGTATCAGTCTGGACACTGGCTGCACTGGGCAGGGCCCCATCCTAGACACACAATGTACGGGGCAGGGCATCAGCCTGGACCCCACCCATGACCAAACATACCATATGTTGTTGTGGCAAAGCAAAGCAGAATGCACTGCCAGAAGGCCGCTCCCAGCCCCCCAGCAGCCAGCCTCACAAATGCCACCAGGCAGGATACAATTGTCGAACAATGTGACAAGCATGGCTGAGGGAGGGCGCACCCTGTGGTCTTCTCCAGGTCACAGCTGATGCCCTCATCGCTGACAACGCTGCTGATCCAGTCGATGCCGGCCTTGTGAGCCTCTGACACCTGGTCAGCAAGGCCACCTCTGTCTAGACAGGCGCTGAAATAGCAACAGAGATAGGCATTGCCAGGCCATGCAGCCAAGCAGAAGCAATTATACTTTGAGGCCGTGCAGTTGTGAGCACCACACAATGACAATGCTGTTCCCCCTGCCCCAGGGCTGTGCAGGTGCTGTGGACAGGCTGGCTGAAGGCCGGCTGCAATAGTATTCGGCCACAGCTTCAATTACATGGCCCACCTCCCCCAGACAGCTTGTAAACAGACTTGCATGGCCGAGACAAGACACAGCCAACATGTGTGACTTTTGACGGACCTGGTGAACTGCTTTGGTCATACCGTTGACTCTTGATTTCCAAACACTTGCTGCTATACCAGGTTACCAAACTCTTGCACTATAGAGGCTTGCAAACGGCCTGAGCAGGCCGTTTGCAAGGGGTTCAACAGGCCTGGCCAAGCCAGCAAGGTGCAGGCACCACTGGCATGAGTTGCTTGCTTCGCTATTCATCTTGGAGCAAGCCATGCACGGCACTGCTCAGTCCTCCTGCGGAACGAGCAGCAATGCACTGCCCGAGTGATCCCCTGCCATTCACAGCTGTGCCTAGGGCCAGAAAGTACCAGCAAAGCTTGAGCCCTCACTCTAGCGGCTGCATCTTTGCCATCTTGTGCCTTAAAGGCTGCACTTGATGCCAGGAGGCACCAGCAAAACCCGCAAGCTCTCACCTTGACGGCTGTGCACCATGCTTGGCTTTCCAGGCTGTGCATAGTGTGTAGTGCCAGGAACCACCAGAGAGGCCCTCAAGTCCTCAAGCCCTCACCTTGGAGGCTGTGCCAGACGAGTGGTTGGCTTTGATGGCTGTGAAGGTGTCATCCACCCAAGTCTGGGCGGAGCCAGCCACGCGGCCACTTTGGCCCGCGGCCACAGTTCTGTCCTCCAGGACAATAACCTTCTTGCCTGCAGGCCCACATGTACGTGTTGACTCAAGCTACATACACTGTACACCCTGGCCTAACAGTGACAACACCCCAGCTATTGCCTGGACTGCACATTGCAGGGGTGAGGCATACTTGTGGGGTTTGGTGTGCATAATTGTGCTGCAAAACATCAGCATGCCCAATTCTCCCTGGGGACACCCTAGCGGTTACACGCACGTGTCCCAGTATGGACAGCGCTCCTGCCTGCTTGGCATGCAGGACAGTGCACTGCAGCACAATTGGGAGTGGCCACCTCCGGTCTGGCTTGGGTGCAGGCAGTGCCCTGTCATGTCAACAATCAATGTGACTACAAGCAGCCACGTGTGGCTGCGGTGCAGCCACACCTCACTGCATATCTTCTTTTGGCCAAGCATCGATGCATACTGGTGCTGCCCTGCCTGAGATGTGAGCGCCAGCAGGCCAAACACGTCGCCAACAACACCATGTATCCATGGTCAGAATCCCCTTGGGGAGGCCCCTGCTAAGGCAGGCTACAGAGGTAGCCCGCATGTACTCGCACGTGAGATCCGCTGTGCTCCAGATGCTGTTCCCACCTGCTTTTGGCCAGGCTGCACACTGCGTTTGAGGCGCACAAGCACCGCAGATGCTCTGCTCACCTGCTTCTGGCCAGCCTGTTTGCAGTCATGAGGCATATGGGCCCTTCAGATGCTCTGTCCACGTGCTGCAGCCGGTGCTGAGGCCTGTCATGCCTGCCTGCCAGTGCCTGGGTGCAATGCTGAGACCTGTCAGGCCTGCCCAGCCGTTGGGGCAGGTGCCTGGCATGTGCAGAGGCCTGTCACCCCTGCAGGTGCTTGGCTGCCCTGCCCACCTGCTTTGGCCAGGTTGTAGGCTGTACTGAGTCCCGTCAGGCCTGCTCCTATCACCACCACATCTCCCTGCACCTCCTGGCCTGCACCCAACCGAGGGTAGCGGGGCTGCAGCTTGTCCTGGCCCCACACAGACGGCTCCATGCCCTGCGGCCAGGCCAAGCTGACATTCGCACAGCAATGTCAAGACGCCTGTTGTAGCTCATTGAACAGATGGGCAGGTGTACTGTGGACACGCCCTGTCCCAGTGACACTAAAGCCTGGCATGAAGGGCTGGGGGTCTGCAACTTTCTGCCCCCGACTGCAGCTTTGCTTGCCCTGCAGCTGTTTGGTGAGCTCACAAGGCCTGGCAAGTCCAGCTGAGCATGCACCCTGTGTCCTGGTCCTCAGTCCCGCAAACATGCAGTTTTCAGTATGCTTGAGCAGCACAATGAAGTAGGGGGGCTGCTTGATCACTGGTGACATTGGGCTACGCTGATAGGCAGACACAGCGTACATGCTCATGCTCTCAGCCCTCTGTGGGTGGTACAGCTCATGATCAACAAGGGCCTGTCGCAGACCCAAGAGCACCAGGCACCAGCCTAGCATTGGCTCCTGGGGTAGCATAGCTCATGATCAATGCTGAACTGGATCAGGCACCAGCAAGTTGCACTGCTGCCAGCAAAAACAGATCTGCAGGAGTGCTCTCAGGCCAGATATACTGGCAACAGCTTGTCACAGTGCTCAAGGCAAGTCATGATTGCGAGGCTGCCAATGAGTCAGCCTGCCACACCATCGATCCAGAAGTTGTACTGCAACAAGGACCTGCCACACAGCTTCTGGCCAGCTGCGTTGTGTGGGCCAGCTGGGAGTCACCCACAGGGACAGCAGCAGAATGACAGCCGCAATCAAAGAGTGCATCCCACCTGCAGCGGTGATCCTTTCACATTGGGCTGAGTGGTCGCCTGCTCCACTCCTGCTGCTGCTGATGTGGCCATCTGCCTGCGCAGTCTAGATGAAGAGGCCACAGGGCCTCTTGGCTGCAACCTAAGTACGTTCTTCAGCACCACCTGGTATGTTCTCATGCGCAAGCAGGGCAGCACTGCGGTGACCTGTCTGGCACTGACATGTTGCATCTCTGCAGGCAATTTGATATCAGGGAAAATCTGGCTTTTTAGGTTTACCCAGATTACAGGCGCCAAAAGGACAGGTGCACCATAGCATATTCACCACACACATCATTTGGAGGGCAGATGCAGGATCTGCCAAATAACTCCTGGAACAGCTATGCAAGTGTTGGGGAGGGTGCAATCTGGGGACATCAGCAGAAGTTCGCCCGTGTGCTCAATATGGTCTAGACCGGTCTCTGCCTCGTCCCCGACCACGGCCACCCTCCTGGCCGTGCCTGAAAGCGCCGCCCACTGTATGCATGCCTGCAGCGCAATACAGGATGCACTGAGGTGCACAAGCTGGAGTGCCAAGCTTTTGTGGGACACCCATGTGAGGCCCCCACATGCCCCCCCACATGGGCCCCCACCTGCACATGTGGCGCCAGCCAGAGCTGTACAGCATGTAAGGCAGTAGAGCGGCACAGCCATGCGCCAGCAGCCTTTGCCCACCATGGCTGTACACATGACGGTCCACCACAGCTGGGAGGTGTATGACGTCTCACCTTGCATCCTGTGGTGCTGGCGATTGCTGCCACTTCCGCTGCCACTGCCACGACCCTGGGCCTGAGGAGGCTGCTGGTAGGAGCTGCCAGCCTGAGCCCCCATGCTGCCAGCTTGGGCCTCTATGCTGCCAGCGTGACGCCCCATGCCGCTCCCAGGATTTTGCATGGTGGTGTTCCTGCAGCCGGATGGTGATGGCTGGTGCAGGACCAGCAGACAGAACATTGGACTGCAGCGCCACCAGCTTTCTATGTATGATTTCTCGCCAGCTTGAGGCCCCATGCTGCCCCCAGGAGTCTGCATGGCTGACTGCTCAAAAGTTAGTCAAGCACAGCAATGTGAATTACTCCGTTACTCTCAGCCCCAGAGGCATAGAGCGATGCCAGCCCTGGTCCAGCTCAGCTGGTGCAGCCAATCATATCATGCATGACTATGTCCATACCGCAGATGGTGTGTGATCCTGTGCACCTCCTTGCACTAGTGGCAGCCATCCTGACCAGTCACAAGTCTCAGAGCCAACAGATCAAGATGCATCGTTGTGAGACTGGTATCTTGGGCCAAGTGAACAAAGCCAGCAGTCCACCAGCAAAACAGGACTGCTCCAAAACCCACCACTTGCGGGGTCCTGTTGCTGTGTTTGATTGCTGTCTGCACATGCTGCCCAGCTGCCTCACAGTGAGTGAGAGCGCGTGCATAAGCGCCCAGCACCCTTAGCCAGCAAACCAGGTAGGGCCGGGAACCAATAGCAAAGAGTCAGAACACTTGATGGCAGCAGCAACAACACCCACTGCTGCAGCAGAGCCAGCTGCAGCAGCCTAGGCCTCACATTGCAAGGCTTTTGGAGTCAAGAGCAGATGGAGAGCTCACCCAAGCCGGGCGCCAGCACCACCGCCAGCTGGCAGTGGCAGCGGCAGCGACTTCCCCAAAATATCCAGCGCCGCAGAGATGTCCAGTGCCGCAGGCGCCCCCACAGGCGCCATGTCGCGCATCTGCTGCGCGGGCGCAGCAGCAGGCTGATGCTGCTGCTGCCACTGCCCTGAGGCCTGTGTCAGCTGAGCTGGGGCCGCAGCAGGCTGCTGCTGTTGCCACTGCTGTGCGCCCAGCGCCCCCTGCCCCAGATGGTGCGCACCCTGGCCAGGGTTTGGCGGCCCCCACATCGAGGGCCCTGCCACCAGCTGCGGCTGGGCACCCACGCTGCCGTGGTTTGGCTGCCTGCTGGTGTCCTCCCACCGTGAGGTGTGGCGGCCGCTGCGAGGGGCCGGCCCAGCGCGGGGCTGACCACTAAACCCATTGGTGGCAGGCGGCAGAGGCAGGCCAGACTGACAACCTATGCCGTTAACAGACGGCGCTGCTGCTGCAGGAAGGCTGTGATCCTGGCCCTGGAACCATTTTGGTTGTGCCGCAGTCACACCCGCAGGGTGTGCCGGCAGGGGCAACTGGCCCTGGTGGGTCGCAGCGGCTGCAGGGTCTGCGAATGTGCCCGAGCGACCCTGCTGATACTCGCCCTGCTGGGCACCGACCTGCCCACCTTGGCCCTGCGCTGTGCCATAGCCTGGCGCAGGCTGCTGTGCTTGCTGGGCTGGCTCCCAGCCCCATGCGCCAGCCGGAGCAGGCGCTGCTGTCTGCACCTGACCCCTCCCGTCAACCGGTCCGTGCCCATACTGCTGCCCACGCGGCTGGGGCCCCTGCTCCCAGAGGGGGGCAGCAGCAGGGGCTGCCTGTGGAGGGTAGGGCAGCCCCTGCTGTGGACTGCCGCCCGCCTGATCCCAGGCTGGTGCCTGGACCCCGCTGCCAGCACCAACTCCCGCCTGGACGTGGTTCAACTGCTGAAGTTTGCCAGCATCAGCACCCCTGCCCGCTTGAGCGAGGCCAGGCTGATGAGGCCCCGCAGCACCAGCCTCCCTGCCTGCCTGCATGAAGGCGAGCCGCTGGACCCCAGCAACAGCGCCCCTGCCTCCTGGTGTGAAGCCAGGCTGCTGTGGCTGGCCCTCAGGCCTCCTGCCTGCTTGGCTGAAGCCGGACTGCCGCGGGACCCCATCAACAGCACCCCTGCCTGCCTGTGCAGGTCCCGGCTGCTGCTGTGGACCATCCTCATCCCACCGGGAGCGCTTGAGATGCCCCCTGGCACCCGCCAGCCTCGGCACTGGCGCTCCAGCCGCCAACGGGCGCTGCAGGGCGGCCGCTCCTGGCCCTGGTGCAGCTGCATGGGGCCTGCCAGGCTGGTCAAAGCGCGTCCAGCTGGGCTCTCCTTCTGCAGAGGTCGCTGCCCATTGGCCGTGCTGCCCCTGCCCCTGACCTCCGTCAAACGCGGGACCTCCAGCCGACCACCCAGCACTCCCACCGCGAAGTGCCACCCTGCCAGCTTCCTGCGCTGGGGCTGCCTGCACAGGGTGCTGGCTAAGGGGTGGCTGCTGAAAGCGGCCCTGAGGCGGCTCGGGCAGCCCACCATGAGGTGGCAGGGGCAGCCCGCTCTGGCCTGGCAACCCCTGCTGCACAAAGGGCCCGGGTTTGGGGCCTGGCCGCCCCTGGTGCCAGCTGTCAGCAGCCACCACTGCCGGCTCCTGCAAAGGACCTCTGAACGCCTGCTCGTGCCCAGCTGGCTGCCACTGGGCCACGCCCGGCTGCGGCATGCCATGCTGCTGCCTGGCTGCGCCATCGTACTGTGCCTGGTGCAGCTGGGGACCCTCGTGCTCAGCAAAGGTGTCGCGCTGCTTGGGCTGAAAGCCATTCTGGTGAACCCCAGCCGGTGGCTGCTGGCCTGCTGCAGGATGTCCCCAGCCTGCACAAGGACAAAAAGGTTTACATTGTAAGACTTGTGTGCGAAGCAACATTAGCAACAAGTTGCGTAAACCTGAAAAGACAAGACAAGAGCTGACACACAAGGGTTGGGGTGGTCTGCCTGGGCGCTAAACAGCATTGCTTCTCCCCACAGCTACCAGCTCAGTTAGGCAGGTGCTGAAGACTGTGCTGCGCGCTGACTTGAGCAGAAATATGCTCTTGGCAGCAGATGCGATCCCGTCCAGCAACGCTGCTCTTGAAGCTGCCTGTCGTGCAACATGAGCGCATTTCAGCAGCTCTCCTGTCCCAGAAAGCTACCACCAAAGGGTTGCCGGACTCCCTGGTGAGTTCACCTGACTGCGTAGCAGGCGCCCTGAATTCGGCACTGGGGCCCTGCTGCATCGGCATGTGGTGTGCTGGCGCCCCTGGCAGCTCGTGGAAGGCAGCCACCCCTCCCTGCTCCTGTACACCCCCTGGTCCCATCGCCTGCCAGCCGGAGTGTGCAGGTCGCTCTGCCACAGGCTCAAAGCGCTGCCTGGACTCCCTGTGCCCCCCATCTGGCTGGCCGCCACTCTCGTTCCGGGGGCGCTTGCGCGTGGGGCTGCTCGGCTGCCCAGCCGCTCCTGCAGTGGACGGCAGGACGCGACTTAGGCCTGGAAGGGTTTATGCCAGACTGAGGCAACCATGCAGAGGGGCACATGCAATCGGGCTGCTTGGCTGCCCACACAAATAGCCCTGCAGTCCAAGCAGGACGTGACTTTTGCTTACGGTGGATTGGCGGGCGGGATGCCTGATTGAGGCAGCCACGCTGAGGGGCACTTGCAGCGCCGGGCTGCACAGCGAAGCAGCAGACTCTGCGGGCTGTGAGGCGTAAATCGCAGGCAACCCTGGACTGGGGAGCAATCACAGCAACCCAGGCTGCAGGCTGTGGGACATGAGAGTGCAGGCTGTCATGGGCTGAGGGGCAAGCATAGCAACCCAGGCTGCAGGCAGCTCAGTTGGGAATCATCTACCAAAAGCCAGCCTGCAAGCTGCACAACAGGTGCTGCAGATATGCATTGTACCTGATGTGTGTGCAAAGCACCAAGTCTGGCCCAACTGCTCTTAGGTGAGCATGCACTTCGTGTGGCGTCAGCTTGCTCTGCAGGTGGTGCGTCTAGTGGTGCTACAGAGCCAGGGCAGCCAAGGCACAGCTGGGAGCGCACCTGCTGCCTGGGGCCCCTGCCTGAAGTCCCTGCTGTTGCCATCCCCTGCGCGGATGTTCAGGTCACGATGGGTGGAGTAGGCGATGCGCAGCTGCACAACCAGCAACGAGAGACACGTCAGGCACACAGGCATGGAGGGTCACACCAAGGTTGCCAGGCATTGCACACTCAGGGAGCAAGGCAGCAGTACTGCACCCAAGCAATGCTGCTGTGATGGCTGCTGCAGCCTCTTTCCAGAATTGCATGACAGATTGAATGTTGAAAGCGCACAGGTCTGGCACCAAGTTCTGAGGTGCAGATCATGAGAGAGCAGGCTGTCATGTTTGATAGCAGAGCTTATCAGATCAGGCTGACCTGGTGACAGCCGCCACCATGCAGCAACACACCTCAGCAAAGCAACACAGATGCAGCCTCACCTTGTTGTAGCCACCATCGTACACTGCATGCCCATCCAGCGCAGCCTTGGCATTGGAGGCGCTGACGTCATCTGGGAACTGCACCAGCGCCTGCAGGTGACGGGGCAGCACAGTTTGTCACCATCCCTAGGGGTTGGGTAGAGGTTTGCAGGCAGCACCATCATCTGGGTGCCGCCCTGGCGCCTGGAGGTGACATGGGCAGCAGCTTCCGTCATCCCTGGCCTTTCAAGGTGAGATCTGGAGCCAGCAACTTGGTCTGAGCGCCTATGGGTGACCTGCTGTTGACTGTGCAGCCCACCATCGGCAAGCATAGATTTTGATGCTTTGCTTTGGGTACTTTGCTGTCAGACAGGCACTGCACAATAGCTGGTGAATGGCAGGAGGCGTTCTATGCTGCTTATGAGCCCTCCATGGCAGAGATAGACCGCCCAGACTGGATTGGAGTGCTTTTCCATTGAGCGAACAACCACTGCCACTGGTCCATGGAGCGCGTCATCCACCGCAAGGGCAATGGCATGCAGCAGGCCTCCACCGCACAATCTGTGTGCACTCAAGTTTTGCTCACCATCGCAGCGGAGCTGGCCTGCCAGGTGAGTGGGCACTGCGTTGTGAGTGATGGCAAAAGCTGCTCTGAAATCCAATCATGGCACAGCAGCTGCCTCTGCCAAAGAGGTCTCATTGCGGGGGTCTAACCTGGATCTGTAATGTGGCAGTTGAAGGTTGTGAGGCATTCTTATGCCCACCTGCCACATGCCATTCTTCTCAAAGATGGCCATCTTCTCCAGCTGCCCATATGGGGAGAAGACTGTGGCCAGCGCATCAATCAACACTGGGTACTCCTGCTCCTCAATCTGCGCACCACCAGAGACATGCTGGACTTGGTGCGTATGCTGCCCACAGAGAGAGGACATCAAGAGTGGCGTCCCACTTAGCAACAGGCATTGCTGTTCCTCAGTCTGCGCACAGGAGGCAACAAGATGAACATGCAAGTGGAGAGGCCTTGCCAGCATCTGCATCCTAGTCTGCAGAAGGCACAGGGACCTCAGGGCTCAGAAACTGCTGCCGGCCATGCAACCATGCATCCCACAGGTATGCCTGGCTGTGCCTCTGGTGGCTAACGTTGCCGGCGCTGGGCCTAGTGCATCAGCCTCTGCACAGGCCTTTGCCCAGGCCCTCACCTCCGCAGGCATCCCTCAAAGCAAGATTAGTGACCCAATACCCAATGCTGGTGCTGCCTGCTTGGATGGGAGTCACGAAGCAGCACTGCTTCAGGAACTGACTGATACCGAAGGCACGAGGCAGGCTGCACTCATACCCACAATAGGGGGCGCAAACACTTGCAGAAGCCACACACACAAAACTGCAGCCATTGTATGAAACAGAGGAGGAAGTCTGTCAGCCATGGCTGCAGGCAAGGCATTGCAGCAGGGAAGGTGGATTGGAGGGTAGGGGGGTGCAACATTGACAACAGCAATCGAGGGGGGGCCATGTTCAGCAACAAAATTGTGTCTGCTCTTGTACTCACAATGCACAGCAGGACATTGCCAGCCAGTGGGTCACGGCCGCCAGGGGGTGCCAGATTGACATGGGTCACCGCATCGGCAACATCCTGCTCACTCTGAGCCCAGGGCAATGTGTCATTCCTGTAGTCTCTGCAGGGCATGGGTGACTGGTTGAGAGAGCTCATGCTGGCGTAACACGCAGGCAATGGACTTGCACATGCCTAGCGCTGGAGTCAAGCACATACATTCACCTGTCTCCTCTGTGCACCCAAGTGTGACAAAAATATAGCACCTGGTGCAGCCTGTCGTCATGTTGTGCACTCCATGCAAAGGCTGACTGTACAATCATGGGCAAGACTGGGCCCCATACACTCTGACATGTAGCACGCAGTCTTGATCACCAGGGGCAATGAACCCCTGCCGACCTGAGAGCAGCTGGCAGTCTGACCCCTGCATCCCATTTGCTGCCTTTGCCACCACAGCTGAGATACACGCCAATGCAGGGCGACAGGCGCACCTTGACCTGTGGCTCTGGAACTGGATGTGCAGCTGGCGCTGCTTCCACGTGGTGGCTGTGATGGTCACATCCATCGGGCTGAAGAAACGTCCGAGGTGCAGCACCTGACGGGCGCTGGCTGCCTCCTCTGCGACTCTGCATAGGCACAGGACGACAAAGTTGGCAGCGGCACTGTCCAATGTGATGAGACACACCCACAGCGTGCTGCGCCCTGGTGCAGCCGCAGACTGGCACCTGCTGCCACCGCTGCAGACCTGCACAGTCAGCAGCCACATGCAGATTTGGTGTTGGGTTGCTGCTGAGCGCTGACTGCCTCCTGTGGTCGCCTGCACAGGCGCAGTCTGGTGGATGAAGCCTGCCCACCACATGCTGCACACATCAGGGGCTGGTAGCCTCCTGTGGGGTCCTGGGCAGGCAATAACTGTCAGCAGCCGTGCTGCACACACGATAGACAGCCCTGCTGCACACACGACAGACAGCCCTGCTGCTGGGTGCTGGCTGCCGCAATCTGCAGATCTGGACAATGCGATACTCAGGAGCCCCGCGTTACTGTGCAGAGGAGCTGCTGTCAACCAGCGGTGGCTGCCTCATCTGCAGGTCCTAACATGCACAGGCAATGTACTCCCGCATTGCTGGCTGCCCTAGTAAGCGCCCACAGCATGCTACATCTGAACATGCATGGCAGGCTAGGCGGGGAGCAGTTTCCGTGTTGCAGCAATGGCTGCAAGTTCCAGGCCCGCCCTTGCTTCGACCGTAGACGTGCTGCTCTTGCAGGACAAGGAAAGGCTCCGTACAGCAGGACAGCAGCCATTGAGTTAGTGCCACCACCCTTCCACAGCCCCAAAATCTTGACAGTGGCTTGCATTTGGGCTCAGTGAGCCACCGATAAAGCAGCAGCCTGTCACTTGCTGGAGAGGGTTCTGCAGCTTGCATCTGTTGTGGAGCGGATGGAGGCACGCATGCGCTGCAGTGCAATGCTGGCCCTTCCTCCCTGTGCGCAGGAGATTGCCCAGCTGGGCTGATTCTTGCAAAGATCTTTGGCCCAGCACTGTTCTAGCCTGCCTCGGCTGCGCCTGCAGGTCATGCCTGTGCATGCAGGGCCAGCCTCGCGCTGGCCATATGGTATGAGGCAGCTAGCCTGCTGCTGAGAGCTGTGCACTACTGTGCATGCAGGCCCAGCCTGGCGTGAGGCAGCCAGCCTGCTGCTGAGCGCTGTGGACAGACATTCATGCAGGGCCAACCTCGCGCCAGCCA
The DNA here is from genome assembly GCA_963969365.1 of Asterochloris sp. CNOR1. Lineage (NCBI taxonomy): Eukaryota > Viridiplantae > Chlorophyta > Trebouxiophyceae > Trebouxiales > Trebouxiaceae > Asterochloris > Asterochloris sp. CNOR1. The sequence continues at coordinate 1,787,163 of OZ017763.1, read as the reverse complement.
CCTGGCAATGACGGAAACCGCCAGTTATTGCCCCATGGTGTGCAGACGTGACCCAAACGTGCTGTGCAGGACAGGCCCCAGATAGGAGTGTGGCCACAAGGATCAACGTGAGAGTGGCTCCCACCTGTACTGCACCAAGGCCTGCATTTCAGGGCCCGCTGGAGGGAACAGCGCCAGCTTGACCACGTCACCATGCTGGCTGAGGAGAGAGTGCAGCTGGTCCAAGGTTATGGTAGGGCCAGGCTGCAGATTCAAGAGGCCAAAGCTGTGGTAAGCAGGCAGCAGACGTGCCTGAGAGGAGTTGCTGCACAGCGAGGGTCAAAGCTGAGGTGAGGAGGCCTCGCAGGATGTGCCGTGAACAAGAGAGAAGTGTGAAGTCGCAGGGAAGAAATCAGAGAGCTGCTGGCTGCTGCTGAGAAAGCAGTCAGCAGCAAGGCTGTGAGGGATGGCACAGTGGGGAGCGGTGTCAAGAGATGTGGAAGCCAATCTGGAGGAGTGGAGGTGTAAGATCTGGCAGCGAGGGGAGCATGCTGGCAGATGTGTGGTACCCTGCAAAGACTTTGCAGAGTGTGCAAGCTGAGGCTGGCAGCGTCTCCGGAGCTGCGCACCCCTTTGGGGCTGAGAGCGACTGCAGAAGCCAAGGCACAGCTTTGTGGAGGCAAGTGAGTGTAGTTGTCCGGCAGATGTTGTCTGCATCTGGCCTCAGAGGCTTGTGAGAGGCTTTTGCAGCCAAGAAGGCCATGCAGGGTCTCAAGTGGTGCCAGAGAGACTGCCAACACTGTGTGACAACCTTGCTTACAGCCATCTGGCTTCTTGGAGCCCGCAACTTCAACAGTTGAGTAGCTGCAGGACAGTCCAGACAGAAGCGCCTTGGTGAACCTCACCTGAGCATGGCTCACAACCAACAGCAACACTGCGCTAGCTCCAGTGCTGCTGCTGGTGCCGGTAGCACCACCGCTGACCGGAGCCTGTCGGGGACCCTTGTGGCGATGCTCATCTGTCACCTCCCCCCGATGGCTGTACTGGAAGAAGACTTTCTTGCCTTGCACCTGATGAAAGAGCAGAAGCTCAGTTTTGCACTGGCCGTGTGTGGTGCACACACAGAAAAGCTGCTTTGCAGTGCCTGACGCTGATCTGGCACCCCAAAGCATGTGGATGATTTGGCTGCTGTGAAGAGCAAGTTAGGGATGCTGATGGCGCCTGGCAAGACTCCGTATGGGCGTTGTCTCAAGTCAAGATCCGCCTCAGAAGTTGAACTGCACCTTGAAGCGCTCAGGATCAGCCTCAGCTGCCAACAGCAGGCGTTGAGCTGCAGCAACATGCTCCATCTCCAGAAAGGCCTGGGCCTTCGCCCGCAGCACCTTGCAGTGCACCATGCGGCCGTAGGGGGCAGTCAGGTGACGCAACTCCTCCTCAGATGTGGCTGGCTGCACATTGCGCACATGTAGGACCTGCGTGAGGCAGGAGAGCAGCTGTGTGCGGTGCAGCTCAAATCTGAGCATGACAGAGCAAGATCAACCCATGCAGCTGCCAGGATGACATTACTGGGTCTGCTGCATGCTTTTACATCCTTTGGTGCTAGGCCCTGCATGCACTGACACCCCTGCCCAGCCACCTTTGAAAGTTGAAGATCACCTTTGAAGGGACCTCGCGAGGCTTCATGGCCGCCTCGATCTGGAAGTGCCACAGTTGAGTCTCTGCAGGCTGCAGGAGAGGGTTCCACTTGCCTTCTTGCCTCTCTAAAGCCTTGCAGGCAGCACTCGAGTGTCATATGCTGGACGTTTGCTCCAGGTTTTAGCAGACAGATTAAGGCCACCGCAGGATCAACATAGCTGGGCCGGCATAATCAGGAAAAAAACCATCTGAACAAGCAGTCCTCTTGTATGCTGAGGCACCTGATGAGGGTACACTGCACTGCATAATAACAGCAGATATGCACTTGCACGCATTTGCTGTTGCTGCCTGGCCTCCATGTATTGGTGGAGCGGCGACTGTGAGCACTTGCTCACATCATTGCGCCGCCTAGGCTGTGACACTGGAGCAAAGCAGATAAGGAGCAGACTGCAGCGCTAAAATCGCCAGTGGGCCATGGGAGTGTGACAGTAGTCTTCTTCAGGACTGTGGCAGATGGGACTGATGAAGGACGCCATGTCAGCCTGCCTGAACTGTCAAGGTATCCACAACATCTGAAGGTGGCTCCTGCAGCACAGACATGTTGCATCAAGCTTTTTATGTCGGGTGCATGCACTGCAGCAAGAATCCAAGGCAGTCACTGGGGGCTGAGGCAAGTCAGCCCACGTGAAGCTTGACTTGGAAATGGTACTGCTGGGTGCCGCTGGCTATGGCAAGGGCATCAGCGTCAGTAGGGCTGCTTGACCCCTGACGCATCAGCAGCCTGTGTGTGACCAACTCCTGCAGCAGGGACAGGTAAGCCTACAGGGAGACCGTTACCTGCACCGATCAGCTGCCAAACAGCACATAGCTAGCTTACAAGCCAGGGCCTGGGCATGAACTCCTTGTGACTCCAGCTCCCCTCCTCGGACACACCAGCTGCGAAAGAGGCCTGCCTGGTTGCCACCGCAACCAGCCTGCAGGGGAGGGACGCTGTGCCATGCCAGCTGGGCCGCAGTTGCTGCCTCCATGCTTGGAGCAGCTGCACGCAGTTGGTTCAGCGCACATGGGTGGGGCCTACCCACCTGAAGTGTTTCAGGAGGCCTCGCAGCTTGAATGCAATGGCCTGGTGCACCTTCCACAGCGTCAGATGCTGCACTTCTCTGCAGAAGGTTCGCACTTTCAGATTGAGTCTCGTGCCCCAAAGCTTGTCCACTTGACAGCACAACAAGGGAGCCTGACAGCAGGAGCATCTGAACTTCGAGGCCAGAGACATAGGCTGCGGCAGGGTGTCTGCTGCTGAAGCGGTCTGCCTGCCAGCGCCAGACCGGCCACTATTGAGGAGAGCAGGGCATGGTGCACAGCAAAGTATGTCAGACATTGTGCAAAGCAGGGCATCCTGTGCACAGCAGAATTTATCAGACATCGTGCAAAGCAGGGTGACAGTGCACAGCAGGCATCGTGCACAGCAGGGCAGGGCTGGGCACAGCAGCACTCTCCGCCTTCTTGCTGCGCCGGCTGCTTCAGGATGCTCGGCTGCATGCACCTCACCCTTGTGATGAAGAGGTCGTACAAGACCTCGCTGTAGCTCATACGCAGCCCACCCAACCTGACGACTGCGCCTGCATCCTGGAGCTCAGGTGCAGCTCGTTCCTGCTGCTGGAAAAGATTCAGATCATACTCTGCTCAAGCTCACATGCAGCTCACCCATGGTGGTGAACGGGGTGCACATGATGTGACGCAGTGGGTGACCCCCCCGCGCCAGGAGCTGAGGGCTTGACGTCACGATCCAGCCAGTAGAAGGCTGACACGTTGTCGATGAGCAGCAGCTTGAGCCCAGCGTCTGCCTGCAGGGCCACAAGAACCTGCTATGTAAAGGATTGCACATGTGTAAGACGCAGTGGCGGTCAGTGACGGCAGACATGCCTGTGGCGAGCAGCAGTGTGGAGCCCAGCGCCTGCATGCAAGAACGCCGCATGGATGTCTCTGAAAGCTGGCTGAACACTGCGGCGAGTTGAAGGGAAGGCTGGCATGACATTCTGGAGGCATGAGACAGCCTGCCTAACCAGTGCAGCAGCAGCCACTTCATGGCAGGCCAGCTGTGAAGAGCAGCAGTCTGCACCCAGCATCTTCCTGCAGAACTGATGTGTAGGCGTGAGACAGCAGCCCTAAGCATTGCTGTGGCAGCCAACAGGAGGCTGAATCTCTGCATGCACAGATGCAAAAGCAGAATGACTGTTGCCAGGCATACTAAAAAGGAAAGGGGGCCAGTGTCTGCCTGTTGCACAGTGACGTCAGATGCCAACACATGCTGTCAGGCAGGGTGGCATGAAGCTGCGCTCTTGCACTGGTCAGGTTGCACTGCAGGGCACAGCAGCCAGTGTGGCAATAAAAGCGCCCTGAGCTGTGCACAAGGTCAGGTGTAGATTTTGATGCAGGCAGCAGCCACCGGCAAATGCAGTCACCCAGTCCAGGGCATTGTTTGCAGCACACCAGGAGCTGTGGATGATGCCGCCAGGTTCAAACATGCTGGTCTGTGCAGGCAACAACCATGCAATGAGCCCTGTTACCAAGGCCAGACTCTAATGCAGGCACCAGTCAGCCAAGGGCGGCGAGGCCCCTGAGCGAGACCCCAAGTCCTCAAAAAGGAAAAGACTTGTGTTGGCAGCAAAGACATGGGGCCTCACTTATGAGTCACCTGCAGGGCTGTCACCAGCCCATCCAGAACTGTCAGAACTGACAGCAGCTCGAAGCTGCTCTGGCACTGAATCTGCAGGCAGTACACAGGAGGGAGATGTTGTCAGCAGAGGGCAAGCTGGAGAGGTGCAGGGCCAGGCTGACAGCTACTGTCCAGAGACTACCTCAGGTATAACAAGGCTGATAGCTGCAGTCTGACGAATGCCTCATTGCAGACTGTGGCTGCCAGCTGCTGACCACAGATCGCCCAGCATGCCGCACCAGCACAGCTGAAGTAGCTGCCATGACAAAAGCTGGCGTCCTCAAGTTGCAGCAGGCACTGCACGGTGCACCTCTCATAAGGTAGGACAGGAGCTGCACAGGGCAGCTCCAAGAGACATGATCAGCAGGGCTCACCAGCCTGAGCCGGGAGCACGCATCTCGAATGATGCTGTCTGCGTTGACAGTGTGCCTACATGCAGCCAGCAGCACATTCAGCATCCTGGACTGCAGGTGTAAGGCAGCGCAGCGCAAGCAGACGGCTGGTGTGGGCCCTCCAAGGAACGCTACAGCAAAGCTCGGCTGGCATTCATCCCCACAAGATAGTCCAGGCTGTGTGCTGCAAGCAGCTGCCATCACGCTGTGTGAACTGAGCTGAGAGCGCCCAGAGTTGTGGTCAGCATGCAAGCTAGACAAGACGTATGATGCATGCAGCGAAGACGCAACCGGCAACGTGCTTCTGCAGCTGCAATGGGCTTGGAGCCGGCAGTGGACGCACCTCTGTTGCTGGCGTGCCTCATCTGCGACCCTGCCCTTCAGAATCTGCAGTTATAGGATAGGCCTTGGTGTGTACGCAGAAGGTCGCTGAGTGTGTCGTGTGCAGATAGGTGCTGTCTACCTGTGCAAAGCGACAGTGTGCCCGACTTACGCAATCCACATGAGAGGGGTGGGCGGGCAGGCAGCCCGCCTGGCCTGCTCTGCGGCAGGCAGTGGAGGCAGGCAGGGGAGGCAGGCCGTGGAGGCAGGCAGTGGAGGCAGGCCGAGGAGGCAAGCAGCTTGGACAAGGCGAAACACGAATGACAGTGCTAGGAAGCTGGGCTATTCCTCAGAGAAAAATCAGCAAAACAGAGGTGGGGCAGGCTGGTGGGCAGGCATCAAGGTGTGCCCCCAGCGCGGGCTGCTGAAGGGGAAGGGGCCCTGCCACCTGCAGGTGGAGGCAGGCGGCACACCCAGATGCAGTGGTTCTGCTTCAGAGCTGCCCAGGAGCTGCACTTTGGAGACATATGTGCCCTTCACCTGAGCCAGTCGTGTGATGCTGAACTTGCCATCCAGGTCCAGGATGACCACTGCCTCTGCAGAGCAGTAGTCGAGTCTTCTAATTGGCTGCATGCTGCTGGCAAGAATGGTGAAGCAAAGCCGGGCAGCCTGCACGCCAGGCAGCCATTCAAGTCAGGTTGCAAAGCAACAGCAAGTACCCAATGGCTATCAGCCTTGCATTGTGAGGGTGTTTACAGACACCTGGCAATCAGTGCAATTTGGGCGGTTGAAGCACGCAGTGTGTCCTGTGACACTTGCAGCCAACGTAGGCTGGCTCTTTGACTGAATGAGGCAGCTCAGAGCAGTGTGGCAACACTAGCAGGGCGGAACCAAACACTGCAAACCTAGACTGGACAGGTGCAAAAGGGAGGCAGGCAGTGCGATCTGGGTGGCAGCTGATCACCCTCATTGCCTTGCTGGCCAATTTTCAAAGTAGCGCTCATGACATGGACCAGTGCAGAAGGCAGTGCCAGTGTGGCAGCCTCTCACCCTTATGCATGTTGAGCCAACTTGAGTCAAACAAGCCATTTTCAGACAAGCAAAGCCTCACCCTCATCGCCTCCCAGAATGAGCCCATCAGATTGCTTGGGCAGGAGGCGCTTGGCTGCCACCTGCAGCTCAGCAGTGCATGGTGAGCTGCCTGCATGGTTCAAACCGCCACTGGCATACTGTGCATGCTACAAAGGTCCCTCCATCGAGGCCATAATGCAACCAGCTTCACGACAGACTGCTGTAAGCATCCTTGTCCATCTCATTCTCCAGGCGAAGTGAGCAGCAGAGCGTATCTGCCCATCATGCAGCTTCAGGTGGCATCCTCCGCTGAACTGTGAACCTAGGCTAATGGCGCAGCGAACCTGTCCCCTGCTGTCCATTCTTGTGAACATCCATGGTGTACATGTCCAGCCGTGTCTATACTGCCCAAGGCCTTCTGCATCAGTCATGTCATGTAGCCCACCTTGCACTTCGCAGTCACACTGGGATTCACCTGCACCAATGCCGTTCCTACACATTGCTGCCTGCAACATGCCTCCCCAGCTTCTGGAGGTGCGCACCTGTAACAAAAGCTCGCTCTTCGCGCTCCCACTGGGGCCCACCACCTCCAGGAGGTGCCCTGGCTTCAAAGCAATCCGGCCATCCAGGAACGGTAGGCCTGTCCTGAGGGGTTCCACAAACCTGCAGGTGTGCACATATCTGCTTCCACCGTAAACAACAATCCGCTCAGTCGCGCAGGTGAGTGTCAAGTCTGCACAGCTGCAGCCGTCCAGGAAGGGCAGGGCACTCTGGGCGGCCCTCTAGAAACCTGGATGCGCATGACATTGGTTCAGTGGTACAGGTGAAACAGTAGATTGAGCCTGCAGAGCTGCTGCCGTCCATAGATGGCAGGCCAGTCCCGGGGCCTGGCAGGTATATGCTGGCTGTATAAGCACACTCTCAAAGGAGCCAGAGGTCAGCTGGATAAAGCCGCAGGTGCGCAGCAACATAGAGGTGTGCATAGCTGCAGTGACACAAGCTGCAGTAGGGCAAGAAAACACCAGTGCTGAGGGGCTCCAATCACCCAAAGGATAATGGTAAGAGAGAGGCATGCAGAGCATGCCGGTGACACAGCAGTCTGCCTGGCTCACAGGTGGACTGTGCGCATGCTGCCAGCATAGCGGCATGGCTCCCTCGTGGAAGACAATGCCAAGAGAGCCTCCTGTCTGCTTGCAGGCATGCGCATGGTAGCATAGAAAGCACTTACGTACGCGCCAGGAAAGACGCCGCGGTCTCATCTGGCTCCAGGAACCTCAGCAGCTCAGCGTGCAGGCTCTGCATCTGTATGTTGTGCCATTGCCTCAGGCCCTGCCTTGTGAGTCTGCACAGCTCCATGGCCAGCATATTGCTGGACCAGGCTGGCTTTCAGTTACCATGCTGTGTTTCAGCAAGCTGCCACTACCCATGTTCCTGTCACAATTGCATGATCTCACTTGTCCGCCCGATCCAAATCATCACTGTCTGCCTTTTTTGACACATTTGCTTGGATGCAAAAAAGGTTGTCCCCATTGCTTTCTTCCCTGCAGGGGACTTGAGAAGCCCACCGCTGCTGACAATTGGTTTTCCAAATATTATGGCACACTGCGGTAAGGAATGCACTTTCGTGCCAGTCATCATGGTCTTTAAGGCATCACGGAGAGTTTGCCTTGCCATCCTGCAGAAAGCTGCATGCTGCAGTGCAACAGAAGCAGAGCACAGCACCTTCTGCCATGCCCCACTTGATGCTCAGGCAAAGCTGCTGAGTCTGCTCTCTTTGGCTCACAACAATATTTCGAGCCTACATGCACACACAGAGGTGCTTGTTCATGCTTTAGCAAGGTTCAGTCATTGTTGACTATTGCACAAGCAATGTGCAGCCAAATCAGCCTCTAACTGGGTCAACAAGGCCGCGACTGACATCTGCCATCTGCACAGGCTATCATGGAAGACATCATCAGGCTGGACGTTGATGGCACCCCATACGCCACAAGTCGAGACACATTGTGTAGAGTTCCTGACAACAAGCTTGCAAGGAAGGTCTCGGGTGAGCTGCCTACCAAGAGGACTCCTGATGGGAGCCAATTCACTGACCGTGATGGACTGAGCTTCAGAAAGGCTCTCAACTTCTTACGAACTGCCAAGATAGATGCCACAAGTGAGATTGAGCGTCAAGTCTGCCTGGAAGCTGACTACTTCCATTTTTTCAATGATGTCTGACATGCTGCGGGACCTTCCTTCCGTTTCAGAAGAAGGGCATTGTCCTTCGAGAGTATTTGATGCGTGCTATTACGAAAGTGTGCATAATCATGCAGCAAGGCCATATGCAAGTCCAGCATTGTGCAAACTGATGGGTTTGGAAAACCGACTTCTGTCGTGAATGCTACACAAATCTGTCGGAAGTTGCAGCAACTAGCATTGATTCGATGCTCATGAGACCAATTGGGACTCCCAATGCAGTTTTCGAAGCGTCGCCACAGCCCCACCGCTCGAGCGCTCTTGAAACCAGAAGCCGCATGACCGCCTTCTTGAACCTTGGCCCCTCCAGGCTGCTGAGCCATCGCGGTGCTAACTTGAGCTGTTCATGCTCCGATTGTAAGCATTGACTGGGGAAACATCCGGGCTGTCAGCTGCTGGGCTGCCGATGGCCTGCCAGAGCTGGTCATAGTAAGCTCGATAACAGTTTCACGCTTTGAGGGGCAGGCCAGGTCGCCTGCTGGGGCAGCGTCATGTCAGGAGGGTTGGGAGTGTCATCCCCCGACGCGGTGGGCTTTGCTCCCTGCATGCACAATCACAGTAGGGGCTGCGCATCAAAGACGCTGCTGCAATTGCAATCCTTGCAGCTACTTATGGCAAGCAGGCTGGTGCTGCCGTGCATGCTCAAACCCCACCTAGTGGCAGCTAGGCAGCGCGTGCCTGGCACAGCACGTCATCAGCTGCACTATCATGGTTTGGCAGACCCATGAGGCCCATGCTCTGCAGTGGCAGCTCCCTTTCAGTGATGCCCAGCAGCCCTCAGGGCGGGACTTCTATCAAGCCTCTTTCAACATTCAGCACCCGGGGCAGCCCAGCCAGCGCCAGCCAGCCAATGGCAGCGCAAACAGGGGTGCCAACCTCCCCACAGATGTGAGGGCGGGGCTGGATGCTGGGCTGCAGAGCACGCACCGGGCCCGTGTGCAGAGCCTGGCCGATCGCCTGCGCAACCACTCGGACCTGCAAGGGGACGAGATCCTGGCCGCCCTGAAGCAGAACCCCGCAACTGCGGCGCATGCTGAGGCCAGGTGGGTGCAGTGTCCTGCTGGGACGATGCTATGGGGCCAGGCAACTCCAGAGCCTGGATATGACCCATGTGCAGAGCCTAGTCGACCACCTGAGCAGCCACTGTGTTGCTGCAAACTTTTTGCCTGCAGAAAATCCAGGGCAGCCCTGGTCTGGCACTGCCTGCAGAGCTGTGGGGACACCCGGCAATACAGCAGCTGCAGCGCCTGCAGGGATGCAAGGCTCCTGAATGATGCCCTGCTGGTTGACCAGCAAGCGTGGCAACTGACACTGGTCCTGAGGCAGCCATGCACTGGCACTGGACGACGCCGCGATGTGCTCAGCCGCCTGCAGGGGCGCAGCAAGGCCTGTCTGGGATGGTCATGCCTGCACAGTCACAGAGCCAGTCTGGCAAACCTGCATCAACTGCCTGCAGGGCTGCAGAGATCCTGAACGAGGCCATGGCGGCCGACCAGCGAGTGCAGCTGCAGAACTACACGCACCAGCTGGGGCAGCGGGACAGCGAGTTTGCTGCCATGCGCCAGCGCATGGATGACCTCAGGTACTTCCATATCGCTGGCTGCGACTGGCGCATCAAGCAGGAGACGATGTACACTTTCAAGGCCGCTTCTTGAAAGCTGGTCTGCTGCCACCCTACTCTGCATGCTGTGTGCTGCCGATGGAGGCATGGGTGGCCATGCTGCTGAATCTGTGAGGTGCAATGACAGTGATGCGCTGATCTGGGAAGACACAGGGCCAGGCAGGCAGGGTTGCTGGGTCGGCTGTCCATGGCTAGTAGGGCAGGTGCTGGTCTGATGGGCATGGTGGTGGTCTAATGAAAGGATCGCCAGCGCACGCACAGCCTCAGGATCTCCAGTACTGCTACATGGGCTCAGTATGTGAAGCGTCGGCTGATGCACACTCATGGCTGCCTATGAAAAGCGGGTGACCTCAAGTGCTGCACACATCCAGACGGCAGGTATCTGGCCGCTTGCTTGTGCCCACCGCACGTGACACTGCAGTCCACATGATGCAGAAGTATCACGGTCCTTTGATTGCCTGTAGGGCTGAGCTGTACAGGTCTCAGGACGCTCAGCGTGCAGCCAGCGAGAAGGCCACCCGGGAGGCGGCCCAGCGCTCTCAGGCCGAGGCGCAGGCGCAGGCGCTGAGGAGGGACATGGAGTTCGCGCAGAAGGACCTGCAGGTGGAGTCTACTACTGAAGACTGACGTGCAGAGCAGCGCACCCCAGAGCCTTGACTGGTCCACAGCTGCGGTACTTCCAGCACAGGGCTGTTGGCTAGCGCTGGCAACTCGGGCAGGGTGTGCATTCCCTGGGTCCAGCAGTGGGTGCTGAGATGGCCAGCTGTGCCATGGAGAGCCCGGTCTTGGTGGCTTTCAGGTCTCCAAGGAACTCAGTGAAGGCAGGCTGCTCCTTCTGCTCTGCTGGCAGCCGAGGGGCCTGCATGGCAACCAACACCTGAACAGGCCAGCCTTGGTAAGCATGCAGGTGTCAGGTAGCGCTCCAGCTACCACACTGCAGCTGACACCTCTTGGGGGCTTACGCGCTCAGGAGGGATGCATTATCTGCTCAGATGTACCTGCAGTCGTGATGCTGGCTACCTGGTGTCTACAGGGCAGGCGTGATGCTGGTCTGCGGTGCTACAGAGAGTGTGCAAACGGATTTCTTGCTGGGAGCTGTTACCAGAAATGAAGGGCAGCACTATCTGGTCTGAATAAAGTTGCAGGACGTCCCTGCAGACCAGCCAGCTGCCAGTTGAGCTGACGGCCACAGCTGAGAATGCTTGCCATGCTGCAGGATGCTCGCGCAGACAAATTGGCTGCCGAGAAGGCGCTCATCGCGGCTCAGACACGGGCAGAGTCCCTGGAAAGCAGCGTCAGCACACGGGCTATGGAGCTGGAGCAGTCTAGGTGTGCGTTCGTTCTGAGGGCAGGCTGCACATCCATCAGCTCTGTCTACAGAAGCGACTTTGGCGTTGTATGCATGGGCAAATGCAACAGCTAGCAAACGAGCCCTGTGGCAGACAGAAGTCAGGGGACCCACATGCAAACAATGATACGGAGGCTCTGACTATGAGAGGAAGGACTGTTGGTCAAGCTGCATATTCTCCTGTGCACTGCTACTCTTGGCAAGAGTCAGGGCTCGGCGGCCAGGCTTTCTCAAATGTGGCAGCCGTTGCTCGCCGCAAGGGCCCATGCTTCCTGCCCCTGCAGGGACTACTATAAGGCCATGTGTGAGCGCAAAGACCAGGACATGCGCAGTCTCGAGCGCGCACTGCAGCAGCAGCTGGCGGACGCAGGGCAGAAGAGTGCGCACCTGGGGGAGCGCGAGCTTGTCCTGGCGTCTGAGCAGGTGAGAGTTTCAGCCTGAGGCCTTTGCACAGAACTCTGCAGACTGCCCAGTACCAGGCAACCCTGCCTCATCACATCCCTGGTGAGGCATGGCCAGGATGCCTCTGGGCAGGTGCTCTGCTGTTGATCTAGGAGGCATCTGTAGCACGTCCAGGATCACTGGCTGCCAAGCATATGACCTGTCAAGAACCAGGCTCAGTGCAGCAAGTGCACTTGCAGAGTGAAGGACAAGACCAAGCGTGGTGCTGCAATCTCAGAGCTCAAGTAGCAGCGCCCAGGCGCCGGGGTTTTGCAGTCTCAGTGCTGCCCTGCAGGGCAGATCTGCAAGGAATGAGCGCAGTCAACCAGACTAGGGCATTGTGTTGCTGACCCTCACAGTTGAAGTGTCCGTGCCTGACCTCAGACATTCTGCAGAGCCAACCCTGGGAGCAGCTGAGTGCTGTCGCCTCTGCGCTGAACACGCTGCGCTTGACTCTGCGAAGTTGGCCAGTCCAGACTGACTATCGTCTCATGTCCTGCAAAGTTATGCCTGAGACCTGCCAGTTTAGAGCTCAAAGTGCTGCACCTAAGCCTGACACTGCAGCTGACTCTGAGTAGTAAAGCAGAGCCATGCTCGTGAGCAGCTGCGCCCAGTAGCCTCAGAGCTGGCCGGCAGGGCTTCCCAGCGTCTATGTTGTCTTGTTGCAGAACCACGCTCGGGAGCAGCTCAGTGCAGCTACCTCGGAGTTGGATGTGCTCAGACTGACCCTGGAGGAGGTGCGCGCCCGCAACGACAAGCTGGAGCGCAGCCACTCCCACCTGAAGAAGCAGAAAACGCAACTGCTGGCAGATCTCCAGGTCAGCTGCTCAGTTCACCTGTTGCATTGGCAGAGGTGTGAATTGCTCTGCATTACCTCTGTCTCTGTAGTTCATTTGTACACATGCCTGCATGCCTGCTTGCTACAGTGGCTGGAGGACACGCAGGTAAGCGCAGAAAACACCATGGCAGATGTGTTGCCCTGCTCAGCCTCTGTTTCTGTTTGCATCTGAGACACATGGAAGAGCATTGTCCCTCTCGTGGCCACAGGAGCTGGAAGATGTGCTGGCAGAGTCTGAAGCTGAGCGCAAGGAGATTCGGGACAAGTACATTGCTCTTGGGGAGAAGGTTGAGCTGCTGCTGCATGAGGAGGCAAGCACGCGCGATGCAGCCGAGAGGGACAGCGAGGCTGCCCGGATAGCTGTGCGGGAGGCAGTCAGCGACCTTGAGCAGGTGCATCTCTGAATTGGATTCAGGGGCAGTGGGAGGGGCACCATGTTGCCTGAGAAGGGCACAGTCAGCTGAGCCCTGAGCAGCAACAGGGAGGCTGCCATGGTGGCTTTTTGCAAGGCTGTCAGCGCTCTGGAGCAGGAGGGGCACATTGCTCTGCCGCAGCGGCCTATAGCAGGTGGTGCGCAGTGCTGACACGCAGCAGGCCTATCTTGTACTGGCCATTTCAGCACTCGCTGTAGTCTGCTTGAACGGTGCAGTGCTTGTGGAGATCTCCCAGCAGCACAGCACATCGAAAGCCCCTGCACTACTCGACTGTCAAGTTCAACACCTGTGCCCTTCGCCTGTCAACACCCGCAATCATCGTACGTCTGTCACCTGCCCTGCTGTCGTGTCTGCAGGTCGCTCAGGAGCGCAACGCCTTGGCAGCTCAGCTGAAGGAGGTGGAGAGGGCACTAGAGGAGGAGCAGCATGCTCGACGCAAGGGCAAGAAACGTCTGCTGCAGCGCGCAGAGGGTGAGGGCTGGCAGTATCCTGCTGCACAACACAGAGGTGTGGGTTCTTGTGGCATCATCATCTGAGAAGCACCTGCTGCAGCGTGCAGAGCACAAGGGCCTGCACAGCACAACAGCTAGCCTCTTACAGCCTTAGGCAAGCTGACCTAATCTCATCCTGAGTGCCCACAGAGGGTGCTGAACAGAAGCTGGAGAGTGCAGGTGACCTGTATGAAACACTGTCAAAGGGCACGGCACTCAATAGAAGGCTACACTGTTGCCTGCAGGTGCTGAGAAGGAGGCCGCTGACTTGCGTCAGAAGCTGGAGGATCGCAGCGCCAAACTGGCTAAGGCGTCTCAGGACCTGCAGGCGCTGGCGCAGCGTGCAGAGGTGCAGACCACCGCCTGCGAGCACAAGGTGCGCTGGGGGTTGTGCAGTTGCCGGCTCACTCTCTTGCGCGCTGGCGCAGCGGGTGCAGGCCCAAGTCCATCGCCTGCAGGCACACGGTCTGGGCTCCTGTAGGCTGGAGAGAAAAGTGCAGCGTGCAGACGCGCGCGCAGCACGCGTCTTTGCTTATGATGGCCTGCCAGCATGGTTTGCAGGAGCATGTGGGGTTCCAATATCTGGTTCCCGAGGGACTAGGCCTCAGCAGATGGTGACGCAGCAGGTGGAGGTCTGGATTCCTGCCTAGAAGCAAAAGACGTGCTGGCACCACCTGCAACTTTGACATGTGCGGCTGAGGAGGAAGCTCTGGCACCAGCAGTGGATCATGCGCAGCAACTGGCCGTCAATGGTGCAGGCGCAGCAACACCAGTGCTATAACATGCAGCCATTGTGACAATGAGTGGATCTGGCTCAAGCTTGAGCAGCTCAAAGCGCCGAGGCAGGCCCCTGCCTTGCTGCAGTTGGGACAGCATCAGGCAGGCAACACTGAGCCACAGCAGGGGCATCCGCCACAGGATCAGCCACCCTGCTTGCTGGTGTAGACTAGCACCCCTCAGGCCCACAGGGTCTTTGCCCAAGCTCACATGTGTTTATATGGTTCACACCATCGACTCTCCAACGCTGGTGACTGGTGCAGGTGGAGCAGTATCAGGCCCGCAACACTCAGCTGGAGCGCGAGCATGAGCACCGTTTGGCTGAGCGGGAGGCTCTGCGCCTTGAGTTTGAGCACAAGCTGGACGAGCGCATGAGGCTGGAGCTCAAGCAGCAGGAGCTTGAATATGAAGGGCGTATCAAGGTACAGCGGCTGTTCTGTGCATGGCTGGTGTTGTGTAGGGCTGTTGTATACACTCTCAGATCAGGGCTGGTGGCCTCCTCAGCAGCATGAGCTGGAGAATGAGGGGTGAAGCAACGAGGGTTCCTTGCAGTTTGCTGATATAGATGGGAGGGAAGCCGATCTGGTGGAGCTGCTGTGGATGAGGCTGAAGCTGAAGCAGCCAGAAGGTGGTCTGCAAGGGGCAGCAGCAATGTGCATCTTGATGGTGCTGCCGTTCAGGCAAGCTCTACAGCTTTCAGTGGTCCCAGACTGACTGCTGGTGATGCAGGAGCTGGAGATTCAAATCAAGCAATACGGCATCAGCGAGGTCACAGTCAATCCCCAGGACTACATTTCCCGCAACGAGCACGCCCGCGTCTGCGACAGCCGCGTCAGTGCTCGTGACAGCGAGCTACAGGTAAGGATGTGACAAGTAGCTTGAGCGCCTTATCTTACCCAAGTACACGCAGCAGCAGGGCATGGGTTGAGGCTTGACATGTGGCGCATTCAAGACATAGACAGCTGCCTGCGCCCACATGAAAGCCCGACTGCAGGCCCATTCTGGCTTCTGACCAGTCTCTGACTGATGCACTGACCATGCCATCCATGCCTGCAGGCTGAGTTCAGTCGTCGCATCGCCCAGCTGGAGCGCGACTCCAAGTGGAAGATGGAGAACCGCGAGGCCGAGCTGGTGGCCCAGAGCTCAGCCAAGCTGCGCCAGGTGAGAGAGCTCTGCCAAGCTGCGCCAGGTGAGGGGGCTTGCTGCGTCGCACATTGCTCCACGCTGCAGTCCCTGCAAGCGCCAGAAGGGGGGTTCCACCCATCAAGCTGCGCCAGGTGAGTGGCCTGCTGCGAATGTCGCAGGGCGCGCTTCATGCTGCAGCCCCTGCACGCGCCAGAAAGGGGGGCTGCCGCTGGCCAAGCTGCACCAGGTGGAGCCCTGCAGTGGCTGCCCAAAGTAGGGCTTGGCAAGTTGCCCAAAGCTCAGCCGAGCTACGCAGGGGTCCCAGAGAGTGCACCACACTTCAGATCTGTTGAACCCTGCGTTTGCTGGGTCTTCAATCAATGCCACCCAGCATGCTCACGAGGATCAGGATGTGGAGCAGAGACACCTGCAGCAGGCTGTTGATGACCCACACAGCGGGAGGTTGATACCTGCATTCTCATGTCTACCTGACAGCACTGTGTCTGGATGGGTAGCGGCCTGGGAGGTCGCTGATGCCGGTCAGCATTGCCTGTAGCACGCAAGGCACCACCCCTGTACCTGTCAAACGCTGCAGTTGCTTGAAATTTAGGCAAAGCTGCCGTGCAGGCCCAAGAGGACGCTGACGTGGAGCAGAAGCGCCTGCAGCGGGAGGTTGACGATTTGGAAGCACAGGTCCGCAAGCTGCAGAGCGCTGCGGAGGACGAGGAGTCGCGCGACCTGCACAGCAAAGAGTTTGCACGCCTGCGGGTGAGGCTGGGCGGGATGTGTTGGGTCAGGGACTTCTGGGTGGGGCATTACTTGGGATTGCAATTGTAGCAGTCTGGTTGAGTGTGGAGCATCGTAAGTGCTAGCATAGCTGCTAGCTATGCTGCAGATAAGTCAGCTGCAAGTGCGGCTGAGGACGAGAGGGCGCGGCAACTGAGCAGCAAAAGGGTTTGCATGCCTGCAGCTGAGGCTGGATGGGATCTGGTGGCTGAGAGATTGCTCGCTGGGGCGTGGTGCTGAGAAGGGCAGTCTGTAGCAAGCAGTGGCCACAGAACCCAGGCAGGCAGGCTGGGGGTGAGCAGTAAGAGGTGCGCTGGCAGCGAGCCTGAAGCTGACAAGCTGCAGTGGGCAGCTAATGACGCAGGCATGCAACCTAGACAGAGGAGGGAGTATGTAGGCACTAGCCTGCTGGTATGGTGGCAGCCAGAGTCTTCACCCAGGCAGGGGTGACTGTCCTGCAGGCAATTGACGAGGTCACATTTTGAGAATTAAGGTTCTGCTGGCGCAGGCTGAAGCCAAGTACAGATTGGCCTGCTGCGAGAAGCAAGGTCCCACAGGAAAGATCATGCCTGGGACGACGTCAAGCATGAGCCAGCTCAGCCACTGCAAGCTACCCATCCGAACAAGCAAGCTGCACACCTATCAGCTGCACAACTCCCTGCTGTGCAGGAAACCATTGGCGAGGTCAAGATGCTGAGGGACGAGGCTCTGCAGGCCCAGGCTGACGCCGAACGCAAGCTGGCCCGCTGTGAAAAGCAGCTGCGGGAGGTCTCTGACCAGTTACGGGCAGCTCAGGAGGTGAGCATTTGACAGGCAACTTGGCTTCAAACGACAATCATGGCATGGCTGCAACCCTTGCTGTGCAGATAGCTGCTGTAATGCGTTGTGGGAGACCCTAAGGGCGCCATGTGCAGGACTGGCAAAATTGCCAGCTGTGGTGGCAAGTGCCTGAGCTTGCCGAGACTGTTGCCTGCAAGGCAGGCGTCATCTGCATCAGGCGTGATGCGTGATGTGAAATGGGGCAGATACGCTGACCGTGCCTTCTCAACGATGCTGTGTCCCCATTGGTGCCAGCTGACCGGCTGGTGGTGTGCCATAAAGGGTGGCCACGATGACCTCCAGTGTTCCACCACGCAGA
Source organism: Asterochloris sp. CNOR1 (assembly GCA_963969365.1). Classification (NCBI taxonomy): domain Eukaryota; kingdom Viridiplantae; phylum Chlorophyta; class Trebouxiophyceae; order Trebouxiales; family Trebouxiaceae; genus Asterochloris; species Asterochloris sp. CNOR1. Next base: position 1,769,815 of record OZ017763.1, on the reverse strand, counting down.
TTCTGCTTTGGCTGGGTACAGCCCTTTGGGTTCGCTGTGCAGGAGGCGCAGGAGTTTGCGGTCAAGCTCGCAGGGGCGACAGCGGATCAGGACAAGGCGAGGAGGCTGGAGGGGGAAACCCGGGACCTGCAGGCTGCTCATGTGCATATTGAGCAGGTGAGGGCTGGTTCGGAGATTGACATGGTTTACACAGAACGGCCCTCTATTGAACTGCGTTGTGTGTGGTTCAGCGTCCAAAAGGTCCAGCCAAGCAGGCAGCCAAGCAGGTGCTGGTGCTCTGTCCAGGCCAACAGCTAAGCTGCAGAAGCACGGCAGAGACCTGCAACACTGTGGTGACTGACAAATCCTCCTGCCCTGCAGATGGGGGTAGCTACAGCACCCTGGCGAGGCTACCTTTCTTGTGTTTGCTCTGCATGTGACCCGTGAAATGCAAGTGGCCAATGCGCAGCTTGTAGTGCATGATGCTGGCCCAGCAGACACTGCAAGTTGATCTGTGGGCCAAGCAGGAGCTGGGAGGCCCGCCTGGCCAGCCAGAATAGGAGCAGCAGGCCGCACATAAGCATGAGCCAGAGGGCTGACATGGGTTTGTTGAAGTGACGTGTGACCAGGCTAATTCTGCGTTGCAGGCACCAACAAGGGAGCTGGCTGCACGCAGCCAAGCAGGCGCTGGAGCAGCACGTCACAAAACTGCAGCCTGCCTTGCCGACACCCAAACACCACTATTTGTTCTGTGAACAGTGCAAGTAGAGCTGCATGCAGCCAGGCTAAGCGGGAGGCACATGTAGCCTGTCCACACAAGGTCCAACAGCAACTTCTGAGTCTGACTTCGCTGAGATCTTGAGTGCATCGTGCCTCGCTTGCAGACGCTGCAGGGAGAGCTGCGGGCGGCCAAGCAGGAGCTGGAGGCCCGAGGCACCCGCCTGGCCAAGCTGGAGCAGCAGGTCACAGAGCTGCAGCACACGCAGCAGGTGGCTGCGGAGAGCGGCGCGAAAATCAGCCATGAGCTGGAGGCGGCGCGCTCTCTGACAGAGCAGCTGACCGCCGCCAACAAGAAGTTGACTGGCGACTCGGAGCGCGGCGCCAAGACAGCGGTGGAGCTGGTGCAGGCTGAGGCTGCGCTTCAGCTGGAGCGGGACGAGCGGGAGAGGCTCGTCGCGCAGCACAGGAGCCGCCTGAACAAGTTCGGCATGCAGGTGGGTTCTGATTTTCTTGGAAGCGGCTCGGCACAGGATCAGTCGCGATGTGAGTAAGCGCAAATGAAGGTGCGAACTTGAATCCTGCGGATCCCGACATAGACAAGGCGGCAAGGGATCTCTGAACAATAGAAGTTGAACAGATGAAAAAGAACTCACATCTGCTTTGGGATGATGTGGGGATCGTGCAGCTGCTGCAGACTGGTTTGGCCCTGCAAGGTGGTGGGCAGGAGGCCACATGAGCATGGCTGCCATGCATGCTGCTACACTATGCAGCTGGTGCCCGTTGCCAATCCTGGTCCAGCTCACCATGCGGTTGCAGTCCACGGCTGACTAACCTCTGCAGCAGAAGCCCTGTGTACCACGCTGATGTGCATGACTGCGGCTGTGTGTGTCAATGCGCCGGCGACACTCCCCACTTCACACTAATTGCGGACTTGGCTCTGCACTCTGGCAGCGCCTCGCCATCATGCTGTGGGACATAGCCAGTCGATTACCTGCCAAGTTCAACCTGCACCTTCACAATGTGCGCCCCTCTGGCCCTGCAGGCGCTGGCCCACTGCCTCAGCAGCAGACCTCCTGATATGCTCTGCTCTGCAGCCCCAGCCAAGCGGCCTGCCTGTCACTACAGGTGCTGGCACAGCTGGGCGGTCTGCGCCAGCAGCAGGCGCTGCTGCGCATGAACGTGGAAGGGGAGGTGGCGCGCTGCTCAGGGGAGGTCTGCCACCAGGTGGGCTGCCTGTCTGGTGTGCTGCCTGCCGAAACAGTGTGACAGTGTGGAATGGGATCAGATGATAGGCTGGCAAGCACATCAAGACTGCCTGCTTCAGAGTTGTTCTAGGCAGGCCTGCCACCAGCCTAGGTGCTATACAGTCAGCTCGCTTCTGCTGCTGGGTCTGCCCAGTTGGGTGCCAGCTGCCTGCCTGCCCTGCGAGCTAGGGGCTTTAGCGGGGCTTGGGAACTGCATCCATGCAGGAGCATCTAAGCGCTTCATGCCAGGCTTCCAGCATGCTGCACCACAAACGTCGAAGCAAGCCCTGCCCGTTGCTGTGCAAAGGCTGCCCAGCCAACAGGTTTGCAGCTCATTCCGCAGAATTGGTCTTCTCATTGGCTTGAAGTGTGCCAGGCTCCAGCTCCAGGCAATTTGTCTTTGTTTCAACTGGGAATGGTGCCAGGCTCACTTGTGCTGGCTGCAGGTGGAGACGCTACACTACCGCTTCAAGCAGCACGCACTGGCCGCAGGGCTGGAGGCTGCCAATGCAGAGAAGCTGCAGGTGGAGGCGCAGCAGGTGAGCCCTAAAAATGAAGGGAAATGGATGGTGGCTGCCAGCAAAGCAGCAGCAAGTAAGGCTCGCTGCGGTATCTGGCTGCACCAACATAGCAAAGCTGCAGGCAGGGGCGCAGCAGGTGAACCATGAGATGGATGGCAGAGAAATAGCACAATATTGCAGATGCGCAGTGTACACTGTGCATGCTGAGTTGGTAGCAGCAGGTGGCCCCGCAGAACACGCCCATGAGCACAGCAGTCTCGAGAAGCTGCAGGATCCTGTGAGCGACAGCAACCCGGTGCTGATCCAAATCATCATGAAGGCCCTGGACAATTGTGCTGCCAGGCTGGCCGCTGCATGCCAGTCATTGACCGGTGGCCTGCAGCTGCACACAGAGCAGCTGGACTGCAGAGCAAGGCAGACATGCCGCTAGGTGGTGGCCCTGCAGCACCAACTCCGCCTGCCAACCCTGCTTGGCTGTGTGCGCTGCAGCTGCGCATGGAGCTGCTGAACCTGAACAGCGCCCTGCTGGAGAGCAAGGCCGAGGTGTCGGCCCTGCAGCAGCAGAAGGCGGCGCTGGCGGCCCAGGTGGAGCACCAGGAGACGCAGTCGCACAGCCTGCAGTCTGCGCTGACCTTCAAGGAGCAGGACTGGCAGCAGGTGAGACCTCTGGGCTGCAGAGGGTGAGTAGGTTCAGTGATCTGGCCATCAGGACAGAGCAGTACACAGGCAAACCATACAATGGCTTCGTGTACCCCCGTCATCATGGAAGCAAGTGGGTGCACCACCCTGCTGAGTCTCACCCTATGTGATATGATCACTTGCAACTGTTGCTGTGGCAGTGTCTTGAGCACTGCGTGCATGGGCAAAGCACCTGGACACAGGAACTGGACCCCTGCAGCAGGTGCAGTCAGTGGACCCATGGAGCCTGACATGGGCGGCCCCAGGCAAGCCCTGCTCCCCCGACGTACAGCTGTGTGCCAACATCCTGGCCAGGATAAAAGGCAGGCTGCCTGGGCCCAGCAAGTGTGGCGCCCTGGCCAGACACACACAGCCATCTCCGTGGTGACTGCAAGGGAAAGGGCACCCTGGAGGAAATTGTGGAAAGCGCTGCGGCAGATGCAGTTGGGTCAGACCCCAAGCCCGGCCGGCACTCCGCCTGCTGTCACTGAAGCTTACGTTGGGCCTGCAGGGGATACCCTGCCAACAGCAGGTCAAATGCAGCCGCTGGGGAAGGTCTGGCACTCACACTCACTCCATCTGTGCCTGCAGAAGCAGGGCACTCTGGAGGAGACGCAGGCAGCCCTGCAGCAGGTGCAGCAGGAGAGTCGGGGGCTGCAGCAGCAGGTCCAGCAGCTGCAGGACAGGTTGGCCACAGCTGCAGCCGCCTTCTCTGCAGAGGCTGGTCTGTCTCAGGAGGTGCAGCAGGGCCTGGCAGCCCTCGACCGGCGACAGCAGGGGGAGGCGCTGCAGCAGATGCGGCACCAGGTGGGTTGCTGCGCAGGTGCTGCCCTTCCCTCCCCATTTCAGCCAAGACTGTGCTGCTGGTGAAGCACGCTTCACACCAGCTTTTGTTGGCCTGCGTTCACTGTACAGTGTGGTTGCTGCTGCGAAGATGCACTCTTTTGTAAGCTGCAACTTACGGCACTCAGCCCGTCAAAGGCAGCCAACACAGGCAGCTGGGACACTGTATCTGTTGCTGTGCAAGCACCAGTTGCGAACACTGCGTGCGCACCTGTGCCCGGACCTGAAGCTGGTCTTTGTTGGGTGCAGGTGCGCTCCTTTGTGGAGCAGCAGGCGGTGGCTTTGGTCCTGCATCCAATTGAGCAGATCCTGAAGACGCCGCCTGCTGCGGAGCGGGACGGCGCACACAGACGGGACCGCCCCTCGGCCCGGTCACTCATGCAGCAGCTCAGTAGCCGCCGGGGCGATGCTGCTGGAGTGCCTGCACAGGTGAGAGGGCTGTGATGCTGCCAGAAACTTGTGATGTACGTGAGACGGTATGAGGCTGTGTGACTTCTGCAAACTGCTGCGCTGAGCAGCTGGCGGGACATCAACCGCCCATGCTGGCAGGATGGCAACTGCCTATGACGCTCCTGCAGCACACCCAGAGACCTGCAGCACGCTCAAGAGACTCACCTCAGACAAGGCAGGGGAGTTGTGCTCTGCATTGCCACAGCATTTGAGCAATTGACAGGGCAATGATCTGCCTAAGTAGGTGCTTCGACACCGCAAAACTGACTGCATTAGAAAGGACACCATGTGGTTAGTGGTGTGTGCCGAGTTTCACTGGGCGGCAAGGCCATCATGCTGAACTGCCAGTCCAGGGAGGCTGCATTGCTGTTGAGCACTTCACATGGAGGTGAACATCTTTTCAGTGCATGTAGTCAACCACATGGCTATCTCCTCTGGCACAGGTATGCTGCATGCAAGGCATGGGCACATATGTGGACAGCAGGTGGCTGCGCGTAACCTGCCCACAAGGACCCTGCAAAAACAGAGTTACAGGGGTCTGCAGTGCAGTCTCTGCAGCTGGCTCAGCTTGACTGCTGGCTGAACAGTCTCTGGGGGGGCAAAAGCTCCAGGCAGTGGGCTATGGACGCGCAAAGGGTGATGCAGGAGAGCACATGTCAGCTTGATGGGAGGCCGGCCTGGCGTTACATATTCCATGGCCCTGCCGCAAATGCAGCACACCCCGCTCTGATGGGTGAAGTCCTCAATCACCCAAATGGTACAACAGGGTCTTGCAGGGCTGCTGCTTGAGTGCATGCATCAGGCCTTCCCCCCGCATTGCCCGCCGTCTGCACAGCAGGTACAGCCCAGCGCCGGCTCTGCAGCCAGAGTGAAAGCAGCAATGGCTGAACCTTCTGCGCTCACTTGATGTGCACAAGCCGCACATACTCCCCGGCCAGGGGGGTGGATGCAGCGGTGGCTGACGCTGTTGGGCTCACCATCTGCAGCTGCAGCCCAGTGCCATACTCGCGGGCAGGATGGTTGCAGCTGTGGCCGGTACAGCAGTGGCCAAGCTTGGTGTGCCTGTCCTCTCCAGGTGCAGCCCAGCGCCGCCTTTGCCGCCAGGGTGGATGCAGCAGTGGCTGAGCTGCGGGAACGAAATTCCCGCATCGAGGAGCTGTGTGAGGACTGGACCAAGTGAGTGCGCCAGGAGACTGGAAGCTCGGCGCTGCCCAGAGCATAAGACAGTCGTTGGTGCACTGTAGTCATAAGAAGCTTTTCACAGCCGTGCTGCTTGCACATGCATGTGTTCAGGCCTGGTTGTGTGGGGCCACAACAGTCCCCTCCTTGGCATGACCCCGGGCAAACAGCGCATGTCTTGCATTGTCCTGTTGTCTGTGCTGAGCTGCAGCAGCACGTCAAGCAGCTGTGTGTGGGCTGTACCATGTGAGTGGGCTTTGTGATGTTGGTGACATGAGAGAGTTATCACGACAGCAGGGTGACATGCCTGTGTCAGAGAAGCCTCTCAGCGCTGCATGGACATGCACACAGTCACAGCGTCAGCAATACATCGGGAAGCTGTGTGAGGGACTGGACCAGGTGCGCTTCACGACTCACATCAACAAGCTGCGCCAGGCTTGTGGTGCCACAGCTGAGGCCAGTTCTTTTGTCCCGTTCCCTGCGCCTGCCATTGCTGAGACAGTTCCTGGCTGCCTCTGAAGGGCACCAGGCTTGGATCAGCAAGCTGCGCCGGGACAGCCGGGGTGTGGCCAAGGCTTGTGGTCATCTGTCCCTTCCTTTGCGTCTGCTCTTGGCTTCAGGTCCCGGTGCATGTTCTGCAGGCACCAGGCTTACATCAGTAAGCTGCGCCAGCTGGGCCATGGGCTGAGGCTAGGTCATCTGACCCTCTCTTTGCATCTGCTCTGTTTCTCAGGTTGGCAGCATGCAGCCCCCTCTGTCTGGTCCTCTGGACTGCAGTATATATTGTAATTATACACCAACAGGGCACAATGCATGTCCTGCAGGCATGAGGCTCTCATAGACAAGCTGCGCCAGGACGGGCGGGCTGTGACTGAGGCCGCCCGTGAGGAGGTGGTGCAGCCGCTGAGGCGCGAGGTTGAGGCCATGAGGCAGCAGCTGGAGGACGCCAAGCAGACCTACCAGGTGGGTGTGAGGGGTTGACAGCTGTGGGTCTGAAGTCTGACATGGCAGCCGCTGGTTCAAGGGAGCTGCTGGGTGGTGTGTGGGTTGATAGGGATCAGCAGCCCACCAGCTTGGCCTGTTCACTGAAAAGCCACCAGACAATGGGCGCTGCCAGAGTGGCGGGAGGTTGAGGCCGTGAGGCAGAGGGTGGAGGGTGCCAGGTGTGCCAGGGCTGGGGCAGTCTCTGCCTGAGCATGGCTCCGTGATGGACGCAACATGTGCTGCACCTCTGAGCTGGGCCTGGCATCTTGTGTCCCAGCAGCTGGAGGAGGCCAGCCCAGTCTCTGCCTGCTGTGGCTCGTCGGGGCGTGATATGTGATGAGATGCATCATGTCAGCACAAGATCTTAACAAGGTTTGCTTGATGGTGCCAACAGTCATTTGCTGGCCCCACACCTCATCATGATGTCGCTCCCACTGTGCTGCTGAAGCTGGAAGTGTGTCAGGCTGGAGAGGAGCAACTTTGTGCAACCCAGCAAAGTGCCCTTATGTAGACAGTCAAGAGCTGCTCTGGTGCAGGTGCACGGAGTGCCATGCAAGGTTGCCACAGATGAGACACTCCAGCGGTGACGTGTTGCAGAGCTGCGATCTGCACATGTGCAGGTGGAGATGGATGAGGTGCGCCAGGCAGCGGAGGAGCAGATCTCCGCGTCCCACAGCGAGGCGCGCGCCATCATCGACCAGCTGCAGGAGGCCGCCGAGGCGCTGCAGCAGCAGGTGGCGGAGCAGGCAGCTCGGGCGGCTGCCCTGGAGGGGGAGCTGGCAGGGCTCAAGGTGAGATGGTGGGTGCACTGGAAGGGGGCGCTCGCAGGGGTCAAGGTGACGTGGTGGCAGCTTCTGAGGGGAGCTGGCAGGCTCAAGGTGAACTGCAGGCTGCACTGGAAGGGAAGCTGGCTGGGCACAAGGTCAAGTGGTGGCTGCCCTGAAGGGGGAGTTGGCTGGGCTGAGGATCTGATGGTGGCTGCTTCGCTAAACATGGGGTGGCCCAGCTGGCGGAGGCTGTGTTACTGAGTTTTCTCAGGGCTGAATGAACGCTGAAGGGTTCAACGTGGTCGAGGTCGCAGCAGTGCTGCAGCAGCAGGCAACGAAGCAGGCAGCAGATGGGTTGGGGGCAGGGCTGCCGGCGGGCTGCTGGGCCATTGTCTGCTTTGCTGTGCAGGTTTGAGCTGATGCTTTGGGCTGTGTTGCCACTTCAAGTGCTGCATTAGCAGCCTTCTGTAGCATTCTACGATGCATGGCTCAAACCCCGACCTGATTTGGCGCCTGGACTTTACCTGCAGACCCATGGTGTTGCAGGATGACGCTGCCCAGTCCAGAGCGGCTCGCCATGCCCAGGCCCTGCGCCAGCCAGGCACGGCAGAGCTGGACCTGCTGAAGAGCCGTGTCAAGGTGGGCCTGCCGACATGCAGCCAGGCAGCCGTCCTGTGGCAGCATACCCACTGTTTGACAGCAAGCAGGCGCACAAGCATGCAAAAGTTCAGCTTTGCTGCCATGAGCCTGGCCACTTTGGAAAAGATGATGCCTGCTCCTGGAGCTGCGTATGTGTGTATAAACTGCTTGCTGTGCTATGCTGCTTCGCAAAAGCTGCTTGAGGCCTGGCCACTTTATGGCAGGTCAGCCCTCCGCAAGTAGGCCCTTGCAGGCATTTGCTCACGCTCAAAGCACGCTGTACGCTGCCTCTTACAGGAACTTGAGGGGCGGGAGATGCCCCAGTCTGGTGGCCTGTCCATTCCTGCCGTTCGTGGCGGAATCACAGCAGCACGCTAGAGCGCAGCAGCCCTCCAACAGCAAGTGGCCACTCACATAAAACTCCCAGCAATACTCCCAGTTCAGTAGTTTGAACCCTGAAAGTCGAACATAAGACTGACTCGATGTCTGCCTGACAACCCTTAGAGAACTCCTTGGCAAAGCGTTACAAACAACACTGAGGCTAGCAGAAAACACTCTAGATAGTGGTGACCACTTTTATGTGGGACAGTTGCTCAAAGGGTTTGCAACGTCTGCTGGCAGCCAGTCGACGCGTAAGGGAGGAGAAAAACGCTGTGCACTTTCCTGTCAGACCCACTAGTTCAAGCAAAAGTACTGTTTGGCTTCGAAGCAGGAGATGATAAAGCTGATGGACTGTGACAGGAGAGGGTAGGGGTAGTCAATGTTTGTGAGGGTCTTGTCAAGCTCGATGTGGCGGCTGATGATATGTCAGCTCAGCATAAGTCAAAACAGCAAGCAGCCCTTGCCGTCAGGAAAAGCACAATGGTGGTGCTGTCAGGCACTCCATCTAATGCCTTGGGGGCTCATTTGCCAGGAATGAACGCCAGACTCCTCACTCCTCCTCCCTCACCTGGAACAACCACGGCGCCAATAAGCTGACACTGTCAAAAGTGGCACATAACATCAACCTTGAATACACCCGCGCTGTGAGGCAGTCATGGTATCAAAAAATTGCCGCCCTCCAGCCGTGATCAGCAAATCCAGCCATTACTTTGTTCTCACTATTGGTTGGTGAAGTGGGCTATTCACAGTTCATACAACGTGCCAACCTCCATCCCAAAACAGCCGGCCTGACAATGGCAACATAGGCAGCAGCGCCACAGACATGAGCGCTGCAGCTGACCTTGCCGCTGCCATGCCCATGACAGCTGGTGAGAGCTCCTCAGCCTGGGCAGCCAGCTCTGCCCAAGGCCCTTGGCAGCCTTCAAAACCTTTCAGGATTCAAAAAGTGAGCACCCTTCTAAAGCACCACCAAACAAAAGCAAGAAGACAGTGAGCGGCACTCCTCACCTCCGGTAGGTGCTCTGCCCCTCCGTTGGCCTGCCGGCTGAAGTCGAGCGAGACTCGCTCGCCCGCACCCCTACTGCCTGCAGCACACACATGGCTTCTTGTTCAGGACTCTGCACCATCGACAGTGTGATGAGACCCACAGTGCTACAATCTGCACGATCTTGAAGATCAATTGGTAGCCCCGCCAGGCAGGCGCAGAGGCCCTGATGTGGGCTGCTGGCCGCTGCGCTTCGACTCAGCTGCGCGCATTAACCCCGCTTGCATGCTCAGGGCAGACAGGATGACAGGAAGGAGGAGTGTTTGTAGCTTTTGCCATTCCTTGCAGCACTTGGGGCACAGACGACCAGAGACCCCAGGAGGGACATGCCGCCAAAGAACAACAATGCATCCATAGCTCTTGGATACAGTGATCAGCACAAAAGTCCTGCAGGGGGCAAGTGCATCTGCTCTCTTGTGGGCTTTGCTGCTGCCTGGTGGCAAACTTCACGCCCCATAGCGCCAGAGTCAATGCCAGTCTGGGTCTCCAGGACAGCAGGCACAGGCCTGGCAAGCAAAGGCAGCAGCAGAGCGTTCCCACAGGCCAAGCCCACAGCTGTGTGCACCTGACTGGGAATGCCTAGCCAAAGCAGATGCAGCTGGTGGTCTGAGTGTGGAACTGCAAGCAGGCCTGGCATGGGGGGGCTGCAGCAGCAGGGTTGACCTGCAAGCCAAGCAATAAGCCCCCTCTGAGGCCAGCAGCTCAATGCACCTGGCTTGTCAAGACCCCTGACATGCCCGTGCTATGGTGCTGCAGGCTGGTGCAGCAGGAAGAAGGCACTGCAGGTGTGCACACCTGGCTGCACACGCTCGGTGACGGGACGCTCCTGCAGGTTGATGCGCATGAGCACCCCTGAGGGGCTCCCCTCCCCTGTCGCGCCCCGCTTCTCGGCCTGGGCCATCATCGACACCAGCTGCTTGTTGCGCTCCGCCAGGAGCTCCTGCAGGGCAACAGGTTGAGTCAGTGGTTCTGGAGCTGGGTTGAGTCATGACTCCACTCATGTGAACTTCACCAACCGCTACTGCCTGCACCACATTGGACGCCAGCTGCTTAGTTTGCTGTGCCAGGAGCCTCCTGCATGACCATTCACCTGGGTCAACATAAGGTCTGTTATGTTGCATGAGACACCATGGACTGTAGCTGCATGTTGCTCTCCGCAAGAAGCTCATGCCATGCAGAGAGTGACGGTCAGCCTAGGGTACATGAAATTCCCTGCCTGTCATGGGGTAGCATGCAGGCTTGAACAGGAGCTGGTGCAGCCAGAGCGTGAGGGTCTCAATGCAAGCCGCCACTAAAGAGGTAGGTGCAAAGCAGGGGCACCGCAGCTGTTGAGTTGTGCTCTGCAGAGGTACCTGCTGACCAAAAGATCATCCAGCCAGCGCCCTGAAGGCTCATCATGAGCCCCTTCTCCAATCTGAGGAGCTGATAGTAGCACACCCTGTCAACAATCAGACTCAGGGAGCTTCTTAAGCACCGGCTGCGCAGCTTGCTGCTGCGCACCAGCACTGTGCTGGTTTCTGTCTGCAGCTGCACCCCACATCCGCACCATGACTCAAACAAGGCGCCCAGTGCTAGACCTGCTGTACCAAGCTGCTGGTGCAACGTGCTATCAAGAGTCATTCCCCCGCCCCTGCTCGTTCCCAGCACAAAGCCACCAATAATTCTCACATCATTCACACGCCGGGATTGCTGGTGGGAGTCTATCTGGTACTGCTCCTTGGCAATACGCTCCAGGGCCTTCTGGTACTCAGGCGACAGCGGCTTGTTGTACCTGCACCATGCCATACAGTCAAGCTGAATTTTTTGTAGGCAAACTAACCCTTGACAGGGCCCATGTCACATTGCAGCGCCCCCAGAGGTCCAAAACAGCTCTCACTCGTCCCTGCGTGTACACAAATGAGTGCTCACCAGGAAGGCTGCCTGACGCCTAGAATGCACCTTGCCGGTCCAGCCGTGCAGGATCTGTGGCACAGAAGTGTCTCCAGGCAGCGTCAGCTGCTGAATGCTCTAATGCAGCTTGCCACACAATCCGTACATGACTCTGAAGGGGCCCACTGCAGGCAGACAGACAGGCAGCCAACAACTCCAATCTGTAGGCACTCAAAAGGCCACCAGGATTGCTACTCAATGGCTAAATGTGACTTGCTTGCCCTGGCATGCAGCTTTTCTGAGAAGAACTCAGAGATGAGCTGCCCTCAGGCGGCAACAAATGCTGAGTACCCTCATTGCAGTTAGCAGCAGGGTTGCCCTTGATGAGCCCCACTGAGTAAAACAAACGAGCTGCCGGCCAGTTGGTGTTGCCAATGCCTTTCTTGCAGGTTGTAAACACTAAATCCAGGGTGGCTGCTTGACTTGAGCCCTGAATGCTGAGTTGGTATGGCATGGGGGCAGGGGCCAGACAGCACTAATTGCAGCAGCCAGGCAAAGCGAGACTGTCCTGTCTGCTGCAAACTGGCCTGCACAAAGCCTCAGAGGTGCTGGACCAGCACACAGCGACACAGATTGCAAGACATCTTGCTCATCTGGTGTGCTGCTTGACGACCTGGATTCACTACCGTCACACTTTGCGGCAGCATGAAACCCAACTTGATCTGCCGCAATACCTATGCAGCAACTGAGACCAGCAAACAGGTAGGGGCTCACCCTACACCACCTAGGAACAGGTGAAGACGGGCACATGCTCACCAGGGGTGCTCCTTGATGCCCTGGATGCTGATGCGCGTCTTCTCGTCCACAACAAAGATCTTGTTCAGCAGGTCCATGCACTCGCGGGAGAGCTGCTGCACCGCCTGCCCGATGCGGGGCATGTCCGACCACTGGGAGCTGACCTGCTGCTGCCTGCAGCATGGAGGGCAGCAGGCGCTTTACGTTCAGGGTTGTGGGTGTAGGGTCGGTCAGCGGCATGCACCGCTGCCCCAGCATTGCCAAAGTGCAGCATGGTCTTTGGGAGCTGACCTGCTGCTGCCTGCAGCATGGAGGGCACCAGGTGGTCAGTCATAGGGTTTAACTCAGGGGCATACACTGCTGCCCCAGTGCGGCTGAGTTGCAGCGTGGTCTGTTGGAGCTGACCTGCAGCGTGAGGCGAGTTGCAGTGCTGTACTGTACAGCCTGGTTGCTGATGCATCCACCAGGTGACCTGCTGCGATGAGCAGGGAGGCCACACACGGAGGTCTGACAGAGAATTTGCGCACTAAGGGGCCACCTGCTGCAGCTTATGGCGGCTGCAGGGCATGTCCACTCACTGGCTTCAGTAACCAGGCCCTTGGAGGGTTGGGTGCGGCCGTTGCACACCCCCGGCCTATCTGTGACTAGATATCTAAACCTGACTTGCTGCCGCCCAAACACCAGGTTGAGGAAGCAGTGACTGTCAGCGAGCGCAGCCCGCTGTCAGGCCGCAGTGCATCAGCTCAACAGATGAGCAGCAGGTATTGCTGGTGGTGACAGTTGGCCAGCGAGGAACACATCAAACCTCCAAAGCTGCTGATGAGCGCCCCTGATGTAGCTGCCACACTGGGTGCTCACAGCTTCCCAAAGTGGGCCTCACTGCTGCTGGGGTCGGAGGGAATCTTGCCCAGGAGCCCAACACTGAGCAACATGCCCACTGACAACAGGAGACAGCTGCCAGTTGCCGGCCCACCAGACACTGAAGAGGGTATTGCTGCTGGTGGGGTCTGGGGTGTGCGCTGTGCGGCGAAGGTAGCAGTGCCAAGCCAGACAAGCTGCTCTCAATCTTGTTAGCAGCAACAGACACCTTGAGCTCAGCACGATGTCAGCAGCTCACCAGACTTCGAGATGGGCTTCGCTGCTGGTGGGGTCTGGGTGCTCAGTGTGGTCAAAGGGAAAGTCCCCCAGCAACATGACGATGAGCAGTATGCCACTTGCCCACACGTCCACAAGGCGGCCATCATAGCCCTTGGTGTCCTCCCTGTTGCCAATCAGCTCGGGAGACATGTAGACAGGGGTCCTGTACAGCAGGCACAGGTTTAGGGTTGGGTACAGGATATGCCAGGTGAGTGTGCTTTATGTAGTATCTTCTCTACTGCCGTCAGGCCTATGTCCAGGCGCCTGCAACCTGGCCATAGGAGACGACACTGCTGGGCGGCACCATCAGCAGAACATGTGACTGCTGCTAAGCTTGCTTCAGGTCGACATGTTGATTCTTGGTCTTGCTGCGTTGGTCGGCTGTGGCCAACAGGTGCGCATGAGGTCTGGGGGCACAGGTGGGATGCCAGCTCTGGAGCTTCTGTTGATGGCCAGGCAAATCGGCTTCTGCTGATGCCCACAGAGGTGCGCTCCCCATCAACGCATATGCTGTCATGCGCATTCCAAACACTGCACTTGAGCAAGGCAAGCTTCTCATGCAGGCGTCCTCCCACTGTGGCAACAACAAAAGCCATCGATCTCCCAGCTCAAGTTACATGAAGCCTGGAAAGCACCCTTCTGGCAGCAGCAGGAAAGCCAGCAACCTCCAGCTGACCTCCCAACAAGGCATCAAATACGCACAAATCACTCACCCAATGTATGTGTACATATCGCCAGCGCCCTCCCACTTCTTGGCAAAGCCAAAGTCACACAGCTTCAGCAGCGGGGGGTGGCTGCCGTCCAACAGGGTGTTGTCCAGCTTTAGATCTCTGCAGGGCTCATGGTGCAGGTTTGCACTTGACAAACGAATACTGCACGATTGATCTGCGCCATGCTAGAATTGCAGGCGCTCTCGGCTCAACAGCAAGCTGCCTGATGCATGTGTGCATAAGTAGCGGCTTTGCAGTGCACACCGCAAAGTCGCCTGGCCGCCACAGCACCAGACTCTTGGCAGAGCTGCTGCCTGCCAGGGTGAGCAAAGGAGCCAGGCAGCCAGGCTACAGCTTTTAGGGGAAACCCACCTGTGGGCGACGGAATGGCTGTGGCAGTACTCCACGGCGGGGATGAATTGCTGCAGCAGAAAAGGCGGAATCAGCAAGACAGATTTGACAGACATGAGCAGGGGGGAGGCTGCGATTGGTGTTGTGTCTGAGGTTCAGCCTGGGCCAGTCCCCTCAGACAAGCTGGGGCTGCACTCTGAGGCCCCGCAAGCACACAATGGCCAAGTCTGAGGCCCCACGGTGTGAGGCCCCACGGTCTGGGAAGTACACAACGCTCGGGTCATAGAAGGCATCATGCAGTGCAGGCTGGGTGCCAGGCAGCCACCAGGCTGCCTTCGGAATGGCCCTTTGCTAACCTGACTGCACAGCGCTATGCGCCGCAATTTGCCCTCCACAGAGTGAGCAGCAATGGTACTGCTGCAAGGAATGCACCAGCAGGCGCAGCCCATTGTGCGCTGCCTGTGAAGAGCAAAACAAAGTGCACTTGCACTCACAGGCTGGCTGCCATGCGGCATGCAATGCACAACCCCTTCCAGTAGCACCACGCCAGCCTGCCATCCCATGCCAGAATTTTGCTGGCTCATCTTGGCTCAAACCCGCTTTGACATCCCCCTCTGCCTGTGTGCGGTCTGCTGGTAAACATCCCCTTCTGGCAGCGCCACGCCAGTCTGCTTGTTACTACATGGCGGCCCTTGCCGGCCCAGGCAGCCAGTGCAGGCAATCTCCACAGCGCAATCTTCACAGCTGGTCCCCACCCCTCTCACCCTCATGAAGTAGCGAGCTTCATCCTCGCTCAGCACAAGCTCAGTGGGTCCCGCGTTCTGCAGCTTATCCCCGACGTAGGACGTCATGCTGCCCCCAGCGGCCAGCTCCAGGGAGAGGGCCAGGTGGCTGCGCGTGAGCAGCACCTCCTTGGCTGTGATCAGGTTGAGGTGGCCCTCACCGAGCTCAGCTTGCACCTGCAGCACAGTGGCGCACGCAGATCACCACCCTGACTGAGGAAACTGATCAGCAAACCGCATCTCCTTGGCTATGGCTGCTTGAGGTGGTCCTTGATCAGCTCAGCTTGATGCTCCTCCCTGCAGCTGTGCGGGCAAGGGTGCCCTCCTGGCAGCTGTGCTTACCCATCACCTGCAGCTGGCAGGCAAGCGAGTATTCCTGGCAGCTGTGCCCGGCCCAGTGCCTGCACCTGCCATGAAAGTCTAGCACTGAGAAGGCGCTCAAGCTGTTGACAGGGTACAGGAGTATTTTTTCCCACCCAGGGACGCCCGGCAGGCAGTGAGGTCAAAGAATATGGTCAGGTGTGTCTGGCGGAGCATGGCAGGCAGGGTGGTGCTGGCAGCAGAGCGCACAGCATTGCATATGCCCCTGACATGGTCAACAGATGCAACAATCATTTGGGTCCCGTGAGGCCTCGGTGTGCTTTGCAACCTGAGACTGGGCAGCACAATCATGCCCCTAACTGACAAAGCTGCAGCCTCACCTTGATCTCACGCAGGATGTCTGGCATCACCAGCTTTGGGATGGGGCGCTTGATGAGCTTGATTGCCACCTCCTCGCCGCTGGCCTTGTCCTTGAACAGCCAGATCTCTCCATGTCCTCCCTTGCCAAGGAACTTGACCAGGTCATGTGTCTCATCCAAGCCAAAGTCCGGGTGACCCTTTGAGCTGTGCTGGTTGGGCTTGCCCTTGGGCGCGGGCTTGCTGGTTTTGGTCTCTGGCTCCTTGGAACCGCAACCTCCCATGCTAGGGAAGAGGCAGGGGGGCCCTCACTCGAGAGTCCGGAATGACCTGCCAGACATTGTGCGAGATCCTGACTCACAGATCTGCGGTCACACCTCTGAGTCTCAGCAGTTTGTTGCAGGCTTGCTGCAATGGCGTTGATCTGTTGGGTGGTTGACCCACGAAAAAGGAATTCAAGGATGAAGCATTCATGTCAGCAGCCAAAGTTTGTCTAGTCGAGACTGGGAAGCCCGGGCCATGGGGTGAAGGGGCGTGCAGGGGGACTTTTGTTCGGATGTTGCCATGTGCAGTCTGCTGTAGGTTTCACGACTTTTTGCAATATTGCCCCACATTGACTGTCCCGCAACTCTGCGCCAGCACAAGGCTGATACTTCAGACGTTCGAATTGCCGAATCACGTAGCAGCCTCCAAGAGGATAGAAACTCTATAGTGCCCACCCCCGTCTTGTCAACGTCTTGTCAAAGTCGGCCTGCAAGCCATTCCAGCAAGCGACACTAGCTGCGCCTCATGCTCTGAAAACCTCATCGAGATTGCATGGGGGCCCCAAGAGGAGGCCGGGGTAGTGGGCAGTCATGTGATCACCGGGACCTGAAAGACAGCCTTGGGGGCGCCATCTTTGGTGGGATCTGTGCGCCAAGCTCATGCGCGCTGGCTTGATGCTCCACCTCTTCATCTGTCTGCCCAATGCTGCAGGCTGCATCGACAAAACCTACAGGGAGTGTGTCGACGGTGAGTTGCATTCTGAGGGCGTGCCTTGAGCAGTCCTGGTCTGGCATGGTTGCCTTGTTGGCTCATAGCCCAACTCTGCTGCCCTGCTTGACATGCAGGGCTGGTGTTTGGGCTGCCTGCTAGCAACATGAGATGGGTAAGACTGCCCACCTGCTTCGCCTTGCCTGCTGCTACAGTTACTGCTCCAGGTGGCCAGCCCTTGCTCATAGGTCAAGTATGTGGCGAGCGGCATGCCCATCTTCCTGTTCAATTACAACACCAAGGCAAGCGTCTGTTGTTTTGCACCTTGCGCCGTGATGCTGTGTCAGCCGTCTTGTCTGCAGTGCAGATGCTGCACGGCATTTTTGTGGCGACCACCTCAGGCCAAATGAACATCAACCCTTGTGGTGAGCTATGACTGCATGCAATCAATCATGTCATGCTGGGCCCGCCAGGCCGCTGACTCAGCTGCCATGCCGCACAGGCTGGACAAGCGTGAGCAACACTCAGGAGACGAGGTACCCAGCACAAGTCAAAGTCAAGGTATTGGAGCGATGTGCAGCCATGCCAGAGAGGTGAAGCTCGACCTAGACTTACATCAGTAGCTGCCAATGTTCCTGACTGAAGTTCCCATGTCAAGCTGCCTCACACAGTGCACCAATGCAGGCAGTTCAGCAAGTTCATTGAGGGCGCTTACTTTGCCCACGGCAAGTTCAGCTATCAGCTCACACATGATGAGGCCATGGCTCTTTGCAAAGCCTTCAGCCTCAAGGCCCACCAGACACTAATGCAGGTGAGGCTAAGCTGTGTTCTTCGGTGTCTCCCATGTCACTGGGAAGCCTTTGTGCAACAACCCACCTGGCTGGCTACAGGGCTGGGAGGAGCAAGCGAGTCACTTAGGCACAACCACGCCAGCCATGTCTTGGGAGCAAGGACAGCAAAGGCCCCAAGGTGCTGAGGTGAGGCTTGGCCACTAAAAGGGGTTTCCTTCACTGAATTGTGCCCGCGTCATGCCAGCCCCCTCATGTTTGGTGCAGAGCCAGTCAAAGGCTGCTTAAGCGTTTGAAATGCCATCTGGCTGGCTACAGGGTTGGGAGGAGCAAGCCTCTGTGGGCATGGTCACGCCAGTCATGTCATGGGAACAAGAGCAGCCAAGGCCCCAAGTTGCTGAGGTAAGGCTTGGCCACCAGAAGGGCCACCTTTCCCAAATTGTGCCCGCGTCGTGCCAGCCCCCTCATGTTTGGTGCAGAGCCAGTCAAAGGCTGCTAGAGCGTCTGAAACCCCAGTAAGCATCAAGCAAGAGGGCTGGGACTCGTCCAGTCAGCGTTCTGAGAGCCCTGATGGCAGTTGCCAGTTCAGTGGAGGCAGGCAGAGTGGGAGCACCACACCCTCAGCAACGAGCCAGCCTCAGCAGGCCATGCCCAAGCCGCGCCCCAAGCCCCGCCAGTTACCGACCCAGGAGAAAGGGCGCGCCACCATCTCTGGGGCTGCAAAAGCGATTGCTCCGAGCCAGCCGCAAACATCGGTGAGGCTCCTTCAGTCCTTTTTACACCTATGTGGGCAGGATGGCCATTTATGTCCTTGCAATACTATGCAGGAGTCCATCCTCATGATGGGTGGCAGCGTGCCTAGCCCCTCGGATCCCTGGATTGATACCGTGGACGCCTGGGACCCCGCCACAGGCATTCACACCCCTCTGTTCAGCCTGCCAGAGGTCTCAGCCTATGGTGCAGCTGCTAAGATGGGCTCTGACGTCTTCTTCTTGGGGGGGGGCAAGGGGACGATCTGGTCCAGGCAGTGCTTGAAGGCCACGATTGGTGGCACATGGCAGCAAGTGAGACCTTCTTCTTGTCTTCTGTTTGGAGCTGATCAGTTGTCGGCTTGATACAGCAGGTGGTGACTCCTGATGTCCTGTGCTTGTTGCAGATGCCAGAGATGCACAGGGGGCGGGGTAGCCTGATGGCGGTCATCCACGATGGTTCTCCCTGGGCCATTGGCGGCCGCGATGCAGTCTATCACTCCTCCACAGAGAGGTTGGATTTGGCCTCTGGTCAGTGGGTCATCGGCCCTGAGATGCAGACGCGGCGCTTTGCATGCGCGGGCGGCGTGCTCGGCTCTGGCATCATTGTCACTGGTGGCTTTGATGGCATGGAGTACCAGAGAAGCGTGGAACGCCTTGACCCGCGCATGAAGAGGAGCGTCACGGTGAATTTATCATCCTGAAGGGCTTGCACCAGACCCCTCTGTGCCTGCCATTAATGCCTTCTACCTTCACCGCAGGTGGCTGAGATGACACAAGCGCGAGGAACTCATTCCTGTGTGCTTCTCAATGGCGTCCTGTACGCAGCTGGGGGATGGGCCCTCTCAAGTGCTCTGGTGGGTCTGCCCAGCTGTTTCAGCTGCTTGCTTGTGGTTATTGCTGCTGGTGGCAGAAGCCCTTGCTTGATGTTCTGCGTGTCTTCGTCAGGCTGAAGTGACCTGCTTGCTCCTGCAGGATCAGTTTGAACAGTATGATGAGCGTGCAGACAAATGGGCGCCACTCCCTCCCATGCAAGAGACCAGGTTGGCATCGTTGTCGCTGGGCACCTCTGTTGCAGTGATGTGCCTGTGCTGCCATTCGTGTTCATATAGGGGGCTTGCCAGCTGCCGCTGCGCGTGACACTTCTGCTTGCCGCCTGAGGCTAAACGCTGTCCATCTTGCTTGAAGTGTACTTGTGGGTTGCTTGCGCCCTGACGCCGTTCTGCTGGCCGCCTGAGGCTTGACGCCATCCAGATTGTTGCTGCACGAGGTGCATTGGTGTGCTGGCACCATCCATGCTGCTGTCTGAGCCTTCACATCTGCAGCTATGACTTCTGCAGGAGCTACTTGGCGGCTGCGGCATGCAATGGGAAGATCTTTGCCCTCGGCGGGCTCAGGCTGTCCAATAATCAGGCAGTCTTCAGCGCCAGTGTGGAGGTGTACGATCCTGCCAGAACTGCCTGGTCCTACCTGGACCTGCCTGAGACGTTCATAAAAAGGCGTGCGTTTGCCAGCGCAATTTCAGCACACTCCGAGGGACTGCGTATCTGAAAGCTGCATGCGCCTGAGATTCCATCTGAATAATGCTGCTCGGTTGGGTGTTGCAGCTGTTCTGCCTGCATTTGGTGAAGTCTCTGGGGCAGAGTGCTGAGTGCGGGTGCTTGTTCCTGCAGCACTCCTGTCCATCTGTTTGTACCCTCCCAGCGTTCAGTGCATTCACTGGCCTTGATCCGACGGTGTTGTAATCAGCTTGCGGGTTGAAAAGGGCTTTCAGGAATTCTTTAAAAAGGGGCAGCGTGCCCTTTAGTCAGCGTGCCTTGAAGAAGAGAGGCATGTCGGCCCCCCTTCCATTGTAACAGGTCAGATCTGCATTGGTGGGCATGCCAGAGGTATGCTGCAGTGGGTCAACTGAAAGTTTATGCAACTGCCTGTGCAGGGGTGGTGCAGCACTCCCTGCCACACACAGACAGCTAGGCAGGCCAGGGATACCCACTGAGAAGGCAGGGCGTGCCGACCAGGCTTGCAGCAGAAGCAGGGGCATTTAGCGGGCATTCTTGGCTTTGTCCCGGCATGGCTAAGCCCCTGCTCTGCCCTTGAGAGCCCTGCTCTCTTCAGCTGCCCCATTTCACTGAAGCAGAAGGCTTCTTATACAGCAGAGCTTCCAGCAGGCAGTGCACAGACACCCAACATGTCATGTGGGCCCTTTGTGCAGTTCCTGGGCTACAACCCCAGCGAAGGGCTCTGGCAGGGCTCCGTCCTACTGGTCACAGGATCTGGCAGCATTGGTACCCCTGACCTACTGGTGGAGGACTTCGAACACTGCAAGGTGATTTGGCTGGGCTATGCTGTTCACTCAAGCATGCCAAGCCCCTGACAGCAATTTTGAGCTTGGGTGCCGCGCAATTCTGCCGGTGGCAACATATCTGCAGGGGTGAGGCCTGACAGACCCAGCCTTGCCGGTCTCCTGGGCAGACAGCATCTGCCATGCCATCATGCCCATGCTTTTCCCCAGCAGTCCCCTAACGCAGTCCATCTAGAGCAAAAGAAGCTCATTCTCGACTGCCAGGTACTCCCTGGGCAGCAGCTGGACCAGGTTCATGGCAGCGCCTTCTGGCGCTATGAGCTCAGGTTCTCCCTCACAAGGCTGCAGCGCCGAGTGACATACAGCTTTGCCATCCGGGAACTGGCGGGGCTGTCACAGTCGCACGAGAGGTGAGCGTGGGTCAGAGGGCCTGATAAGCATGCTGAGACATGGCCGTGCTCAACAATTTGCGCTGGGGGAAAGCCCGCGCTCATCTGCCTCCGGCTGGGCTGCCTGGCCCCTGCCACAAGCAGGTGAGCCAAAGCGGTCTCTGTTAGTGGGCTAGCAGTGTGACGGCCCGCGGATCTTGTTTGGCAGCTCTTGACCACAGGGTGGCTTGTGAACGGGCTGTTGACGTAAAACAGGTGCGCAGCTGCAGCCTGGCTGTTAGTCAGTGTGGGAGTGCATTATGCAATGTCTTTTTGCTCAGACAGCTGGCATGGCCCTTGCAGTTGCAGGATGGATGAACATAAGCAGATGTGACAGGGCCTCTGGGGCTGCATGTGGGAATGTGTCCAGGCTTGAGCTGCCTGGCTAGCAGGCTGTCTTGGTTTCTGAAAGGTGAGCAGCTGCACCTGGAAGGGTGGCTCGAAGGTCAGGGGTTGCATTCCCCAGTGTGCCACAGCTTCAAGAAGCAGCGGACTGCTTCTGGGATTGAGCTGGTCGGTGCTGGACACTTGGGCAAAGCTTGTCTCAGGCTCACAGCGACAAGCACCTTCCTGCCGCCAGAGCTTTGGCCAAAGGCGATGCCCGGTGGCACTGGGGCCTACCTTGCTTCTGCATTGACACTCAATGAAATGCTTAAAACTAAGGAAGACAGAACTCGGTCTGCAGCTGGAGGGGTGGAGGCTGACTTCTGCTCACAGTGTTGGCGCCTGCCTGCAGCTGGAGCTTCGTCCTGCCTAGCAACACTGACGCCTGGCATTGGGGCTACTACACAGACAACTACCTGGACCCCGCCGCCGACCCAGAGAAGTGGGGCGCGGCCCTGCTGCAGGTCTGCCCTGGCCTGCCCAAAGTGTGATGTGTAACCGATGTCAGGGGGCACTAAACATTACTTGGGTGTGGGAAAGGGATTTGCTGCTGCGGCCTGGCCTTAAAAAGCAGCATGAAGTGTTTCTGGCCATGCCTGCCTTGAGTGTGCATGCTCTGTCCTGGTGTGTGCCATGGCTGCTTTGCTGCTTGACAGATGAGAGAGCCGTGGGGTTGAGACACTGTCTGGCTTATCGGGGCAAGGCAGCACTCTGTTAACATGGCACCAGAAGCAGCATGTGCCTTCCAGCAGTACAGCTGGCTGCCGCTTGTGCTTGACGTGCCCTGCCTGCCTGGCTCTCCTCAGTGGCTGCATGTTCCCCGACCTGTGCCTTTCCAGCAGTACTGCTGCTGGCTCTCATGCAAGCTGCCCTGCCTGCCTGCCTGCATCGTTTGTGCCTGTGCCTTTGCAGCGCAGCTGCTGCTGTTCCTTGCGCTCAAGCTGCCTGCTGTCTCTGTGCCTTTGCAGCGCTGCTGCGACTGCTGCTTGTGCCCAGGCTGCTGTTCACCTACACCCCAAACCCTAAACCCTGCTGACCTTCCTGCAGCCCCTGCCCCTGTGGGCGGATGTGCAGCAGCAGCATAGGAAGCGGCCCCTTCATGTGATGCTGGCTGGAGGCAACCAGGTTGTGCAGGACAGCGTCTTTGCCATCCCCGCGCTGCAGGAGTGGCTGCTGTCAGCCAACGATGAGGTGGGTTGCACACCAGCGCTGTGTGGCAGTCCTGGCACAGTCATGCCCTGCAGTAGGCTGCTATGCAAATGCTAGTGAGTGCAGCCCGCCTGTGGGTGCTGGCCTTGGTCTGTACTAGGAGCCATGCAATGTAGGGGCTGGCTGGAGTACCCTGTGCTGCCAGCCAGCGCTGTGGGATACGCTGCTGTCAGTGGCAGCCCCTGCACTGCTACCTTCCAACCAAACAGTCTGGCAGGCTGCTCTCATGGTTTGCAGGGGCTGCTGAAGGCGTCGTTACGCCTGACATGCCGCAGCCACCCTGAATGTCACCTGCTAGGTACCATGCAGTGCATCAGGCTCCTGTCTGGCCTGCAGGTGCTGCAGCATGCCTCTTTTACGCTTATGGCTTGCTGTACGCCTGACATGCCACCCTGAATGTCACCTGCTAAGTACCATGCAGTGCATCAGGCTCCTTCTTGGCCTGCAGGTGCTGCAGCATGCCTACTTCACCGCTGACATGGAGCAGCACATGCTGCGCAACTACCTGAAGCACTTCAGGGAGCTGGGGGTTCACGAAGCGCTTGCTACCATTCCTCATGTGAGTGGCAGTCAGCGAAAGAACTGGCAGCATGGACCACCAGTGGGAAATGTGAGAGTATTGATGTGCAGGCCCCTTTGTGTCCAGCAGCCGGGCTGGGTCTTCTGCTGAGACCTCAGCGTGGGTGCAGGTGTATAGAGCTTTGACTCAAAGCTCTTGCACAGGGCCCCTGTGTGCAGCAGCTGGTTGGATTTGCTGGAAGGGCAGCTGAGGGCTCAGCATGGCTTGGGCGAGAGGGAGTTGCTAGCAGTCTGTGTGTGACTTATCACGGGGAGCACTTGTGGCAATATGGGACAGACGTCAATATGGAGAATCTTTGGGAATTTGGGTGAGGCCTCGAAAGGTGCAAGTGTATGGGCTTTGAAGCGCATGGGGATCTGAAGCGCATGGGGCAGGCTCTGGCGGGACTCTGTATCAGCTGCCCTCTTGACTGCTGCAGGTGATGCTGTGGAATGACAGAGACATCTTTCAGGGCTGGGGCACCCTGCCTGACGTCGTGCAAAAGCTGCCAGTGCTCCAAGGTGGGCTCAGTTTTAGGCGTCTGCCCAGTGCCTGTGTGACGCTTGCTGCGCAAAGCTTTGAGGAAGCACAGCTCTTGCGTCGCCGCCAGCATGCAGGCTCATGAGCCTCCCAGACGCTTGCTGTGCACACAAGATCCCTTCAGGATGACCAGCATGTGCCAGTTTGCCAACTGAGATGCCTAAAGCAATTTTTACACAGGTGTTTCCTTTTTTAGGATTGCAGGTGTGTTCTCTTGGCCTTGCACGGCACCCTCAAGGGTGCCCATTGTGGTGTCAGCCTGAGAGACAGCCCGTCTCAAGTCACTGGCCCCAGCTTCGTTTCTCACACAGCCTTGCATTGCCCACAAGGCAGACAGAACACATCTGCCAACATTCACGCTCCTGGCTACAGGCATCTTTAGGGCAGCCCAGAAGCTCTACCTGCTCTTCCAGCACCACACCACCCCAGAGCTGGCCGCACAGCAGGGGTACCTCTTCGGGGACCAGAATGGCTGCCACTGCTTTCTGCGGCAGCTGGGGGCCACAGCTGCAGTTCTGGGACTGGATCTGAGAGCCCGTCGCAGTTCCCAGGGGTGCTGCCCGCGAAAGGTGATGCTTGCTGCGACATTGGGTCCCATGGGTGGTCTGGGGTGGGGGCGCAGGGCTAGTAACACTTCCCTCAGCAGCTCAAGGCCGCAGGTAGAATGACCAGGCCACTTCTGCATTTTCTTGCATTTTGCCAACATGTTTTAGCTTGGGACGGTAAGAGCTGCCTACAGTATCAGTATTTTGGCAAGTTTGAGAGGGATGCTGCCCACAGGTGAGACGATGCTATGGATCCGGGTGCTGTGGGTGCTGTGAGCACATTCTGGTGAGGGGGAGCACGGTTGCCCCTGCTCATGCGGACTCGCACATGTTCTGCTGTGGGCAGAAAGTCAGCAGCCCCAGTGTCAGCAGGATGCGAAAGACTCATTCCCACCAGACTCATCACCCCGTAAGGACACGCGATGCAATGCTACAGGTGTACGAGGAGGTGGCGCACCAGTTGGAACAGCAGCTTGATCCGCGCACACGACACCTCCTGGTGCTGACAGGGGTGCCGCTGGTGTTCCCTCACGTCCCCCGGAGTGCGGTGCAGCAAGAGGTGAGTCTGACCATGGGTACGACGTGCGTGCTGTCATGCAGAGCAGCAGCCAGGGGATGGACGCGGGTGGCGTGTCTGGAAGCGCAGTGCAGCATGAGGTGAGGCTGGTCATGGATATGGACTGCGTGGGGTCATGCAGAGCAGCAGCCAGGGGATGGGCGCAGGTGGCGTGTCCGGAAGCGCAGTGCAGCACGAGGTGAGGCTGGTCATGGATATGGACTGCGTGGGGTCATGCAGAGCAGCAGCCAGGGGATGGGCGCAGGTGGCGTGTCCGGAAGCGCAGTGCAGCACGAGGTGAGGCTGGTCATGGATATGGACTGCGTGGGGTCATGCAGAGCAGCAGCAGGGAGTGGGCGCAGGTGGTGTTGCCCCATGTGTGGGGGAGCGCGGTGCAGCAAGAGGTGACCCTGTTCATGGATGCAAGCATGGGGGGGGTGCACTGCAAACCCAGAATGTGTGCCCATTGTGTATCAAGCAGCAGCAGCCGCAGGCATTGATTGAGTCAGCATCACAGCATGCAGAAGTGCAGGGCAGCAGCTGGAGCAGGTGGTCAGGTGCCATTCACTTTCAGCAATCTCACTTGAAAGCGCTGTGAGGCCCCGGCTGTTGGAATGACGCCGCCAGCTCCTCATCATGTGTTGATGTTGGCTGCACTCTGACAAGTTGGATGTCCGAGTTCAGTCAGACAATCAAGTGACAAGCAGTGTTGGCTGAGCACAGCGTGCACAAAGGCAGAGCCAGCCCTTCCTCGGCCCGCCATCAAGGAGCTGTCCCGCCTGCTGCAGGAGCCTGAGCAGAATGGCAGCAAAGGCGCTCAGAATGGAAGGCGCCGAGCGCCCCCACTGGAGAGCGACTTGGCCGCCAAGCTGGCACGCAGGTGATCACTTCTCTTCCTCTTGCCTGTATGTTGTTGTTATGCAGCATCACCTCCTGCACAGGTGAAATGCGTCGTGATGGTGAGAAAAGCCTGCCTGCTGCCTTGCCATGCCACTCCTAGTCACATAGCTCTCTGAGGTCCTGCATAACGGTCTGAGCTGTCACACCTTGCTCCACCATGAGGGGAGGCTCTTGCTTCCTCTTCAAATTGATAGCCCTGTGCCTGACGTGGTTTCCTGCCTGCCTTCAGATGCAATGCAGCGCTTGCTGCAGTTGGGGCTTGCCGCACTCACGTACTTACAGACTGCCTGTCTCAAACTTGATGAAAGTTTCAAGTTTCCAGGTTACACCCTGGGATTCGTCAAACGTGCCTGGGTGCTGTGCAGCCACGGAGTGCAGCTGCTGAGCGAGGCGCCAGACTGCTGGACCAACCAGGCAGAGCGGCAGAGGCTCCTACAGCAGCTGCAGGTGTGCAGCTGTGTGTGTGGCAGTGTGTGCACAGCGATGTGTTGCCACACCATCCTGTGCGCCCTCAGACTCCCACACCTGACAGAGCCTGTGCTGCTGTGGGGCCTATCCACCTTGTAGAAGCAGACCTCCAAGGACCATAACCTGCTTGTTTCCCTGCATGCGCTTATTGGCAGCACCTGTTCCCACCTGACAGCGCCTCTACTGGTCGGGGGCCTGTCTGCATGAGCCCCTGAGCATGCAGCTCTTCCAGGAGGTACCTGCTTACATGCATGCGGCAGCAGCAGCAGGTGCCACGCTCGTGATGCCTGTCAAGTCACCTGGAGTTGCCCGAACCCTGGTAGCAGTACTGCCAGAGGCGTCCTGCCCTTGGCAGGCGGCCTGCCTTTCAGCCCTGCTTGCTTTGTGAGCATTGTCAATGCCAAGCGGTTGCTGCAGGAGGTGGCTAAAACGTGGAGCCCTGCATCTCAGGCCTTGCTGGGGTTTGGAGCTTTGCTCACGCCAACTAACTACTGCAGGAAGTAGCTAGGGCTCAAGGCGTCAGGGTCACCTTCCTTTCTGGCGGGACTGACTGCTCAGCAGACGCCCGGATATACACGCCATCATTGGTGGGTGTCCAAACCCGGTGTTGCCACACATACAGTCCACAAGAAATGCCATGCATGCCTCCGGGCAGCCCCATTCCTCAGGCTACCTTAGGCCTGCCAGTGCTACGAGGGGCACGTGTTGAGCTGTTTGTGACAGGCCTCTGACAGCAGGCCCACACCTTAAGACTCCATGCCGGAGTTAATAGGCTTCGTGGCTGCAGCTCTTGCTGCCCTCTGCCAATAGCACCTGCCTGCAGGGTGCACAAGCCTGCAGGGCCATGCAACCTGCGCGTCTGCTTGCAAAGTGTGAGATCCCCAGCTTCATCAGGTTCAGCATTCGCTCTGGGGGCATGGGCAACAGAATCGTGCGCAGCGCTTTGCGAACAGTCAAGCAGTTCCCAAATGCCACTTCCAGTCAGACACCAGTCCCATCTTCAATCGCTGCCAGCAGCCCTGGCTACATGCCACAATGGGACCTGGCAGGTGGCGTCGAGCAGATGACCAACAGGCCGACACTCCCGTCCCCCCATCCCATCTGCAGTCCAGCGCAACAGAAGGACCCAGCCTACATGCAGCCATGGTGACGGGGGCATGCAGACCTGAAAACCTGCAAGCGCCCAGCGGCTCCCATAGGCCACATTTGCCTTCTGCCTGCAGGCCCGCAACCCGCAGAGGGACCCAGCCTTCATGCGTCAGGTGGTGGTGGGGGGCATGGCCAATCGGCCAGCCTCGCGGCAGCTGGTCAGGGCGCTCCAGAAGGGGACGTTGGACCCCGTGACTGACCGCAGGGTTGAGCTGCACCCTAAGTTCCGGACCAAGGTGCAGGGCGCCCAGGGGGGAAAGCTGCTGGCCCAGCGCTGCTGGCTGGGGATGACCTGCGAGTTCAAGGGGGAGGACAACGGCAGCAATGACCATGAACATAAAGGTAGGGGTTCATTTCTGAGAGTGACCTAAGGGCGGGAGTTGATGTGAGGATGTGACACAGCACTGCACAGCACATGAGGCTGAGCACCTCCACATGTCAACTATGACTGCCTCAAGCAGGGAGCCGCAGACTCTTTGAAGATGACGAGAACGAAGTAGATGTCTGGATCATTTTGAGCCTGTGCAGGTCATGTGGAGTATCAGTGACGACAGCTGGTACCTTGTGACAAGAAGTCACAGTTCATCGACTGCCGATGCTCATCAGAAATGTTCTTGCAGAGCCAATCCTGCTAGTCACCTTAAGAATGGAGAGCAGTAGTGAACGTGACCCTGGCGTGAGCTACCTTAATCTGCGAGTTCCCCCCTTAAGCAAAAGTGCAGCGTCCAGTAGAGGTGAGGCCTGCCCTAGGCTTATCCCTGAAAGCTGCAGCTGCAGGGAGGCCTGACACCTTCTTTGGCATTCTATGGCAGAAAGCTCAGAGTTTTGAGCTGACGCTGCTGTGTTCTGCACATGAGCTAGATGTGCTATGATTTGCAGGCCGTTCAGGGTTGTTTCAGTGCTTCAGCCCCAGCACAACACAGGACTGATTTTGAACATCTGATTTTCTTGGCCTGCAACTCCTTCCTCATTCACACCCACCAGCCCCCCGTGACTTTGCATGCATTTCATGTTCTGCTGCCTGATGTTTTTCACCTGAGCGTGTAAAAATCTCAGATCTTTCGAGGAGGGGACAGGAGCCAGGGCAAGGCATGCATTTCGGCAATGCAGGATTGTGGGCATTAAAAAACTAGCAGATGGGCTTTTTCTGGCTAAGAGTCAGCTATTGCTGCACGACCCTGCACCTTAGGCACCTTTTTGCCTGTCTCATCCTGAATGTCATTTTGATTGTACATGTGAGGTGCGATCTCTGTAAGCCACTGCTGCTTTATCTCAGTGACAGTGCGAGCATACTCCTTGGATGTGAGGACTAGCTCATGATACAGAATCCATCGGGGAGGAGTCTGCATGCAAGAGGGACTCAGGCTTGCAGGCAGACCTTG
Source organism: Asterochloris sp. CNOR1 (assembly GCA_963969365.1). Classification (NCBI taxonomy): domain Eukaryota; kingdom Viridiplantae; phylum Chlorophyta; class Trebouxiophyceae; order Trebouxiales; family Trebouxiaceae; genus Asterochloris; species Asterochloris sp. CNOR1. The sequence continues at coordinate 1,741,132 of OZ017763.1, read as the reverse complement.
ATCTGGCTGCCATTTCAGCAGCCAGACAGTCATGTGAAGCAACATTGGCTGGTCCAGCAATGCACAGCTGCAGTTGCAGCCAGGCAGAGGTGGTATAGCACAAGTGCACGGTGACTAGCTGAGGGCAAGAGCTTTGTGTCTTCAACAGCAGGGCATGCACCGCTCACCTCCAAGTTTGACAGGCCAGAGGAGGGGTGCAGGTGCACTGTCATTGGATTTTTGATTGTCCTGTAGGACCCATTCTTCTGCAGCTTGGCAGTGTTGTAGAAATACCCTGCAGGGTGTGTGCAAGGAGTTGGGCTCGTTTTTGAAACTCAGGGCTGAGGAGTTGCTGTGGAGCAGGCAGTCAGCATGCTGAACTACACTCCAGACTGCTGCAAATCCAAGAAACTTCAGGCCTGATCACACCCAGCATAGGGCTCCTGTTCACCGGGATTTCACCCTGGCGCGGCCATGCCCCTCTTGGGAAAGTCTAGGCTCCCGATTTTGTAGTGAACAGTCTGAAACTCGTAGTGTCAGTGCTCTGGCACAGCACCCAGGATGACAGGGCATCATCAGCTGTTCAGTCCGTGTAGCAATGATGCCCTGTCACACAACACATGGCGCATGCAAGGAGGCTTTGGAAGCTTAAGGCGGCAATGCTGCAACAGCCGCATGTTCAGTTGATGGAGACAGGGGGCCCACAGACACTGGGCAAGAGTGGTCTTGCACTACACTCCCACAGGGGGCCCAAGAGAGAGGCTCAGCAGCCAAAGCCACACTGCTGCCATGTAGCACACAGGCTTGCCTGCAGTGCTGGCCTTTTGGGGCCTCCCCAGCATGGAGGTGAGCTCTCCATTTGGGCAGGCTTTGATGGCAGAGTCCATGTCGCTTGGCTGAAAGTTCAGCTGCAAAGTTGGCCTTCCTGTAACCCTGTGCATGGCCCCTTCTGCATGCCCTTGCCTTGCCCTGCCCGCTGCAAGGGATGCTTTGTCATCCTCAAGACTCCCACCCCACTGGCCTCCCTGGTTGCTGACACTGGACAGCCAATGCCCTCGTCGACCCAGCAGCCTGGCTGCCCCTGCCTTCCTGACAGCTGGCCCAATAGCAGTTCCCCTGCTTGCTCGCCAAACAGATGTCCACTTGGCTTGCCTGCAGTGATGGCTTTCTTGATGGCCTCCACGTCGCCAAGCTTGGAGGTGAGCTCAATCTCCACCCGATCGCACAGGCCCAACAGCTGGTCCCTGATGTCGCGCACACGCTTCATCACCTTGACCTGCAAAGAATAATATTATAGTATCGCTACCATGCCGCTGACCGATTCTGCTGGATCGCCTGCAGCGCACCATGGTTGGGCGTAGCCCAGGTGAAGCAGCACACAATGCCACCGGAGCTGGCGAGCGGCAGTGTGATTGTGGCTTCCTCAGCCCAAAGCCACAGCTTTGCACAGCAGCCCCTGCTTGCGGGGTGCTGCTTACAGTGCCTGAGGTTCCTGAGCAGCTGGCTCCACACCCCTGACCCCACCACAATTCTCAGAGCGACACTGCGGGTGGGGTTCCAGATCTCAGGCCGTGCACTCAGAGAGCCCTGAGCTTGCAGCCATTTGATGCACAGTGCACCACTGTGCCCTGATGCCAGCCATCCCCAAACGCCTGCATCCCTGCAAGCAAACCTCTCAGACAATGAAGGGCAGGCCCCATCCAGCAAACACCAACATCTGGCAGTGCTTGCATCCCTCACCTGGACAAAGTTCTCGAAGCACCACTGCGCACTGTAAGCTGTCTCCACCCATCCGTTGAAGACGTTGAGCTGAGCGATGTGATCCCCTGGGTTGCCCATGTGGAAGTTTTTGTGGGCGTTGTCGGCATAGATGGCCTTGTCCTTGGGGCGGTAGAAGATGGCTGAGCCAGCAGAGACCATAGCTGCAATGGTCACTATCTCCTCTGAGCACTGCAGGCATGCCAGATGTTTTTATGAAATGACATGGAGGTATGAGGCATGCTGATATTGGGCAGTGGTAGGCGTACCGAGTCCTTCTCGAGGGCGCAAATCATCTTGGCCAGCATGGGATCCAGGCTTACCGCATATTTCTCAGCAGCACAGATCATCTTGGCCAGCATGGGATCCAGAGGGAACTCTGCCATCTTGCGCCCCAGTTTGGTGAGCTCGCCGCGGTCATTCAGCGCCCCTAATGCGTACAGCTGCATTGGCAGAGGACCAGAGTGGTGCAAAGCACATGCAGGCCTGAAGCTTGCTGATTTAGCGCCCGCTGTTCTCCATGCAGAGCCTCTGTACACCCTACTTGCTCTGGGGAACTCATGAGGGTACTGCTGTGCGCCAAAACATTCAGGTGAGATGCTTGTCACTCGGCTGCCTGCACAAATCCACAGGCTCAACTGCGCCCCACCTGCTCTAGGGCACGCATCAAGGTCTCGCTGGGGGGTGGGTCCATGAAGTCAAAGTTCATGAGGTCGTTGATGCCCAGGGACTTCAGCATCAGCACCACGTTCCCTGCAGGCACGTACGATGGGGTTCCTGCATGCTATGTATGACAGCCTGTAAAGGAACAGATGGCCAGCTCATGCAGGTATAACAGGGACTTGAGATTGAGCACCAGACCTGGTGCAGCAGGCACTGCTGCAGAGAGAAAAAAGCAGCATGAGCTTCTGAGCTGGCTGACTTCAGACATGGCCTGTGACATGGCCTGTGACAAGCCTGATGCCACACCCTTATGGCCACACCAAAGCCTAGCATGTTGCAGGAGGCTCGATGGCTCAAGAATGGGCGGACTGGCAGACAGTGCACGCCGTGCAAAAGCTGGTCATTTAAGCCAAGCCAGAGTCCAGAGCTCTCACCTAGGTTGGTCCGCTGGATCTCTGGCACCGTGGTGGCCTCCATCTCATTGTGGTAGCTGTGCTTGGTGTACAGCCTGAAGCACTTGCCTGCAAGGACGGAAGCAAGCCTTGCAGGCTGGCCAGCAGCCTACCAAGACTCTGTGATGTGATGCCAGCCATGCATTGGTGGGCAGGTGGTCTTGATGGCAGAGGTGCACCTGACATAGCCTGCCCTGCCTCCCGGCCTGCCACCATACCAGACACCCTCAATACCAGCCAAGGCAGCTGACAGTTACAAAATATGCTTGCCTGCAGAGGTTCGCCCAGCCCGCCCTGCCCGCTGGTTGGCAGCGGCCTGACTGATGGGGGTGACCACCAGACTTTCCATGCCCGTGCGGGGGCTGTAGCTGTTCTGCTTGCAGAACCCAGGGTCGATCACGTACTGCAGAAGGGCAAGGGGGTGTTGGAGGCATCACCACAAGCAAACACATGGGGCCATGGGTAGCAGGAGTCACGCATACTATGGGACTGGGGCCTGCATGTTGCTCGTGACAGCTCTCTGTCAGCAGAGACATGCCTATGTGCCACCCATGGCCCCAAGTGTTTGATGTTACCAGACGCGAAAGAGCATCCACCTCCTGCTCGATTAGGCAGCCCTGGCCAGGCACCCTCAGACCCTGACAAAACAAGGCAGCTGGGGACATTTGCAGGCACCAGCGCCTCTGCCAGGCACCTCATTCCTGGGTGCAGATCACTGCAGAGGTGGAGATGTCTGCCAAGGTTGATTTCAAACTTTGTCTCTCCTGAGAGAGTCCTCTGCACTACTCATCCAGGATGCTACCCAGCTGAGCCAGGCTCAGCGCACCTGGACCTGATCCTGAAAAAGAAGCACATCGCTGCAGCCTGCCTGGTCAGCACACCTTGACGCCATCGATTGTGAGGGAGGTCTCCGCAATGTTGGTGGCCAGCACAATCTTCCGGGCCCCTGGCGGCGTGGGCTCAAAGATCTTGGTCTGCATGTCCGAGGGCAGGTTGGCGTAGACAGGGGTGATCAGGAGCTCCCCAATCTTGGAGCCGAAGCCCTTGGTGCGCTGCTTGAGCAGCTCCTCTGAGGCCTGCAGGGTGAGGGATGGCTGGCCCCAGTCTGTTGCAGCGCTGGAGCCACAGCCTTTGGGTGTGGTGCTTGAGCAGTTGCTCCACTGCCTTCCAGAGTGCTGCTGCTATCCTCACAGGCAAAGGGGTCTAACAGCACCGCACATCTCATGCCTTTGCTCAACAGGCAGGGGAGCGCAGCAGCCCACTGCAACACCCTCATGCCTGAGAGGAACAGGCAATGTCTAGTGATGGAGCCCTGCTGGCCAAGTCCCACACCAGGCACCCCTGCTGCTGCAGCCAGAAATCAGCCCAGTGCCTTGATCCTCCCCTGCTGCGGCAGCCAGAAGTCAGCCCTGTGCCCTGTCAATCCTCAATACCAACGCGTGTAGCCAGCTGAGCCCACCTCAATCTCCTCCTGCCCCGTCAGAAAGATGAGAATGTCCCCTGGAGCCTGAGTCACGTGGATCTGGAGGGCTGTGACCACAGCTGCATGCAAGTAGTCAGCCTGCAGCAGCATACTGAACGATCAACAATGAAGCTTTAGTGCAATGAGTGTGACCACAGCTGCATGTAGGTAGTCAGCCTGCAACAGCATACTGCACGGTCAACGATGAACGTGTAGTGCAACAACTGTGACCACAGCTGCATGGAGGCAGTCAATCTGCAGAAACAACATCTAAGTGTACCAAGTGTGAGGGAAGCAGGAATACGGTGCAACACAACACTTGCAGTGAGATGGTGCAGCTGCGGGGGCACACAGCAGGCTAAGACGCAGACATGCCTTGACTTCAACTGCAAGCCAGCGCCACCAAGGCAGTGGGGAGGCTTCCATAATGTGTATATCCCTGTGCCAGTCACACTGCCACATGTGCCTCACCTCGGGGGCTTTAGTGTAGTTGATGTCAACAGGGTACCGCCGCCCAGGCACCCTGAAGATGGGGGCGTAGTCGAAGAAGTCACTGAAGTGCTGGGCGTCCAGAGTGGCTGATGAGATGATGAGTTTGAAGTCTGGGCGAAATCGGCACAAGTCCTTGACCAGCCCAAACAGCACGTCCGTGTGCAGGGTGCGCTCGTGGGCTTCATCGATGATCATCACGCTGCAGCAGCAGATGGGCGGACCTCAGCATGGGACCTAAAGCACGTCGGTGTGTAAACTGCAAAAGTGATTTTCATGGAGAACTATCACGCTGCAGCAGGAGAGGAAGACGCTCTCTCTCTCTCTCAAAATGAGCACGGCACCAGCCATGCCAGCACGCAGACATGGGGTTTCCACAAGAAGCCAGTGTGCATGGTGTGCTTGTGGGCTACTTGGTTGATGATCATGCTGCAGTAGCAGACACCAGAGAGCCTGCCTGACGCCAGGTGCCCGCAGGAGGCCTGGACAGGTTCTCAGCTTGCTGCAGAAGGAGAGTGAGGAGGCAGGGCCTGAGGAGCCTTCTGAGCTGAATGAGGCAGTGTGCAGCTCCATCCATGCAAGAGGCCTGCCCCACAGGAGACAAGCTGTTGGGGCAAGATACTCTGCTCATGGCAGCTTGCTCAAAAACAAAGCAAGGTCTGACCTGTAGGAAGCGAGGTCTGGCTCTGTGAGGAGTTCCCGCAAAAGCATGCCATCAGTCATGTACTTGATGATGGTGGCGTCACTGGTGTTGTCCTCAAACCGGATAGAGTAGCCAACCTGCACGAAACAGCAGCTCTGAGGGCCACAGGGGTTGCGCACTTGCAGGGCTGGTGCAGATGTCCCACAACAGACGAAATGGGCGACCTGCATGAGAACAGTAGCTCTGAGGGCCACAGGGCTTGTGCATTTGCACAGCCATCATCAGATTAGCTGGGGTGCCGACCTGCATAAACAAACGGAGATCTGAGGGGCCTGTGCACTTGCAGAGCTTACACAGCCGTTCCCAGATTGGCTGGAATGGCCAAGCAGATCAGTAGCTCAAGTGTGCCCCAGTGAGTGGTCCGTCTGTACCCATCCCCGCCAGCTCCACCCCAGTCTTGAGGACTGGGGGCCAATACAACATACACAGTAGGTAGATGAGCTAATTTTGCACTCTACTTTTAAAGCTGGGGCCTGCTTTGCCAAAGGCCTCTGACAGATCACCTGCTGTCCTGACAGGAGCCTCTGTCTTCAAGCACAACCTCAAAAATTCATTCTGGCTTGAATTGATTCAGCAGACGCCTTATCGAGAAAAGACATAAATTCGCCATATCCTGGGAGGTGAAAGCCTGGCAGACTCTGCTTGCCGCTCAGCAGTACATGTGACAGGCAGCAGGCAGCACATTTAGTGCACTTGGCTCAAATGCGACAGGAAGTTACATCAGACTCCCTTGCTGGCTAGCTGTGCCATGTCATAGCCACAAGATTAGTTTGCATGCTATGACAAACAGCCAATATGCTTTGCCACACTGCCGGAGGGCCCCTGTGAGTCATATATCAGCACAGCACACATCTGCCAACCATTTGCAACCCTGAGAAGCAGCTACGATGAGAACACCAACACCCCCAAACAGCCGACTAACCTCGCGGCCGAGCTTGACGTCCATCTCCTCCGACACCCTCTTGGCCACACTCATGGCAGCCACCCGCCGTGGCTGTGTGCACCCAATTTTGCCAATCTTGGTGTAGCCCTCCTCGTGCAGATATTGGGGTATCTGCACAGCAGTAGCAAGTGCTGATGACGGCAGGAGGCAAAAGTGCAACGGGCACGAGCTGGCCTGCCGCTCCCCTTCTGGGACTCCTCTATGACAGCCACTGCAGAAGACAACAGCAGAGGACACAACAAAAGGTGCAGCATGCTGTTTAAATTCGCTGAGACGGTGGGCTCACAGAATCAGCGCTGTTATCAGGCAGAGTTATGATCAGGTGCCTGCATTCTGGCATGCAGCCCACGTGTCCTGGTCTGACTGCATCTAGCCAGCTGAGCTGGCAGCTTGTAGAGTGTGCTCTGGCAGGGCCCCTGTTGTCTTAATTTGGAAGGCCCCTCCAATTGCAGGATCGCTTGCTGTGCAGGTGTCCAGCAGCCAGCCTAAGAAAGTGCAGCAGCCGCACCCTTGCTAGCATGCCTCAGCAACCAGCACCTCTGAAGGCAGACTGCCCTGCCGCCCAGACAGTCTACAAGCCAGTCAATAGCAGCCTGCGCATTGCAGACATGACCTCTCTTTTTTTCTCTGACTTATGGAAACCAAGGTATGTGCCATGAGAACCTTATCTTTTGCTGCAGCTCACCTGTGTGGTCTTTCCAGAGCCAGTCTCCCCTACCACAATCAGAATCTGATGCTCTGCAATTGCAGCCAGCAGCCCATGCTCCCCATCCCGGTACTTGTACATGGGGAGGTTCTTGCGCTCTGCCTGCACAGCGAGCTAGAGAGCAACTGCAGATTCTGCTTCTTGAGCCGTGGGTTGGCTTGGGGATGAGTTTGGGGTGCCTAGCCAATTGAGCAGCATGGGCTCTTCTTGCAGGCGACTTAACAAATAGATTGGGCCCCTTTCAGCTCCAGGAAGGTGCTGCGGTATCCCAACATCGGCAGAGCTGTAATGATAGCATCCCTTGCGCAGGCTCCAGGCAACCACTTCGACATGGGAGGGTGACCCACACGCTCTCCACGTTCAACAATGCCACGATAGGACAGCTTCACCTGCATGCGCTCCATCTTGTCCATCTTTTCAAGCTTGAGCCTCATGCGCTCCTCCTCAGCAGCCTCATCAGCTGTCATCACTTTCAGCAGCTGCAGCCAGCACATATGGAAGGCGTGACATTGCAGTCATATGCCTTGAGAAAGCTTGGCAGGGCTCAGGAAGCCTGCAGGAGCTCGAAATAGCAGGCACCAGCATGACAAGGCAAGGTCTAGCAATCACATCCTGTGCAGCTGCCTTGATGTGAGCAAGAAATGCCTGCGCAGCTCAGCAGCTGGCTGCAATGCATTCTAGGACCTCCTGCACAGGAGAGGGGCCCCGTTCGCGCAGCGCTGCCTCTGTGATGACTGCCAACTGGCCTTCTAGGCCCAACCCCGCTGCAAAGCCAACAGCATCAGAAATCTGCAATTAGGCCTGCAGACTGGCTGGCAAACAGAGCAGATTTCATACTGTGCAGCTGCCATTGTAATGAGCGGCCCATCGGGATGCTGCCACATCTCAGTGGCCTTCTGTCATGCAGACCCCACAATCCTGGGTGAGCTGTCTGAGGAGGAAAACTCACGCTCTCATCCTGTGCAGCTGCCTCTGTGATGAACTGGATCTGGTCCTCAAACACAAAGTCATACTGCGCCGCCTTCCTGCCCTTGGACCCTACAGGCTGCAGCGCTTTCTTGATCTGAGCGCCCTCCCAGTTCTCCTGCTCCTTCCAGGGCGCTGAATCATCTTCCTCTGGCTCCCTGCACCCAGAGAAGCTGTGTCAGAAAAGGGGCCATAGACATGATGCCCGTCAAGGTTCCCTGGCTCCTGTTCCAGCTCAAACTCCCTGCACTCATGCATCCCAACCTCTTTGGAAGCCCTTGCTGCAGCATTGGTGACAGAATGGGATCCTTCAGCTGTGTTGCCTGACTGCCAACCTGCATTTTCTGACAATTTACTGTCACCAGTGGATCTAACCGTGAGTCTTCATGCTGAAAGCAACAGACTGGCAAGCTTGTTGTTGGTGCCTGCTTGTCCTTACTTGTTCTTGAATTGCACCAGCTCCTATACCTGCCAACTCATGTTGCATGGCAGCAACCACTGGGCCTTGGCATATTTGCTGCCCATGGGCAGGCAAGAGCAACACACCAGGTGATGCCTGACTATGCTTTGGCGTGCAAGCTTGCTCTCTCAGCAGCATCTGCAAGAGCGCTGAGGTCAGCAATCACCTGTAGCGTTCTGTGAGGACCTTAAACCTGTCCTCCTGCCGTGCCCCTGCACAAGCCAAACAATAAGAGTTACTGCTTATAGAGCTGACGGCAAGACCGGATCCAGATTGTGCAGTCGAGTACCACAAATGTCAGGTCACATAAGCTGGACCCTTGGTGGCTCAAGCCTGCCAGGAACACATGGGTCTACATTGGAGCTGTCCAGCAAGACCGCTGTCTGCACTCACGCAGATGGGGACTGCCACAGCACTGTGCCTACCTGGTGCGTCATAGGCCTGTGGAATGTGGTAGTCGTCGTCCTGGTTCAGCTCATCCTGGGCAGCCTTCCGTTTAAGCGCCAGTTCAAGCACTGTCTTCTTGTAGGTCAGCTCCTCCTGCTCTTTGGGAGTCAGGCGCTGCCCCACAAAGAGGGCCTCAAAGTCCTGAATTTCGTCCTGCAAACAGGGGAACCCGCACATATCTGCAGACTACACAGAAAGCCAAGCGGCATCCCAGAGTCCTGTGTGCCCTCCTGCAGACACATGGGACCCAGTCGAAAATCTGCAAGGCTGTAAGGCGCAGCCCTGCAGGTCCGGCGGCCTAGCCACAAATGGTGTCCTGTGCAGGAATCCTACAAGACGCTGATGTGCAGGCAATCTCTGTGAGGGTGTTGTCCTCCCCTGGTGCACCTCTGCAGACCATGCATGACACCATCACTTGCTGCATGCACATCTCGAGGACATAAACAAGAGCGCAGCAGTCCCTGCAGCTGAGAGAAGGCCGGTCGGCTGGGCAATTCTCTGAGCCTGCCCAGGACAGACATCTTCTACAAGGGTTCACCATCCTCACAGCGGCATGGAAAGCCAGCCAACTGCGCTCACAAAGAGGCAGCAGCCCAATCATGATGACGGAAATGCAGCACTGTATGCCAGGCACAAGTCACCCGACTCTCTTGACATGCAATGCCACCTATGGCAGCCATTCCTGTGTTTACTTATGCTGCCTGCTGTGCAGTGTCACCTGCAGCTCCTGTATCTTCTTGTCCTCACGTTTTTTGAGGTACTCCTGTCGCGAGTACTGCCTGCAGGCAAGGTGGAAACCTCATGACAAAATCAAGCAGGTGTGCCAGCATTGCACCTGACCTAGTACCGCATGCCCATCAAGCAATCTTGTGCTCCTCCTAACATTGCTCATCCATCTGAGCCACACAGCAACGGGAGAGCAGGAAGTGCCCCTGTCCATCGTGCCATTCACCTTGGTGTTTGCATGACGCACAGCAGCATGAAGGAGGCCCACCTTAGCTGTGGAAGCAGGCCCTCTTTCTCTTCCTCGGTGGTGTACTTCCTGCGCTCCAGGTCCTCACGTTCCTCCTTGGAAAGGCGAGCCTCAGCCAACTTTCGTGTTTTGGCCTCATCGCGTTCCTGCAGGGCGCCGTTGCTTTGAGACATACAGGAATGCCAGACAGGGAGACTCAAGTAAAGTTGTACCCCAGCCCAGCAAGCCTTGGCCAGCGTCCTTACTGAGGGCCTGTCATCTTCCTGCAGAGCAGAAGTGCCAGCCCTGGTGCAGCACGTGGCAGTTGCGAGGCTGAAGTGAGGCGAGCATTTTTGCATGCCTGCAAGTAAGCCAGCCTTCAGTTCCTGTCATTGCCTCACCCTTGCAGAGAAACACATGTCAGGCACCTGCACAAGGAGAGAGGCCTGCCCCAGCCCACCTTGTGGGCATCGACCCTGAGTCTCAATCCTGTAGGGTGTTGCAGTTGGTTGCAAGCCAGTGCAGAGCAGCGAAGTGGGGCTTGAGTGCACGCATCGTCTGCGATTTGACCAAGCTGCCGGACTTCATCAATAACCTCTTGAAGACTGTCGCAGTGTGGAAGGTGTATGCAGGTTGCGCCCCTTGCCTCAACTGGGATCAGCAACGTGGTCTTGCTTGCTCACGCAGTGTGTCAATCTGCTTGGGCTTTGCAAAACGACTGCAGCCCCAGCGATGACCATTTGGCTTGAATTCACTTCTGTGAGGTCATGAACTAGCCCCAGGATCCCATCAGCAACACCCACACCCTCTTGCGCTGCCATTACATGCTGCGCCACACCAGACAACTAGATCACAAAGACGGGTCCTTGACTCACCCTCATGCGCTGCTCAAACTCCTCCTTCTCCCGCTGATCCTCCTCCATCTCCTTTTCTTTCCTGGCGGCCTCCAGCGCTTCTGGGTCCTGAGCCTCAGCGGCCTCCTCCCATGCCCGCTTCCTCTTCTGAGGCACCTTCACAGTGGCTGTGGTGTCCTCGTCATCGTCCACCATCTGCAGCAGAGACTGAACACTGTTGATTGACTGTTCATGACAATATTGAGTTGGGTTTGCGGCCACAGTGGTGTTGCTGTGCGCCAAGGTCCTTGTTGACAACCCCGCCAACACATAGAGCCTCTCCCCTTTGAGTAACAATGCTCAGCAGTCTGCACAGCCTCACCCCCCTCACACACAAGACGCTCACCTTGGAAGCATGCAGCTTCTTCCCCTTGGGTGGCCGGGGGGGTAGCGCGGCCGTGGTGGGAGCTGGCAACTGCGCGGCCTCCTCTTCCTCACTCTCCTCATCCAACAAGAGTCCGTACTTGGCGTTGGAGCGCGCCACGGCGGCCGCCTGAGTGTCGCGGGCCCGCTGGGCCACAGCAGCAGCTGCCACAGCTGCAGCCTGCCCCACTGCCTTCGTCGGGCGCCCCGCCAGGCGCGCAAGCAGGTCTGAGGCAAAAGTGCGGGTGGCAGATGACTGGGGCAGGCCCCCCTGCAGGCAGCCTGGCGTCCGATAGGTGAGACACTGGTACTGCTGCAGCCTGCTCTTTGGCCTGCAGGAGGTGCTAAGCCATGCACAGGACTGAGGCGCAGGTGTGAGTGGCAGATCTTGTTGGTAAGTGCCCCTGAGAGCAGCAGGTGGCTGTAAGGAAGGATGGCATGGTGAGGGCAGTCGAACTCGGGTAGCGAAGGACTGCAGCTGCCCCCTTCACGGGCAGCAGATGCTGCTATGTTGGCAAGAAGCCGATGCAAGCGACTGCCAGCAGGCTCTGATGCCAGGCCACAGCAGATGCCTGACATCCTTGCAAGCCCGGCTGAGGGGACTAGGCTTGCCTGAGAGTGTAGAACAGAAGCCAAGGCGTCCACCCCTCCAGCCTTGCGTGCAAGAGACACCACATAGCTGACGACAGCGCCCTCAGAATAGCCTGCAATGCACCAGAGTAGAGCTGATGGGACCAGCTTGAGGGAGTTGCTGCAGCATCAGACAGGGTGCTCAGCAACAGCAAAGCTGCCTCACCTAGAAGTGCAAAAAGTTGATCAGAAACCCAATCCTGCAGTTGCTTGCTCTCCATAGAGAGGTGCTGTGCTGCCTGTTAGCTACAGACACCTTTGCACAAACTGCATGACTCTGGCAGACTCGAGCCGAACACCTGGATGCAGATCAACTTTGATGTGCTCTTGCAGCAGGAGGAGTGCATGCAGGCACACAAGCAGGCAGTGAAATTGGGGCAAAAGGTAATATACGGTGAGTTAGGGCTGGCAAGCCCTCTCCCGTCTGTCTGCCGAGTTTGCAGGCCACAGAGCTGACTTCTGTGCCCCACCCACATCCCGTGAGCATAGCACCTGCACAGCTTGAGATCTTTGCGTGTCCCAGCAGGCTTCAGCTCTCGATAAGCAGCTTCCTTGCTGGCATGCAGCCCTGCTGCATTCATGAGTGAGAAAGGTATGTGATCCTGCAGGTCACTGCCTCGCATTGCATCTGTCGCTGCACGCTGTGCTGCTCCTTCAAGCAGCCTGCAGCACGATCCTGAAGCCCTGCCTGATCTGATATCACTTGCCTCGGTTGTCCTCAGCATGTTGTCCTCCACTCTGCAGTGGTCATCTTTTTCAAGCCGACAGGCGGTGCGCCCATCCTCAGGAAAGGCCCTCGAGTCAAGGCGAGCAGCAGCTATGTCGTGCACAGACGTCCAGCAATTGCTACGCTCTTGAGACAATGAGCTGCACTTCCTTGTCAAAAGAGCTGCGCCAGCGGTGTGCAGCTCACAGAGTACAGGCTGTTGCGTCTCCAGACTGAATGTGCATTCAGCGTGCAGGCATCGGGGTGCCTTTGCTTCATGCTGCCACTGCTGGTTATGGCACCTGTTTGGGCATCAGATCTGCGGCCCATCATGCAGGTTGGGGGAGACGAGAAGTTCTCCAAGGTGGTCAAGTACCTGCAGGACAACTTGAAGACTGAGCAAGTGGTGAGTGCTAGCGCCCAGCAGTGCTAGGCTAGGGTTGTCGTCTGGGTAGGGAGAGGGGGAAAAGGGTGCACCCCGTGCCGGGACCATTTCGACTGGAACTAGCAGTAGTGGTGACGGCAGCATGCAGAGTGTGCAGACACTGCTAGGAGGCAGTGTCTTGTATTGTGCTGCAGGGTTGGCAACATCGGCAAACATTTCGGGCTGCTGGGCTGCTTGCACAGCTTCTGTGATGTCCCTGTCTGCCTTTGGTGGGGGCTGCCCCTGCGGTGGTCTTGCTGCCGCACCTCCTGTGCACTTCTCCCACGATCCCTCCTCCCTGGCACGCGGAGGCCCTCTGTCCTGCAGTCTGTCTGCTTCATGGCGGCTGTCAGCGTAGCAACCACAGACCAGGTTGTGTATCCCTGCCCTGCAGTTTGTCTACCTGAAGGAGGCTTTCAGTCCATCCCTGGACGAGAAGATTTCAGTGCTGGTCCAGGCGCGCTGTCTTGGCCCATCAAGCGACATCTGCATTGCTCTTGCTCACTGAAGAGCATCCTGTAGGGCTTGCACATACCAAGCAACGCACCGCAGCACCCCTGCCTTGCTGTCGAGCTGCTGCCCTGCGTTGAAGCCATGCCTGGTGCGCTGCATGCATGAAGCGTATCACCTAAGGTGTGCACATGCAAGACAAACCTTGACGCCTTGTGCTGCCCCTCTGCTGCTGTTGTGAGGCTCTAGGCAAGAACCCAAGTCAACCCCTTGCTGCAGGCCTTTGGCAACGACAATCAGCTCAATGTCAATTATGCCTGCATGCCAGCCTGGGGCTGAACAGTAGCCTGCGGCCTGGTAAGCCATTGAAGCCTCCTGTCCGAGCACAAGCGGCCTTGCCCACAGGCACCAGCACACCTGCTGAGCACTAGGAGGCATCAGCGCGTTGAGCTTGCCAACAGGCATTGACAGTTTCTGTCCTAGCTCCCCAAGCAGGCTGCTAAGCGGAGACAAGTTGATTGTCAGTCACCAGCCATGCACAGGCGCGGCTCGTCAGACGATGAGAACCAGCTAGACTATGACGGCCTGGATGACACAGCCCGCACCAACAGCGGCATCAGCAGCGACCCAGGGAGGACGAATCCAGCGAGTGCTGCGTCAGCAGACCCCATGAGGGTGGACCCGAGCTTTGTGAAGGTGGAGCCAGCCCAGACAGTGCCAGCCCCCACCAGGAACGGCACCCAGGCTCAGGCTAGCCCCCGTGGCGGCACAGTGCCAGGGCTGCGCCCTCAGTCAAGGCTGAAGCCTGTAGAAGCTGGGTCTGGCGGCAACAAGCGCTACTTTGTGCTGAAGAGCGTCAATGCGGAAAACGTAGAGCGCAGCATGCAGACAGGCCTCTGGTCCACTCAGGTGCAGACGAGAGAACTCTCCTTCATGTTGACTGCCTTCTGACATGGTCTGCCTGCTTGAGAGCCTGCCTGCTTATCGACATTGACCACTGTGTGTTGTGGTCTGCCCTGGTGGACTCACTGCATGCTGCTGACAAAGCCCTGTCTGGATATCAGGGACTTCCCATTCTCTTCACTCACCTGCCTGTGTGGCCGGCACATCTGTAGCCGGCCCACTCCTGCATTTCACAGACCCTGAGATGCGTGTTTTGTTTGCCTGCATGTGAACAGGGAAGCACCCGCTGCTCTTTGTCCACAGCACAGCATCTCACATCTGTGTCTGGCTGGAATGAGGACCCTGATGTGCATTCATGGTTCATGCTGAAGTCATTCACTGCTTCCGTCCGGACCCACCCGCTGCCCTCACGTGTGGCAGCGCGACACATTTTCCAGCTTGAAGTGTTGTGCCCTGACATGCGTGGCTGCAGAGGCACAACGAGGAGAAGCTGAATGATGCTTTCAAGTCTGCCTCAGAAGTGCTGCTGGTCTTCTCTGTCAATGGGAGTGGCCACTTCCAGGGCTATGCCCGCATGACCTCCCCTGTGGGACGCAACCAGGTGATGTTGCATGTGCCTGGATGACCTCCCCAACACCTTGTGTGCCCCAAAACAGGATCCTGACATGACCTTTTTTTAGGTCCAGTCAAGCTGAGCAGCTCTCACAATGCAGCTCTGCTGGGTGCAGGCAGACGCTGTGGCGTGGGAGGGAGTGGGGCGCAACGTTGGCAACACGTTTCACGTACAGTGGTGAGTATTGCAGGCATCAGCTGCTGAGTGTTCCAGCAAATCATCCTGGATGCAGGCAGTGATTGTGCACCTGCCGTTGTGCCTGTACTGCAATGCATACACCTCGCTGCTCCCCTCTGTTGTACTGCTATCACTCCAGCTGCACACAGACACTGCCCTGTCAAGCACTGCTGACATCAGCAGCCTTGCACTGTCAGTGGTGTGCACACCCCTCTATGCAAGCCTGCATTGCTGCTGCACCCAGATTCTTGCTTCTAGGGACACTGCTCTGAGCAGGCAAGACTGCCTATTAGCTGGGCTTCATGCTCAAGTGCATCTGTGAGTGACAAGGCCCACATGTCTGCACCCCTCATGTACAACACATACACAGCAACATGCAGCTCTACAGCTTACACTATCGGGTGCAGGGTGCGACCCTTCAACCTGGGCTTCCAGCAGACAGAGCACCTCCACAACCCTCTGAACGAGGGCAAGCCTGTCAAGATCTGCAGAGACGGTCAAGAGCTGCCCCCCGACCTGGGAGCGCAGCTGTGCCAGCTCATCGAAGATGCGGCTGACAAGGCAGGTGTCCCTCGGCCAGGTACGCCGAAACCTAGCCACTCCAACAGCAGAACACTTTGCCGAATGAGCATGCAAATTGACAGGGCTAGCAGCATTCCTGGTACAGGCTGGCTTGTCTTGTGCACTGCCACAATGCGCATCCTGCTCTCTATGGGCCGCACCTTGACAATGCCCTTGTCTGGTTAGCTGCTTGCCGGCATCGACAGGGCCGGTTTGAGGCCCCTCCTGCACAGGCACAGTACCTGCGTGTTCGCAATAGTATGCACATGCTTTGAGGCTCTGGCAATGAATTGGGGTACAGCCCTCACACGCTGCACTCGCTTGCATCATGCGTGCATTGTGGCATGCGATGTAGTGCGCCATGGCCCTCACACACTGCACCAGCTTGCATCATGTGCAGCTCCTTTCAGGTGCTGGGCCATTGACTTGACACACTGCAACAGCTTGCACCATGTGCTCTGCGGCTCTGGCAGTGTACTGCCCTCACCATATGCTGCACCAGCTTGTGCCATCTTGTCAGGTATGGATTGCTCACCGCTTGCAGCTGCATGCCCAGCAGAAGACAGTGTAGGCCGCCGCTGCAAGCCCCGACAACAAGCCTTGCTTGCTGCTCCTCGTTGCACCACCTTTTGCACCTGAGACTACAATGACTAGCCTCCTGTGTGCCTGCCCTTGCCACCGCTGCAGGCATCAAGAGCAAGCTGGAGCTGCCATGTCCTGCTGCACATCCTTCTGCTGGCGCTGTTAGCTGTCAACATTGAATGGCCTTCTGCAGCCCCTTGCCTTGCCACTGCTGCAGGCCCCAACAGCAAGCCGGTGCTGCCGCCGCCTGCTGGGCCCCGGCCGCCCAGCAACCGGCCAGCTGGCTTGGCGGGTCGCGGCACCCGCCCTGGGCAGGAGATGGGGATGGGTTTGATGGGGAGCCCTATGCCAGGCTTCTTTGGTAAGCTGAGCTGCCTTCACTGGGGTGCTTTGTGCTTTTGAGCAACTGGCTTCCTTTATGGAGATTGCCAGCGTACCTGGAGATGGGTGTCCTGCTGAGAAGCTCCTCATATTTGAGGGTCTCCTGGAATGTCAAATCTCTGCAAAGAGGTGGCCCCTACCTGTCCGTCCAGCCCTGTAATCTCGGCAAAGCCTGTGTCAGGTATGCCCGTGAGCTTTGGCTTCAGCTCCAGGGGGAGGTGCCTGTTTGCGCTTGGAAATTGAGGTGCTGGCCGACTGCTTCATTGATGGCACCTCTGCTATGCTGCTCAAGTGACGGGGCAGAGCATGCCACTCAGCAGGGGCAGGCAGCGCCTGCATAACTTGGCCAGCCATCCACTAAGTTTCCTGGCACAGCTCACTGCTTGCTTGGGTTGACCCTGCAGGCGACATGGGGATGGGCATGCGGCCCATGGGCATGGACATGATGGGGCTGAGCCAGGCGCTGGGCATGCACTTTGGTGGAATGCCGCCAGGTGAGCAGCCCTAGCTTGCGCTCGGCTTGTGCTGGGCATCAGTGACGGCAGTCAGTGCACCAACCTTGGTCGCTGCCTGGTAGCCGCCCTGGCAGCAAGCTCCATTCAGCAAGTGTTGCTTTGCACACAACAGCGTCCATAGTGCGAGCAAAGCACACAGGGGAAGCAAGTATTGCGTGTGCTGTGCCTGTGGCAAGAATTTCGTGTCTGCAAGGGGTACGCTGTCCTACCAGCCATGCGCTGGACGATTGCGCCGCTGCTTTGCAGGATTGATGATGGGCATGGGCGGTGGGCAGCCGGTGCCTCCACCTCGGCCGCCGCCCGGCAGCCGCCCTGGCAGCGAGCCCAGCATGCGAGGCCGCGCCGAGCTGCAGACTGGCCGCGGACGGGAGCAGAGCAGGTGGGTCTGGCAGTTGCAGCTCCTGTGGTCTGGTGTGCAGGGAGCCAGCCTGCACAGAAGTTGACTTTGCTGGCCGGGATGGCCGAGCTCAGTCGGAAGGCTGGAGCAGGGGATGGTTCAGCAGGCATGCTGCAAGGCAGCAGGTGGGCCAGACTGCTCCAGTGTGCAGCTTTGTGCTCTGTGGGGGAAGGTGTGCAGAGCTTCATTACACTTCATGTATGTCGGGCTCCCATCCAGCAAGTGACTGCAAGGGTGTCTGGCCACAACCCATCACCAGGAAGAGCCATGTTGTGGTTGATAGGTTCGCAGAGACTTTGAGCAATGGTGCCCACAAGATCGTCAGGAGCACCGTCAGGATTCCGCAAGAGGCTGTTGGCAAGCAATACGCTGGGGCTTTCAAGCAGCAGGCTTATGATGCATACTGCAGACGGCCATCGAGGAGGAGTGCTATGCTGCTGCAGGTATGATGGCGACCGACAAGCGCATGATAGGAACGTCAGGCGGCAGTCTCCAGGACGACAGATGTCTCGCAGCAGGTGCCACCTGCGCTCCAGAATGCTGCACTGTTCTGTGGATGCTGCATGTCTGTGTCAAGCAGCATGTATCTGGTGGCAGAAGCAAGAGGGGCTGGGAGGATTGAAACCATGTTTAGACAAACCGCCAGATGGCGTAGTGTACCCAGGTTGCTGCCTGGGACGCGCTGCACGAATGCATGGCCTGAGGCAGCCCTCACGCACTTGACCCGACTGCCTCCCTGCCTGGACCAGTCTCCTGTGAGACAGGCCGCTGCACGCACAGCATGAAAATGGCAGAACTGCCTTTAAGCATGCTCCAGCAGACCTTGGTGGAGCTGGCAAGGGTGCTGGTCTGCATGCCCTCAGTCTCTCTGAGGGCAAGCGACACAGCAGCACTTCTGGGATACCAGTAGAGTATCAAAGGAGGGGTACCCTAGGTTTAGGACAGCGCACCAGGGCCCTTGTTTGACTGCTTGGCTTCACTGCAGGAGGCTTGACTCCACCACTGTGCAGGCAGCAAGGCAGCAGCCCTGCCCTGGCAGAGGGCTAGCAGTGTGCCAGGCCTGACTCATTCCACTGCCTCACCGTGCTGCAGGCAGCGAGGCAGCAGCCCTGACTGGCAGAGGGATGAGCGGCGAGGGCACCGCCACCGCAGCCGCAGCAGGAGCCGTGAGCGGCAGCGCCCCAACTTCCTCGACATGGACTACGCAGAGTATGGGGACGTGTTTGACAGGGTGAGCCCCTGGCATTTCCAGTACCCTGGAGGGTTGCTGTGAGCGTGTTGCACTCCTCAATCTTTACCACTTAGGGGGACATGTTCGATGGGGCTGATGGTTGTTCTCAGATTCACAGCTGTCCATGTGGATGCACTGGTCAAGCGTCTTCTCACTGCTGCTGGGACACCAATTGGTGCAGTGACTCAAGCTTGCCATCTGTCCCAGAGCAGACCGTATGCGCAGCGGGCTTGCAGGGGCTTGCTGCTCAACAGCATGAAGCTCCTTTTGTCCTGATTGAAGACAGGCAGCTCTAAGCTCCAGCTGAGTAGCCCCCTTCTTGGCCATACAATTTGCTGCCTGCCTGCATGCGGCTGCGGGCTCATTGACCATTTTGGGCTGGTATCTGCCTGTTATGCCTGGTCCATGTCATGGACATTTGGTGCCAGGTTGCCCCTACCAGTGTGGCCATGTCCTGCCCTTCACCCTGCGCATTGCTGCCCATATGTCCATGTGGCCGCAGGCTTCTCACAGAATTCTCGGCACCTGCACTTCTCACAGCTCTGCCTTGAGCATGCCTGATGGACTGCTGCATGTGTGCAGATCAAGGACACCCGCCGCCAGGCTGCAGCCAGACGGGCATCCCCTGTAGCTGGCACCAGCAGGCGCCTCAATGGCAGCGCCGACAATGGCGCTGGCGGCGGAGGCGGTGCGGCCCCCAGCCTGAGCATGAGCATGGGCATGGGGGCAATGATCAATCCGATGATGGGCATGAACCCCATGGCGGGCATGATGAACCCTATGATGAACCCTCTGATGAATCCCATGCTGGCCATGCAGCAGATGATGGGGTGAGCTGGGGCTGCCTGCAGTTTGTCTGCTGCATGCGATCAGGCCTCTGCCCTTAGCACGAAACCTTTGAGGGAGTGATGAACGCCATGATGACCATGCAGCACATGCTGGGGTGGGGCTGTCTGTCCTGCTGACAGCAACAACGCTTGCCCTGGCCTTGGAGTGCGCACGGGGGAAGTGTAATGAACCCACTTGATAAATTTCAAGATGGACATGCAGCAGATATGAGGGGGCGCTGGGGCTGCCTGCGCTTTGCCTGGGCAGCAGAGCGCCTGCCTCGTCGCAGATGACGAGGGATGTGAGCACCTTCACTTGTCCCTGCTGTGGACTTGACCACATGCTGCTGTTGCTGCCCTGTGTGCAACTGCAGGCTCCTTTGGTTGTGCCTCTCAGGGGGGCCAAGCTTCTGCAACAGCCCAACACCTCTGCCAGCCCTTGGTTCAGCTGTGGGCAGGCCAGCACTGCTTGCACTAGCAGCAATCCAGGGGCACACAGACACTGGCAGGGCCAGGCCAAGTCGTTGCATGCTCCCGCAGCTTCCTGAGTGCAGACACCACGTTCACTCCGAAGGCCTGCGCAAGCTGCCAGCACGGCCTGAACTATGCTGATTGATTGTCCTTGCAGGCAGCCATCTGGTGCTATGTACCCTCCTGACTGCCACATGCTGTTAAAGGCACTGACAATGACAGTCTGTGATGTTTCTGCAATGCAAAGGATTCATCATACAGCTACTGCAACCCCATGGCATGCCAATGGTGCATGCAGGGGCATGAATGATGAGGATCAGGTGGTGGCGCTCTACTCCAACCTGTACAAGCAGTCTGGCCAGGCCTTTGACCCTCAGCGCTGCCGCGACTGGTACCGCAGGTGCAGCATGCGAGTGAACAATGGTCACTGCATTGCACGTCCTGGTGTTGTCTTGCATATCCACTAGATGCACACCAGGAGTGTTTGGCTCAGTATGCCATGCCGGCTGTGCCTGCCTGATATGGAGGTGGTGAGGGATGCTGCCTTTGGCACCCCAGTGGGCAAGTCATATGCTGCGCACCACCCAAGGCATCAGCTTTCCCCATCCATGACGTATGTGTCTGATGCTGCAGCATGAAGGCCTCCAATGGCATGCCTGGCAGGATGTAGATCGCGTCTTCTAGAGTTGTCTTGTCATCAGTGGACGTCAGTAGCCAACAGCCTCCTCATGTTTCTGCCACAGCATTCTGAGCAAGCACCATAACTAAGTGTGGTTCTGAAACTTGAAGCCATTTCCAAGTGCTGAGAGTGTTAATGTAACATCAGTACTGATTTGTGTTACCACAGTTGCCAATGTTGGGCATGATCTTGGTGTAAAAATAGGAAGGGAGTCCCACGTAGACCCCGATCGCCACTACAATGCCCAGCCAGGGCAGGATGGCCTCCCATCGTTCACTCTTAAGGTTGGGCAGAAACAGGAAGCCTGGGAAGAGGCCACAGATAAAGCCGCCCACATGGGACAGGTTCGAGGTGCCTGTTGGAGTTGTGGCAACAGTTACAATGAAGTACACCAGGAAGGCCACCATCAATACGCAGCGCATGATTGGCCTGCAGCACAGGGGCACTGGCTCAGAGTCTGCACCTTAACCATCTGTGAGGGTGGCTTAGGCAGGCCAGGCCTGTGCCGATGCTAGCATTTAGGACTTCTTAGGAATGGCATGTGTGTCAAAGGTCCACGGCTTGCCAGGCAGCAGCTGCGAATGCTGGGCTGGCTTTTAGCATCAATGGCTACAGCAGATGGCAAGATGTGCCTCCCGGAATCTCTTGCATCGTGTGGCTTGCTAGACTCTCATTAAGTACCTCTTTAAGGTCTCAAAGTTCAGCACCATGTCTGCGATGAAGAGGCCCAGGAGTCCAAAGATGCCTCCACTGGCGCCCACCACAACTGTGCAGTGGCTCTCAAAGCAGGCGCTGAAGAAGTTGCCTGCAGACAGAGGTCAGCAGTAATGGCCAGCATAAATTGCCTTGGACAACTCCACTGTGCAGCAGCTTGACATTGGCAGGAGCCGAGCTGTGAGTCTTGGCCACCGCATGACAATTGTCGATGCAGCAGACCTCTCAAGCAGCAGTCTGCTGTGCAGCACAGGTGACTGCGCTGGTCTGGGTTGAAGTGCTGGTACAGCTGCAGAGCTGCCTGCGGTTCACGCTGCAGTTCTCAAGTGTACTCATTCTCAGCGCTGGCTCATCTGAGGACAGAGGCAGGCTGGCATTCAGTGCTGCAGTCTGCCCTGAGTTCCTTCACCAGCTGACCATATGTACGCCACGCTGCCCGCAGCAGGCCTCAGCAGCTGTAAGCTCACATCAAGTGGCTACCCACATGAAAATGAGACTGCTCTCCACCAGTCTAGAAAAGTTAGGTGCCATGCATGAGTCAACTATTCCACCAGCGGGGCACAAACATGAAGAGTGCTATCTGCCAGCCTACATCAGTCATTTGCTATGCAAAGTAAATTCTCACCCCAGCAGCATGTGGTGCGCATCCCCAGGGCTGCCTGCGCGATACAGCAACAGCCCTCCACCCATCCAGAAAGTAAAACGCCATCTCCCCAAAGGGTTGAGGCGCTGACATAAAAAACAAGACTGCCATTTGTCAACCTCAACCAGCCATGTGTCATGCTAACGAAGACTTGAGATTCAGCAGCCTATGCTGTTCACCCTTGCAACTGACCACATGAAGATAACGACTGCCCTGTACCAGTCTGCAAAAGTGAAGCGATATGCAAGAGCAAACTCCACCCATGCAGACTGTGCTACTCAACCCCAACGCTGACCACACACAGATCAAATGCCTTCCGTCAACCTGATTCAGTCTGTACATCAAAGCTCAACCCAAGCAGACCATGCTATTTACCTCCAACAGCTGACCACACGAAGATAAAGACTGCACGCCACCAGCCATACTTCTCCTCAATTTGGTAGCAAAGAAGGACAAAGAGCAGCATGTTGGACAGCACGTGCTGGAAGCTCTGGTGTATGAAAAAGCTTGTGAACCACCTGCAGGGCAGCAAGTGGACGTGACCAGGCTGTTGAAAGTTAGGTGTCAGAAGTGGGTTCAGAATATAGGGTTTCAGGCTGAAGCACCTGCAGGGCCGGCAGTGGATGTGAGCAGGGGAAGCTCATTGTCAGATATGAGCCAACAGGTATGATGCATGCACAAACCTGTCATTCAGCTGCAGGGCAGGCAGGACTTTGTCAGCAGACCGATGAGAAGGCCTGGTAACTTTTGTTGCTTGTAAACATGGTGTTATTAGTGATTTGTGGAGCGCAAAGCAGGCTGACAATGGCGGCAGATATGCTGAAGACAGAGCAGGACCAAGGTCGTGGAAAAGGGAACTTTTGGCGTTGGAGGCAGCTTGCAGAGCCCGCAGTGAAGGCTGGGTCATCTGTAAAGCATATTGCAAGCTCAAGGGGCGGGACTGCGCTGGTTATTGCCTATCACCAAGCTCCTCATGTAAGCACGCCTTCCTCTGGATGGGCGACTGTGCACTTTTGGGGCGTAACAGCGCCCACCTGTGTGGCTGGCTCTTCATGAAGGGGCCCCACCGCCCCCCCCACTGAATGAGGTAGTCCCCATTCAAAGTCCAGGCAGGGTTGGTGTAGCACCAGGGAGCTCCCTGCAGGGCAAGAGCCCTCCTGACAGCAGCATAGCTGGGCTTACCATAGCATAGAGTAGCATTTCATAGCATAGCATAGAGCAGCGTAGCATCAAGCAGCACAGCATAAAGCAGTCTAGCATAGGATTGATGGGGAACCAGGGAGCTCTCTGCAGGGCAAACGTCCTCGTGAGGTCAGCATAGCAGGGCTTGGCACGGCATGGCATAGCATAGCATTTTCTATCGTAGCGCAGCATAGCGTGGTTGGGGCAAGGCCTTGACAGCAGGTACAGAGCTTGAAGGCCCCCACAAGAGCCTGCAGGACACACTATTCCGAGGTGAAGCCAGCAGGCAACAGAACCCAGATGACATCTGTGGCAGCAATGCATTGAGACTGGGCGGGGATGGCGTTGCAGTGGTACTGACAAGCTGGCTTGCACCAGCACAGCAGTGGGAGATTGAGGTGGTGGCAGAGCATGTGATGCTGCTGTATCGACCGTCCAGGTGGCAAAGCACGCAGGAATGCCCTGCACCCTGTGCTGCTCCTTGAAATGAGCACTGCTGCACAAGAGTGCTGCAGCAGGATCCCAACTGTGGGAGGTACCCGCTAAGCATGAGATGAGCGGGTAGGGCTGGGCCAGGATCGCCCTCACCTTGGAAGTGATCCAGTGTATCAACTGTGGGGCTGCGTAGTAAGTCGCGTTCCCGTTTCCCGCTGGGGGAGGGAAGTAGCACTTCTGCCAGGCCTCAAGCTCACCGGTTTTGTTCTGCGGAACCAGGTGACCAATGCTGAGCAGGAGTGCTCTGCAAGTGTGTTGCCGTCGGGACTGCCAAGCAAAGCCGTCACATGATGGATCAAGCTCAGATGCCTTGTTGCCGTATGTCATGGGGTCTGAGCAGCTGCATTGATGGGCTCATCAGATGCAACCGAAAGCTGACCACCGTGTGCTTGGGTATGGAAGCTCTCCAGACTGTCAACGTATGTCAGTCCACCTTAGCATCAAGCATGTATTGGCCTGATGGTGGACCTCGCAAGACCCTGTGCTGCCTGTTGTGCCGCCTTACCAGAGTGTTGAAGAGCTGGAAGAACATGGGAAACTCGCCAATCATATAGAAGAGGAGAACAAACATGGCCAGTGTCCAGAGGCAGGTGAAGGGGACAAGGTGGTTGTGCATGGCCGTGGGGGTGAACAGGTCAAACATCTTCTCCCCTGCAGCGCAACGGGGGCATGTTTGTGCTGGTGGCAGCAGTTGCGCCCTGCCTGGCAGTAAATGCCCAGGCATGGCTTTTATGCCCTGAAGAGTTTGGTGCAAGCAGAATGTGTTGATGCATGGCTGTGGCATTGAACATCTTCTGCTTTGCAGCGCAGGATGGGGGCCAACTGGAGATTCCCTGCCGAGCAGGAGTTGCTTCTGCTGTGCCCATGCCAAGTGAATGGAGAGTTCCTAAAATCGTCCCAGCTGCAGGGTGGAGGAGCAGGGCACAGTGCAAGTTTTACATTGTGCTCGCAAATCTTTGGAGCAAGGACCCCCATGAGCCTTGCCACAGGGGCAGGAAGGCGCAAAGCAAGCATCGCATGCCATCAGCTTGTGCAGGCCTGACCTGTGATGAAGAGCTCTGAGATGAGGCGCTCAAAGAAGTTGTCAAAATTGTTGCTGCGCTTGCGCTCCAGCGCCTCAATCAGAAGAGCCTTGTGGGGATTGTCTGACAGCGCCCTCTCCAGCTCCACGACGGCATAGAACCTGTGCAACAAGCCCAGGTGCTTTGGTCATCTTCAAGCTGAGCGCGGCGGAAACCCACTGGAGGATCCGGTCACACCCAGAGCAGAGTCCATGTCTGATGCAGGTTTGCCCCTGAGTGGGCAATGCCCCTTGTGAGAAACTCAGGGGTCAACCTGAACTTGGTGGGGTTTCAAAAGCACCTCTGGATCATATAGGGCCGTGTCCCTCCCACCTATCTGCCACAGCACATATAGCCATCAGACAGAGGCTGACCGGCAGCTCTGCAGGCTTGATAAGGTACACACTGGACCTGAGAGCGGCAGCGCCATTCAAAATTCAGGCTGCACAGCTTGCTTGCCTAGATAGGAGTTAGTTGGCTACCACACAAAAGGAGCGATATGTCTGTGTGTCTCAGGTCATCCCCAGCCACACACAGCTGAGCGCGAGCTGCAGCAGGCCAGTGCCGTTGGCAGGGTCAACATCCTTTAGGACCATCACAATGCTTTGTTTAAATTAAACAGTCGGATTCCCCTTGTCCGTACCAGTTCTGAGTCGGCTGTCCATCGCCAGGGGAGTAACGAACCTTCTGAAAGGATCCCCCAGAGGCACGCAGAGGCCCGCCTTTACCTTGCGGTGCGGGCAGGCCTCCGACAGCTACTGGCTTTTCCCAACCGACCCCCTGGCCCAGCCCTCAGAGCCAATCCTTTTCCCAAAGACACGGATCCATTTTGCCGACTTCCCTTATCTACATACACAGCAGTTGGCCACCTCGCTGCCTGCCTGACCTTCCAGAGTCAGCGCTGCACAGCATGCAGCCTCGAGCACACTGGCACCCACCCCTCCCCAGCAGCACCCACCTGTCAGCTGGATGCGCGAAGCGGTCGGCCAGCATCTCTGCGTGCTTCACCATGTGCACGCTGGACATGAGCGACCGCGCCGCAGCCTGCCACCGCTCACAGACCTCTGCTCGGCGCAGCTGCTCTGGGGTCAGCTCCTGGTGCTCACAGTACTCCTCATCCCCTGCAGAGGAGGTGGGGTGTGAGTCTTGGGTGCACCGCAGGGTTGCAGCTGCGCTGGGTACTGCGTCAAATAATGGATTCACGTGCTCTCTCTGCAACAAGCACTGGCCAACCCCCGTTCCAGTGCTTTGGCCGTGCTCAAGCACTGATAGGGGTCAGGTCGCAAGCCAGCAGCAACAGCAGTTAGCCTTCTTAAAGTTCCCTTTTGCACAGCTGCTCAGAGCTCAAAGTCTCATTGCATGCACATGCAGCCAGCACATACTTGTCGGTTGCACACCAGAGTCGCAGCCGTATGTGCTGCCGCAGGTTGCTGTGGTATTGACTGCAATTAAACAGAGTGACTCCACCTTTGTCGCAATCCCTTCCTGAGTCTACTGACTCACTGACCCTCCTTCAACATGTGCACCTTCAGCAGCTTGCTGCGGGGGGTTTGCAGACAGCTAGATGTGCCTGCACCTGTTTGGGCACAGCCCCATGTGTGGCACTGGTGTCCAGGTCGCAGACCTTCCTCCAGCATGTGCACCTTCATCTTGCTGCAGGGCACTTGCAGACAGCTGCATGTGCCTGCTTTGGTCCTGGGCACATCCCCATGCACAGAAGTGGTATCCATTTCACTCACCTTCCTCCAGAGTTGTGGACCTCCAGCTTGCTGCGCTTGCCAACAGATGAATGTGCCTGCACCTGTCCAGGCACAGCCCCCATGTAGGAGGTTGGTGTCCAGATCACTGACCTTCCTCCAGCATGTGCAGCTCCAGGTCGCTGGTGCGCCGGCCTGGGTACTCGCCAACCTCGCTGGTGTGGCGCCGGCCTATCTCGCTGGTGCGCCGCCGGCCATCATGCAACCTGCCAGACTCCAGGTCCCCCCCCGGGAGCTCAGCATCTTCACTCTCAGTCTGCAGCAAAAGTCAGCTTTAGAGTATGCTGCCATGCAGCCTGCCACACTCTGGGGCAGCTCAGGTATGATAGATTGACAAGCTCAGTCCACATAGCCTTGAACGGGAACCCTGTGGGTGAGCTGACTGTCTTGCCACAGACACAGCAGCCTGCCAGACCCCAGGTCTCCTCCTGAGAGCTCTGGACCCTCCGTCTGCAGCAGCATTCCAGATGTAAGCAATGGCGCCATGCAGCCCGCCAGACTTCAGCCTTACTCCCAGACGCGCAGCAATCTCACTCCCGACCTGCAGCAGGCATCTCAGAAGTAATCATTCCATCCCCCCACAAACTTTGCAGCTTCCCAGTCAGCACTCTGCATGCCAAAACACTGCTGGCCGCCCCCTCAACAACGCCCCTGCAAGTCTCAACTCAATCGGCACGTGCAGGTATGAAGGAGTCCTGACCCCACCCCCCCCAGGGTGCACCTTTGCTGGCCTCACCTCTGTTTGCACCAGGGGCATTTCGACATTGGCTCAGCAGTCCTCGCCAATGCAGTGACAGGCCAGCCCCATGTGCCCACCTGCTTGCGCCTCCACTCCCTGTGGGCCTCAACAGGGTTCTCTGCCACCACCAGCGACAGGTAGTGGGCAGTCCTGCAGCGCACTGGGGAGACTGCACTCGCAGACGAGCTTGCAGAAGTTTCCACCACAGGGAGCGACAGGAAGTGAGCAGCGCTGCAGAGTGTTGGGGAACACATATCACGGTCACTTTTGGGACATACTCGCCACATCCAGGGACAGGTGGAGCAGGAGTGGAGCAGGAGTCCTGGAGCGCATCATCATGCAAGTCATAGCACAGCTTGTATGGTGCACTGTGGCTGCACTGTGTGACCAGCGATGTGGTGGCGGAGCCTGAAGCGTGACGTCACTCAAGCCTCAGCACCTTTGCTTTGTAAGCTCATGCAAGGTAACAGGCTGCGCTGCAGGAATGGCGACTGACTTCTTCTGCTGCAATGCTGCTACAGCTCGGCACTTGGCTGGTTTTCTGGCAGTGAGGTGCACAGTTCTGACTCAACAGCCTTTGCCTCCGCAACACTCCCTGTCCCACCATGGAGCTGCTGCTTCACGTGGTGGCTGCACTTTGCTCTGAGAGAAGGTGGTGCAATTCTCTCGACAGCATTTCTGGCGAGACAAGCTGCTCCCTCCAGCCCATTTGCAAGCGATGTCACAGGTGCAAGCATGGGCAGCCGCTGCTGCAGCAAGGGCTGTTTGGCGAAAGGTTTTCTGCCGCAGCAGGGAGGGGCTCTGCTGGGGGCCAGCACCTGATCACATGAAGCAAGGCAGGGTGCTCATTGGGAGACAGGGTCTCTGCAGCGCAGGCTGCTTGCACAAGGAGCAGGGAGGCGCTCAAGCGCAGGTTTTGTGACACGATTCACAGCCACCGGCTTCAGGGGACACAGCATAACACTCACTTGGACAGCGTCTTCTGCAGCACAGGCTGCTTGACGAGGGAGGTGGTCCGCCGAAGCAGGGAGGGGCTATGCTTGAGGATAGGTCCCGGGAGGCTGGCGTCCGAGGTGCGGGAGGATCGCCGCGATGCTGAGCGATTCATGGACCGGTTGACGTCACTATTGATCTGCGTGACCTGCAGCATGACTCTGTCTTCAGCATGTTCCAGTTGATCTGGTGCGCTTCGCAGTGCATCAAGGCGACCTGGTGGAGCCACCTGCAGCCTGGCATTTGCTGACCCACAATGGTCTGACCTGGGTCACTTTGAGGCACGAGCATATTGGGGTGCTGGAGCTGGCTGAAGTAAGGGACATCACTGATGCCTGCCTGGCTGCAGGCCTGCCAGACCCCTTCAAGTCTGCAACCGCCAGCAGCGCCCCCCAGCAGGATGCTGTACAATGTGGCCTGGCTCAGTCACGCGGCAAGGCAGCTTGATGACCAGCAACAGCATCACCTGCTCCACTCTGTCATTGAAAGAGTCTGGTGAGGCCTCTGGGTTGTTATATGTCCCATGCTGAGCCCCAATTGTGCTGAGCTCCATAGGGCTGGCGACCTCTGCCTTGCTTGGGACCCTCTCCTTCTTCCTGAAGCTGCTCAGTATGTCCAAAGAGCGCCCCATGATATTGGAAGCTTTGGAAGCGAGCTGCAGGTCAAAGATGTTGCCAAGATGCAATCAGAAGCTTCCCCAAATGCTTGAGCATTGCTGCCCGGCTTTTACTGACAGAGCAGTCTCTGAGTCATGGAAGTGACCTGAGTCTCTGAGTCATAATCGTGACCTGATTCAAGTGACCTAAGTCACCGTATGTCATCATTGGTATTGCAATGCTCCTGTGGCTGAGTGCTCCCCTTGCAGCATGGTGGGCCCTTGTGCCTCACGTAGACGTGCCCGTCCTCTGATGAAGCAGCAAACATGTATCTCTGCTGAAAGGATTGTTGCATGCATGCAGAGAGTGCGTAGAGGTATGTAAGCTTGCTTTGGGTGCCTTGACAGTGGGCTCCATGAAAACAAGCTGCTCACCAGGCTCGCCTCAGTTCCTGAGGGTTGATGAGGTGGCTACAGCCTGTGGGTAGCAGGCTGCCCCACGTGAAGCCTGTGTCATCTGGCAACAGGCATCACGCACTGGACAGCTTCAGCAACACGGCTTCTTGAGGTTTCTCATCACAGCCACATGATGAGTCAATGAGACCCTGGCTGCACTGGAGCTGGGCACTGGTACACATACCTTGTGTGGCCAATGAGCCGAAACACCTGTAGAATGCCTCAAGATCTGTCAGTACGGCCACAGCCTTCAACCCGCAGATGGTGAGCTTTTTGTTGAGGTGTGAGATGGCCCATGCACTGACATTGCATCCAACTGATGAGTCAGCAGCTGCTGCTCACTGCTGACACCAGGTAGGCAGAGGGGCCCACCGCTCCTTGACTGTGAAATTGAGTGTTTATATGTGCTTATTGCTGGGAACTAGAGCCAAGGGCACCCTCCATGGACATGTCAGTAACCCACTTGGCACATAGAAGGGAATTTACGTGATGTTCACTGAGGTACAGAAGGGGTTGTGCAGGGTCATGCAATTGATCTTGAGGACAGCAGTTGGTGGTGTTGGGAAGGGAGTTAATCGGATGCCTCTGGAGAATGTGGTCCTACTCAAATTACGTTCAGGAGCCGACGATGGCTATGGCTGCAATGAGCAACCACGCCAGACCACGAACAGCTGAAGATGTCCCTTGTGTGCCTGGGGGTGGTGCGTTGGCAGGGACAGCGATAGTGGTTGTTCCTCCGCGCCTTTGTGACTCCAGAAAGGCGTTCCTGATTCGGCGTGCACCAACATTGTAACCTGTAGCAGAAGGCACTGTTCTGTGTGCGAATTGCAGGCACCGGAGTGGACTGAGCTCAAGTGCTCGACACGCTGTGCCGCGCAAACACTCAGCACCGACTGCAGGTGATGGAAGTGATGCATGCATCCACTGCGCTGGAACAGCTGTACCAAGCACAACAAGGCTTGCCTATAGGAACTCGCACTGAGGCCAGAGTCTGCCCTCCGACTTGCACCGCATACAGATTGTAGCTGTAGGCTGTGCCATGCTGGGTGATTTGGATGTTCACCGCCTGTCTGCACGGCAGGTCAGCGGAACAAGTAATGCCCTCATTCCTCCCCATGCAACAGTAGCACCAGCTGTGACAACCCACCTGTCAATGCGCAGGTTTGCAGCCTGGCCTTGGTATGTGACAAGGTTTCTGCATGTAGAAAAGTCTCATGCTGTCAGCCGCTGCACCATGCGCCTTGGCAGTCGGAACAGCGGTCAATGAGCAGTGCAACAGCCGTCTAATTATATCAAGCAACATGGACCAGTTGAAGAACTGATATGCTGAGATTTGGAGGTGCTGGTCTGTCCCGTCATAAAGGACTTCAAGCTCACCGATTGAGCGCCATTAGCCGAATCCACGCTATCCTGGCTCCACAAGGCAACAATGTTGGTGAAGTCTCGGAAGAGCTGGGAGGTGCCACCAATGCTGAGGATGTCATCTTTGCTGCGCTTGAACAGGCAGTT
Source organism: Asterochloris sp. CNOR1 (assembly GCA_963969365.1). Taxonomy (NCBI): domain Eukaryota; kingdom Viridiplantae; phylum Chlorophyta; class Trebouxiophyceae; order Trebouxiales; family Trebouxiaceae; genus Asterochloris; species Asterochloris sp. CNOR1. The sequence goes on along the minus strand of OZ017763.1, from coordinate 1,710,205 downwards.
GCTGGTGCAAGCTGCCTCATCGTTCAAGGAGGGGTAATCGCTGATGACAGTGGGGTCGGTGATGATCTGAATGTCGTCGTTGTCGGAGTCAGGGAGCACGTACAGGGCAAAGTCCACATCTGCAAGGCGGCATGGCAGCAGTTCAATGCGGTGCTTGACTGCATGCTGACGGCATTGCAAAGGCTCATCAGCCATATCCGGCATACGCTTTGCAATGCTCAGCCCACTGCTGTGCTGCCGACAAGAAGCACGTGTGAGCAGCAGGGATTGGCTGGTCACCAGTAATGGGCTGCCAAGAGCAGCTCGCAGAACATGCACACCCAGCTCAAGGCAGAGGAACACAGCCACCCAGCTGCAGTGTAAGGCGGCACCAACCAACCTGGAGGTGGCGCCGGAGCAGGTATGGTCACAAGCACGTTGCCGGTCTTCTGGCCTGTCTGCCCGTAGACACTGTAATAGACGTCCACACCCCCATTACCATCACTGTCAAACAAGATGACAGAGTGGTCAGCTTCAATCACTTCTGGCACCCCTGCAAACAGTCTGGTGGTTGAGGAAGGGCATGCCTGGTGAACAGAACTTTTATGGCATGCAGAACAGGGCAATGGTGTGCGAACAGAGGTGCCTATGGGCATGGCACGCAGAGCACCCACCTGGAGATCCACCTATCGCAAGTGTCAGCCCAATGACACCCTCCCCCTCACTGTATTGATCACCATCTGCAAACATCGCATGGCATCTCATGTGCTGGACAAAGGCTGAGATGCTTCCATGGAAAAGCTGTCTGCCCTTCTATGAGCGCACAAGATGCAACGAAACAGGCCTGGCAAGGGGCATGAGCAAGCATGAACATGGCGGCAAAGGTCAAAAGGCAAGTAGCTGGTGCTGACGTCAATTCTAAAGACAGCACGATTGTGGGCGAGCAGCGAGAAGAGGAGCGTGCACTTGCCTTGCGCTCCTGGCTCAATAAGTCTGTTGACAAACTCAGAGGTGCCATCCTAAGAGGTGGTTCCACGTATAGGCCGCGAGGACTGATTATTGACATATGTGTGGTCATCCCCAGCAAGGACAGCTGCTGTTGCAAAGAGGATGAGGCAGCTGGTCTGAAGCAAGGTTGAGGGGGTAGCAAGACGCGCCATGGTTGCTGTGATGCTGTTGCTCAGCGTGAAACTGACTGGGCTGTATGGCTCAAGCAGCAGAGGTCATTGGCGGGATTCTGGTCATCAGGAAGCAAATGGTACACATGACACATGAGCAGCTGGCCCTGAAGCCAGCGAAGGGCCAGCTGGTGGCTGCCTGCGGCTGGGTCCGGCCGCTGCAACAGTTGACCTGTACCGGCAGGAGTGAATGACAACCTCAACAGCAGGGCTCTGGCAGGAGCTATGGCTCTGCTTCAGATTGGCACACCATGACATTGAAGAAGGGCACTCACCCTGTTGTGATGTTGTGCAGCTGGATCTGGAGCGATGCTGTCCTGATCCAGGCTGCATCAAAACAGAGAAGCTGCAATGGAAGCTGCAAGATTCAGCCGAGTCTGTGTGGCTAGCAGGGCCACGGCTCCCTGTGCAATGACTACTGTAGCGCTGCAGCTGCAATCTCTCCTTTCCCTCATCAAGACTATGTTGGTGAAGCCGTTGGCCATCAGTCACCGGCTGTGCTTACATGGAAGCCTGCCTCCACATCTTATGAGGTTGTGCGATCAAGTAATATGCCTACAGGCGGAGCTGGCTGCTCGCCTCTGGCATGCGCTCAACTTCGCCCTGGTCACATGTTTGGAGGTCTTGAGATCATGTCTTTGTTTCGCATCATCCGGACAGGCTTGTCTGAAAGCCCATTCCCTACCTTGCCCCCCCAGTGCTTCAGGCAATGACATTGCGTAACCTACTACCTCTGCATGGCATCATAAGCATCTGCAGCAGAGCCCAACAGTGTGGTGCTGACCATGAACAGTACCAGAGCTTTATGAGGGGCAGCAAGCATGAGATCAGGTCAAGGACTGCACAATCTCAAGGGGCTGCTTGTCATTGACATGCAGTGAATTGTTCATCATTTTCACTGCTCCATATAGAAGTGCTGTGACGCTGGCAGTGCACTGAATCAATATGATAGGAATGATGAAGTAAGCTTGATGAACTGGTGGACCAAACCAGAGAGACTGAGATAACTGAACACAGACCAGAGGATTGTCACAACTTACGTTTCTTGGTGGGCTGCCCAGGCCTCTGACTGAAGAAGCCACTTATGGGACGTGCTGCTTTTCTGCCAGGCTGCGGCTGCTTGCCTGCCTTGAGGCGGGCTGATGCAGCTGCGTGCATAAAGGACAGTCTGAGCTCACGCTGCACCTCCGAGGGAAGCTGCTTGAACACATCAGCATCAACATCAGCCTCAGTCAACTGTGCAGCAGGCTGTGCAGGGCCTTCCTGCCCCGTCTCAGGCGATGCCTGACTTGTACCACTGGTGCCTGCTGACTCTTCAGCAGGCCTTGCAGCAGCTGGGGGCAAAACAGCCCCAGCTTTCGCCGCCGCCGCTGTCTGCCAGACGCTTGTAGACCCCTCTGTTGCATACTGCAAGGGGCCTGGCGCCTGTATCTCAGCCGGTGCGCCGGCTGCAGCCTGGTTACCGCCAAAGGACAGCTTCTGCTGCTTGGGCTCCCGCACAGCTGCAGCCGCCTTCCATTTGAGCGCCTGAGGGGACGGCGTCTGAGAATTGTCAGCAGCTGCAACAGCCCCTTGTTTGACCATGGGGCTTTTCTTGTGTTCCTGCGCTGCCGGGGATCCCAATTCAGCAGCAACCTCAGCAGGCTCAGCTCCATGCTCTGGGGACAGGTTGCCAGGGACAGGCGGCAGCGGCCTCTGCTTAAGGAATCGGGTGATCTGCGAACACCCTGCAGGCAAGGGTTCAGGTGCGCCTTGTCCGCAGCCGGGGGCGAGCTCAGCTAAAAGATGGTGATGCTGCCATTTTACTCATCCGGCAGTCAAACATGAACAGCAAGCGCTCTTGCTGCAGTCTAAGCCACAAACAGTACCGCTTTGTGGGCTGTCAAGGGAGAGCAGCTATGCACCATGAGCCTGCTGCTGGCATTTGGGCACAACACCTCTCCCGCTTGCCTGTCGGAGCTGCCACAAAGTTGGCAGCCGCAATGAACATGGCAGTTATCTGCCATCGGGCCTGGTCTGCTGCCCAGCGCTTGACCTGTAGGCAGCAGCAGGGAGGGCTCAGGTGTCGCCGAGGACACCTGAGGCTGCAGAGCACTAGATGCAATGCCTTCCACACATGCAATTAGGCTGCAGATCACGAAGGCACCCCTGCAGCAGGTCTAGTGGGCAAAGTGATTTATGCAAGTGACACAAGTAAACACCTTGCAGTGGAGTCTCACATGCTGCGTGGCAGCATCTACAATGGCTCCAGCCCCTGTGCGGCTGCTGTTGAAATGGACCTGAATGTCAGGCCCCTCCCCCTCAGGCACAGTTGCTATGAGCCTTCCTCAGCCCGCCTGGCGGCTGACAACTTCCATGCCAACTCCCTTTCACTGGCGGCCTCAAATCCTCTGCAATGCTTCTGGTTTGAGGGCACCAGCCTCAGGTTGGCTGCTAGGGCCACGGCAGGTCCATTACAACCGAAGATTCACAGCCCCTCTTCTCTTTCCAACAGACATAGCCACTGAGTTCTTCCTCAGCCGGCCCTGACAGCGTACAACATCCAAGCCAGCTTTCACCAGCTGCGTGGCATCATCTGCAATGACTCCAGCCTCAGGGCGCCGGAGAGCACACGAGCGGCTGACACTTCCACTGCCCTGCCACTCCTTGGGGTTAGAGCCAGGATGGGTCCAGATGGAGACCGTCAGCAGCTGCGGCAGCCTGGCATGCGCTTTCCTGCAGCCACAGGGCAGCTCTTTAACAGTGCCGAGGCTTGACACGGCCAAACAGAGACCCTCAGAAGCTGCAGCAGATGGGCCCATGACCTCTTGCAGCTGCAGGGCGGCTGTGAATTCGGCAGCAAACTGTCCAGATGAGCAGCTGCAGCAGCCTGGCATGTGCCCTCCTGCAGCCACAGGGCAGCTGTTGGAAATTTCTGGCCTGGTGTGGCCAAATGTAGGCTCTCAGCAGCTGCGTCAGCTGGGCGCATGGCCTCCTGCAGGGCACATGGCCTCCTGCAGCCGCAGGGCAGCTGTGTACATGGAAGCACATGACATGAAGTTCAACCAGATGATCACTTTGGCAGGTAAATGTATGCCCTCCTGCAGCCACCAGCATACCTGCAGATGGTTGTGCTGAAGATCAGACAAGACCATGTCAGTGACTGGGCACAGAGGCTGGGGCAAGCAGCAGGGGGGCTTTCTGCAGCCACACCATTTGTGTGACCATTTGAGTCTGGCAATTACAGTACCAGCAGGAGATATGCACTCTCCTGGGCAGCTGTGAGCAGCAGCTTTCCCCAGTCTTGCATTGCTAGCAGAAACATGTGGCCCATGGCCCAGCCAGCACTTTTGAGCCCTCCTCTGCGCCCTGTTCTCTGCGCAGCAGAGCTTATGAGTGCTGCCCGATGCTTTGAGGAGGACAGTGCGTCAAGCCCACCTGATTGCAGCCACTCGCTCCAACAGCCGTGAAATGCAACCATCAGCCTTGGTAGTCCTCACCCACACCACCCTACCTATGCACACATTCTGCAACACTACACACACCCATGCCAGCCCTTGCCCAGCTTCCCTGCTAGCATTGCACAGCCCAAAGACGCACACCCAGCCTAACCCCCAGCCCCCATCTGTGTGCCTCCCCCAGTTCCCACACCGCTGCAACCTGGTCCTGACTCGTCCTCAACCACAGCCGCACACTCCAAAAAGTTTCTGAACAGCGCTGCCAGCCATAAGGGTCCCAGCCACGCAACCTTGCAGCGCCACAACACAGCCAGACTTCTCAGCCATGCAATCGGCCAGCCTTGTGACTCCTCAGGCCCGCCACTTAGCAGGGCTCCAGGGCAGCCACCTGTCCTCAGCCGCCCACTACCAGCTTCTACTCAACAATCAATGTCTGGCGACCCTAGCACGACCCTGACCCAGCCACAGCCCATGCGTCCACAGACACAGCCACAGCTCAGCTTCCCCACTCAGTTCTCTCATTGCTCAGACCCAGAGAGAAACCCCCTGATGCCCACCTGTCCTCCCCCACGCGCTCCGCCAGCTCCTTGCCCAGCTCCGCCAGCCAGTGGTGCACGTCATCAATCTTGGTCAGCGCAGTCTGGCTGCGGAAGGTCTTCCCACAGCTGAGGGACTTGGGCAGCGTTCTCTGCTTGATCTGCAAGCACGCGTTTTACCAATGACCGTCGGTTCCCGCAGGTGGCAGCAGCTGAGGGACCAGTCAATGGCCAGCACACTCTGGCGGTGGAACGGCTTCTCGCTCGTCCTTGTCAGCAGCGACAAGCAGCATGCCAGCTGCATCTGTCATTATTCCACTAACCACTCCTGGGCCTACTTCCCCTTTTTCTCCCCAATCCACCCCTGCTATGCAGCATGTATGGTTCACATTGACAACAGCACGGCCAGGAGAATGTGAGCAGCATGGCGACGACACCAGCTGGCAAGATTGACGGCATTCAGACCCACCTCCTCGGTATCGCAACCCCTCGCCAGCTTGTAGAGCCACTGGGCATCTGCCTCGTTGAAGCGTGTCTCTAGGCGCGGGATGGGCAGCGCCGCCAGCTGTCCTGCAGCCACCCGTCCAGGTGCATCGCAAGGTGCTGGCATTTGCAGCTTCCTTGCCGCCCAGTAGCAATGTGAAGGCATAGCAGGCTGCATGCCTTCCTTGTGGAAGGAGCCTCAATAACAGGTTGATGCATCCTCCTCCCCAACCAGCACAATATTTCCAGAGCTGCATGCCTTCCTTGTAGAAGGAGCCTCAAAAACAGGTTGATGCATCCCCCAAACCAGCACAACATTTTCAAGAGCACCAGTCTGCAAACATGGCAGTCAGGTGCAGGCATGAGCAGCCGTCTCCCACCTACTGTCTTGATACAAAATGCCGCCATCACCTGCAGAGAGCAGGGACAGGCTGTTGTGGACATGAGCAGGTCAGGGGTCTGTGCACAGCAGCAGTCAGATGTGTTTGGTGATACCAAACTGCTGCCCATAACTTGAACACGCCAGCTGAGCTCTGTGCCGTGCTACCATTGAGTGAGGCCTGATGTGCATGCAAGGATGCCACACCCTGCAACAAGGGGCGGGTCTGCATGAGTCCTGAGGCCCGACGTGAGCCTGGGACAGATGCCAACCTGCTCAGCTGCTAGTTCAGCTCCCGATTAGCAACCACAGCCTATCCAAGCAGGGAGTCCAGCACTTGGCATGCGCGGCGACCTCAGACATGTCCCTCGGAGGGTGCTGCAGCTCCGCACCATGCCCCCTGGCACCCTCTCTTGTGCACCATGTCAGCAACCTCCCAGCCTGCTGTGAGCACTCTGCCATGACTGGACCTCTCAGCACCCTGTCCCGCTCACAGGTGGTGCAGATACACTGTACTGGCCCAAGCAAGTGCACCAGCAGTTGTTTACGATGCTGAGCTGCTCCAGCCGCCCTTGCCAAGCCCCCTCCCCAGGCTACGGGCTGCTTTTCACTGAACGCGCTGTCTGAGTCTAAATGTGCACCGTCAGGGACCTCAGTAATCAACCCTCATATCTCCTGGAACTGGTAAGAAGCAGCTTTGCATGGGGATCGGGAACCCTTGTGCGGATTGTTGACTCGCTCACCTCTTCGCCAAACTTGCCTCCGAGCTGGCGGAGCTTGGGGATGGGCAGGTCCTGCAGCAGCTCAGGGATGGCGCTGGCCGGCACGAGGGTCTGCTGGGAGGGTTTGTGCAGCGCTGAGGCCAGCTTGCTCAGGATCTTGTTATGCGCAACCCCTGTAGGTGGCAAGATTGCAGCAGTCAGTAGGGTCTGAGGGCGTGTGAGGGGGGGTCATGTGCAGGCCTGCAGCAAATGGGTCAATGGCATCCAGATGCGCATGTGGTGCCCCGTTCGGTCCAGAGCCTGCACCTCCTGGCAAGCAGCGGATGGCAGCATGCGGCGTGGCAAGGAGGCAGGCAGGGGTGGGGGCACTGCCTCCCACCTGCAGAGCAGCTGTACCCCAGCTGCGCGGCCACCGCCGCCCTCAGGTCAGCCACAGCCACGGCCCCGCAAGCCAGCAGGCGCTCCCCGGGCTGCCACGCCTCAGCTGGGCGCTGCCACCACTCTGCTGTGGTACTGGCCCCTGCCTGCATATAGGAGCAGCACGATGTCAAGGGTGATCCTCTCAGGCGGGCACGCACATCATCTCCCAGCATCCAGCCGCACTATGCCTGCTAGCAACAATCAGAAGAAGGTCAAGTCTGATCACAGTTTTGAGCAGCACTTCTGCTGCACAACAGACTCCTGTGTGCTGCTGCGCTCTGCCTGCCCCCAGCAGACAGCATCAGGGCTGCTAATGCAGTCTTTGCAGCACGTGGTGCAGCCCATGCATCTGCATTGACCTGCTGACGTTGACTGAAGTGCAGGACAGAGCACGCCCAGCTTAGATCAAACAGGTTCATGGCGGTTCATGTATACCTGTTATGGCCTGATGGGCCACAGCGGCAAGCACCCAGGCTGACAACTGCATATGCAACCCTTGATCTGGCTCCTAGCAGCTGTCAGGCTCGCTCAACATCTGCCTCTCATGCAAAGAGGACTGCAAGCCCGTTCACAGCTGCCGCAGCTCACCAGACGGGCAACATGGACCTGCTCTGGGTTGACTGGCAGCAGTGGCGAGCCCCCAGCAGCCGCCAAGCGACGGTGGGCCTCCTCTGTCAAATCCAGGTAGCATTCGTCAATACTGGCGCGCTCACATATTGCCACTGTCCCCAGAATGTCCAGAACCTGCGGAGGAGTGTGACCCAGTGGAACCCCAGGGTTTCAGCAAAGGCCTGGCACTGATACTAAGCTCATCCACGACAAGGCAGTGTGCTGAGGTGTTCCCTCCTGCAGGAGCACAAGGACGACCAGGTCCAGCTGCGAGACGGAATGGAGTGTACTTTGATGTTGATGCTTGGAAGCTGATGCTTGATGCCTCAACAGCACCCACACAGCCAGCATACTTGTGACGTCCAGCAACTGCATGCAAGATGCCTACATCAGAGAACATCTGCTGATGGAAGTGGCACCATCGATTCACACATGCCTACAGGGGCATGACTGTGCTCACAGCAGAGGGTGCAGCAGGGTTCACGGCTGGCAAGAGTTCTCTGCAGATTGGCAAGGCATCAGGGGATCTTAGACGCCGCTTTGTGGCTGGCTGGCTGGCATGGCAAAGGTCTCAGTCCTTCTGTGCCACCCCATGTGCCTAGAGGAGTGCCTTCTGTAAGTGGACAGGTGTCCAGGTGCCATCACGTCCTCCAGACATCCTGTGGCCCCATGTTCACATGGCCAAAGCCGCAGCCTACATGCTTGCCTGCCTCAGGCAGATGGTCAGCTGAGCCTTCCCCTGCACAATGAGCACCAGTCTGCGCCCTTTGCCTGGAACTGCCGATGCGCCAGCCCACCTGCTTGCCTGCCTCGCGGTAGATGGTCAGGTCTGCCTTCCCATGCGCAGTTGGAACCTGCACCAAAATCATGTCGGGGCACGCCCTCCTGGCAGCATCCCCCCTCATGTTCCTGCAACAGCACATGGGGAGCAAGCCTGTCAGGTCTGGAGGCCGCAGACAACCTGGCAGCACTGCAGCTGAGGCATGCTGCGTCTTGCCTTTCATGCCTCGCTGAGGGGCACTGCCTCGCAGACCTCCAGCCAGCAAGGTTCCCCATGCACCTGTAGCTGCATTGCAGCACGCCATCAGGCAACATGCAATGCCTTTGTAGCCCGGCCACGGCACACACTACAGGCAGCTGCCCCTTGGGACCAGCCACACATGCAGCCAAGCACATCAGGCAGTTTCAAGCTTCCACGCTGTGTAAATGCGCGGGGCAGTCCTCTTCGCAGTGGCTGCCGTGCAATCCTGCAGCAGCACTTGCAGAAGCAGGGAGCACCACTAATGTCAGGCAGCGTGGACCCTCTCTACTGGCTGGTAGTGGGTCTGCTCTGCTGGCAGAATCCCCTTGACGCACCCCTGCATATTTATTGGGAGAAAATGCCTGTCAAGCAAAGTAAACAGGCTGCTGGCTGGCTGCATTTTCACAGTGCCATGCCTGTGTGACAGAGACAGAGAAACCTGATGACAGGGTGAGGCGACCGACTAGCGTAGTGGCATTAGATGAAAGAGCGTGCTGTGTTACGCTGCGCTGCGCTGAGCCATGCCATCACCTGAGTCCAGTGACACCAAGCAGTCTGCGCAGTCCAGCTGCAGCTGCTTGCATGTCGTTGTGCTAGCTCAGCCCACCTCTTGACGCCCTTTGCCCGCGCCTCATAGCTGACTGCAATGAGACTCCCATTGCTGTGAGCAAATTTCCGGTCCTCATCAGGCCTGATCGTCCTTAGATCGCCGAATGGGTTCTGCATGGAGCACAAGGCTTCAGCTGCATGGTCCTTCCAGAGGTGGCAGTGCAGTGCGCTGGCTCACATATTGGACAACCCCAACAGGCTTCCCTTGGAGGCTGGGGTCTCGCTTCACTTCAACTTGAGTATCTGCAGTCAGGAGCTGAAGCTTCAGTGCTGGGATGCACACCACTGCTGCTTGAAGGTGGCATGCTATGATGCTGGGACTCACAGAAGGCATCGAGGTCAATGTGGGATATCACCCTCTGCGTCTGTACTTCGTCCATGCTTCATGTGGTGCTTTGGAAGGAAAGCAAGAAAAACCATGAATGAATCTAAACAGGGGAGCAGTCCAGTCACTTTGTTCAGACACTCCAGAATTGGTCTATCTGTTTCTCCCCTCCCCCACACTACGCCCTCATCAATTTTGGTGCCTGCCTTGCTGTACAAAACAAGGTGAAGTGTAGCACCTTTCACCCACTTGTCAAGTCAATCATGTGGCGGCAACATCCATCTAAGAGTGGGCTGGCCCTGAGCTCTGAAGGGCCTGTCATGGAGTCCATGGTCCAAAAATAGGCAAGGCGATGTCACAGGCCTATGTCAGGCGGTCTCTTGTGTAAGACTTTTGATGGTTGAGCTGATCATTGCTCCTGGCACATACACTCTGCAGCCGTCTGCCACATCCCCGGTCCATGGCAGCAAGCAGCTCTGCCAACAATGTGGTAGGCCGCTTGCCCTTGGCACAGACACATAGTGGGTCCTGCCCACAATCTCCAAAAATGGCAGCAAGCAGCACAGCTAGCAGCGCCGCCAGGGCCTCACGCTCACCCACCACCATGCTCAGCAGCGAGGCTATGTCTGGAGCCTCCGCCAAGGCATAATCCATCCTGTCGTTGGGCCTGTTCAGGCCCATTGGCTGGCACCGCTTTCAGGCCTGCTGGCTGCTCATGCCACTTAGTTTTGTGCTCTTCGATACTTAGGGAAAGCCATCCAGATTGTCAGCAGCACCTCTGTTTAGAGAAAGACAGGATGTTTACAAATTCAATGCTCAGCTCAAAGATGCCATTCATTGTCAAGTTCCTCAAGTGCGTCAAGCTCCTGCTCTGTGCCCGAATCTTCTCCTGAGTCCGAGCCCAGAGACTGCAAATTTGTGAACACATTTATCTTATGCATGTGCTTTAGCTAGTCTGAACTCAGACTCATGCAGTTATTCAGGTCCAGTGAGTGGAGCTGCAGGTGCGCCAGGTGGCTCAGGTCCGTGTCCTTGATGGGCCACCCTCTCAAGGACAGATGGGTCAGCTGGTGCAGGCTCCCTATGGAACTGAGAGCCTCGCCTGTAACAAGAGTGTAAAAGTTGTGCACCGTCAGGGTCAGGTCCTGAAGGGTCTGCAGGCTGCTCAGGCACCGCACACCCTTGTTCGTTGCTGGCTCCAGCTTGTACCCTGATACAAGTTGAGGCTCGCCTTGGAGGTCACATTCCAGCCTGGTCAGGTGGCTCAGCCTGCTGATAAGTTGCAGCAGACCATCTGAGACTCCGATGCCATCATGAATGCCAACCGTGCGCAGGCTGAGCAGTCGCGTCTGCCTGAACATTAAATCCTGGCTCTCTGGCAGCAGCGCAGCGCCTGTGCTCAAGCTGAGGTGCTGAAGCCGCGTGAGCGGCAACAGAGATGATATCAGGGATCGGCAGGCGCTGGCAGGTAATGCCATTATAGATCCCGAAACCAGGTCCAGCCGCTCCAGATTGGGCCAGCTCTGGCCAATGAGCAACACTTGCGCTGGCCACAGGAGGAGTTCGTGACGCTTCAGCTGGCGCACAGCCAGGTTGGCTGCCTCGTACCAGCCGCGACTGACGAGGCGCAGGGCAGGAAGGCTGCTGTGCTCCACCCAAGCAGCTGTCTGCCTGCGCAGATCTGCTGGCAGAACACTGATGTCCAGCACTGTGTCAGTGTCCTGCGCCTGGCCTGGGCTGGACATGGTGCTGCTGAGGGGTGCTCGCCGGATTGCCTGCAGCAGCAGGTCTTGATTGACAAGACTGTAGCATGTGCAATCGTATGCGTGAGTTGCAGCAGCAGGTCTCAAGATCTGCATGTGCGCCAGCACTGGCACACAGAGTGTGGCTTGCCCCAGGCCCAGGGCAGCCTTTGAGCATGTCTCACCAAATGTGGCTCATCAAGCGGCCTCGTAAGCTGAGACAGGCCCCTATTTTGCGGATTCGCGATCATGGCAACTTTGGTCAATGTTGACCGACGATAAAACTCACTAGAATGTCTTGAAGACAGTTGCAAGCACTGCCTCCCGGCAAATTTGTCCCTTGTGGATCGCTTGAATGGCATTTGGGCCGCACAGCTGCTCTGCACACTCGATGCAATAGGGCATGTGGCCACAGGGTGCCAGCAAGACGCGATGCCTGGCAGCCAAGCAGACCAAGCATTCATCCGGAGGGCAAAGCTCGTCTCCCAGCAGTGCAGCAGGCGTACAGCTGCTGGGCGGGCATGTGCATGCTGCGGCCTGGGCTTTTGCCAATCAGGCTGCAGACTGTAGGCAAGCAGCCCCTTTTGCTGCTGCTTTGCACCAGGCTGCCTGGCTCCTGCAGCTGCAGACCCTGTCCGCAGTGCCCCGGAGGCATTTTCGGGCCGGGACAGCTGCTGGGAGGGCACATTTTCGTCAGTAGCATGCGACATAGGTAGTAGTAGCAGGTCCAGCATGTCCTGCAGCCCCAAGGTGGCAGCTGGCGCCTTCTGAGCCGGCTCTGGCAGGGTGAACAGAGGGCGCTGAGAGCAGAAGCAACCCCTGATCAGCTGATTCTGGCATAAGGCACTCGGGTGCTCTGTCTGCAGACAGGGCAGCCTGTGCGCCTCCCTCTGTGCAGCTGCAAGTGTCTTGGGCTGGCTGAGCTGCTGCCTATGTCCCAGCACGGTGTCTGTCATGTCCGCCAACTGATTGACCTTGTCATTGCACGCTCTGACACTGAACGCTGCGCTATCTGTCTGACTTTCAGCTTGTCGGCCTCTGGGGTCAGCAGAAGCAGCTGAGGGCCTTGGAGGCAAGCCCTGCACAAGACGCCTCTTAGCTGTGGAAGCAGTGAGTGAAGCAGTGCGTGGAGAGCAGGCAACAACAGCCACTTGTGCGCTGCTGCCCTACTTAAGCCAGGCTCAGCCTGCCTGCCAGCACCAAGATCAGAAGACTCCTGGTTTACAATTCCATGCAGCGCCCGCTATCTGGTTGCGCAGAGCCCCATGGCTCCTTTGGGGCTTTCATCCGTGATCACTCGAATACAATACGCTTGCAAGGCACCATGATGCTCAGGTCTTGGTAGTTGCCTTATAACGCTGAACAGATCCCTCAGGCATTCTCTCACACAAGTCACGATGCACTCACTCTGTCTGGCCAAGATAACAATGTCAAGCATGTGCAGAACAACAAAGAATGCTTAGAAGGGGATTGAGGGTCCTTTAAAATGCCTGCAGTCTGAGGAGCTGCCGCATCAAGACACAGTGCCAAAATTGTGTTGTCGCTCAGCTGCTTGCTGTGTGTTCTCATCATGCCTTGCCAGAACCACCAAGCCTCAGGGCCTGCAGGCACAGCAGATGATGATTTGGCTTTATGATTTAGGGTTCTGCAAGGGCTGGCTACAGGCATACAACAACAGCATTCTGCCACACACTGCATAGACCCACAAGCAGGCAGCCGTGCATCTCCCCTTGGCCATGCAAGCCTACCTGGAGAATTCGGTCCTTGCCAGGTGCTGGGTGAGGGCCAGAGTACTGGCCTAGCTGTGCCTGCCCGTTGGCTGTTGCCAGCTTCACCAGAATATCCTGAGCTGCAGCCTTGTTCTCAGGCTTGCCTCCCCAGGTCTGCAAATGCCAAAGAGATCACTACTTCAGCCTGGAGCGCCTCTAGCGCCTCTCTACCTCTGTTGAGCCTTTCAGGGTACTGGAAAGCACCTCAGCCAGCCAGTTACAAGCATGCAAGGCATAGACAAAGCAGCAGTCCCTGTAAGGCACACTGCGACCCACGCAGTAAGGCAACTCCTCCTGGCCACAATAGACAAGCTCAGCCCGCTAACCTTCAGGGTCTTGTCCTGGAGTGCCCTGCCATATGAGAAGGTGAGCGACCATGGCGCATCTGGGCAGGCGTCCTGCAGGGTCCGGTAGTCTGTGAGAAGTTGACTGAAGTGGAGAGTAAGCAGATGGGCATGTGCAGCGCATTCAGGCACCATGTTGACAGACCCACAGGCACGATGCAAATGAGCTGCTGCGCTCTCGCATGCATCTGGGCAGGCAGGCAGGTAAGCCGCACTGCAGTTCTGGTACCTGTGGGGTACCACACAGGAGAAACTTTGTGAGGCCTGGTAGCCAGCTGGCACAGGGGACGGTTCACATCACAGCCTGCCCCCAGACTGACCTGCAACACCTGCAGGCTGGGCGCAGAAAACCCCCACAGCTCCAACAGCACCACTCTGCTGAGAGGGAGGGCCTGCCAGTGCCAAATTATCTCAACAGCAGCCATGGGTGCTCTGCCAAGTGTTGCTTCCTGTGAACCCTTGTACGACATGTTGCCAATGTTTTGTACAGGCAAAGCGTCTAGCATCTTCTCGTCACCATCTAACCCAGTCAGACCCACAGCTTTGCACCCTCCCGGCTTTGCACCATCTTGAGACTGTCTCAACAGCGAAACAGCATCTCTGCTCCCGCTGCCAGATGGTGCAGATCCTGGCTTAAACTCGCACCAGCCAATGGCAAACTGCTGCCAGAGTTCACGGCCACACTGACCTGTAGGGCCTGCAGGTTGAGGGTGCTCTCCTCTGCGCTCATGCCGCCAGAAAGGAAGTGGATACCTGGGACGGCGCCAGGGATGGTGCGCAGCATCGTCCGGACAGTGTACTTTGCGACATCCTCAGGGGAGGCAGAGGGAGCGTCCAGACCTACAGGCAGGCAGTGAAGTCTGATCACTGAGGGTCTGACTTTGGCAGCAGATTGACACGCAGGAGACAAGACTGCTACCCATGATGGCCATGCCTCTCTGAGGAGCCAGAAGGGGGTCCCAGCCCTGCAGGCATTTGCGCGGCAGGTCTCTAAGCTGTCCAGCACTCCTGCACTTGGGCATGAGAGTGTCCGTAACCTTGGTGCAGGCACCATGATATCTTGTTCTGATGGTGATCGGCTGGGCTCGAATTATCAAAATGTTGGTCAGAGGGGTGCTGGCTCGCAGCATGATTCTGGCAGACAAAAGCTGGCCCTCTCCCATGCCTGAGCAACAAGCAGCCCCAAAAAGGGAGCACCTGCCCACCTGATAGGCATACTGTTGGGCTTCAGCATGACGTCAGGCGCTTCAGCACGGACAGGCAGCCGTTCCCCTTCAGTAAGGCGCCTGCCAAGGCTGCTGGCAGCACTCAGGGCAATCAGCAGGTGCAGACCACTCACTGCTGTCACAGGGGCTCAACACATGATGTCAGGTGCTCAAGCATGGACTGGTAGCCTCTGGGCTTTCTGTTATTGAACCACCACTCAACAACGCCCTCGAGTCAGTTTCCTGCCAGGACAACGCGCAGGGGCATGCCACTTGTTGTTGTCACAGGGGCATACAGCAGCAGCTGCCCACCTGGCAGGCACATGTTGGGCTTCAGCAGGATGCCTGAGAGGTCCACGTTATATTCATTTAGCAGCCTCATCACGTGGCTGTATGTGCGCTCAGACCTGCATGCAGCCACACGTGTTGGGCATGAGGGCAGCGGCTGAGAGTGCTGCCATGCTGCAGCTGTGACATGAAATGTTTGGCAGGGTCCTAACACTGCTGCATGTCTGACTGCCACCTGCACCAGGCAAGCAAATGGCTGAATCCTGGTACCCGATGCTGAAGCCTGTATGACGGGAGGCACCCCTGCTCCGATGTCTGTGCGGGCCAGCAGCATGCACAGGGGTGTGCTCAGGTGCCACAGAGACCGCAAGGTGGGCCGCCATCAGTGTGCCAGCTGCATGACGAGATGATGGACCTCACCTTGACCAGTGCAGCATGCAGGCAATGGCTGGACACCGAGGCAGAGCTTGCCCTCCAGCGAAAACAGCTACTCAAAGGGACAAGAGGTGTTCTCACTGTGTCATAGCGGCAGCTCACAGGAGCCCTGCGCAGCTCGAAGCGGTGCAGCACAGCAGCTGACCATGCTGTTGTGTGAGTTGGGACAGAGGGACATGCTGAGCAGATGTCCATGCTTGCTGTTACCCGGAGACATCATCAATCGTGGCTCCACCACAAGCATCAATGATCCCAGGTCGATCATGGACAAGGCTGGGACTGATTGAGGACTGGTACACTCACCGACCCTGAGCAGCCACAACTGTGTGAGCAGCCAAAAGCTGTGCAACCCACCAGCAGAGGGCCAAACAGGCCGCCACCAGTCCTGAAAAGACAAGCTAAGTATAACACGCAACACCAACAGGGCAGGGCTTACCAGTGGGCTGTCTCCTCAATGCTCAGCACAGGGAAGAAGAATGGACCAGTGGGCTCACCAGTAGGCTGTCTCCTCAATGCTATAGTCGCCAGGCCCCAATGTGACTTCAGGCTCCACAATGGGCACCAGGCCGTTGTCCTGCGTTGCATCAAGGGTTGCTGCTCAGTTGGTGGCAGACTAGACAGTGGCTGGCTCCACCATGGGCGCTAGATCAGGGCAGCTGCTGAGGACTGCTATTTGAGCATGCTGCAGGTGGGAGCCAGGTGCTGCAGTTTGTTCTCGGGCAGGCTGGATAGCCTGCAGGTGGTAACACTCAGCAGATCCACAGCGAGCACAGGGCTGTCACTGTGCGCGGTCAAGAAGATGCCGCAAAAGCACCAAGTGGTGCAGCACATGGTCTCCCAGCTGCCAATGAGGGCAAAGGACAGGAGAAAGCCACTTTGACGGAATTGCCAGGCCTTTGTAGATTGCCATTGTTCCAGCAACAGAGACAGATTGCTGGTACATCAGAAGTGCTGCAGGTGAGCCGGAACATTCTGTGGTGAGTGAGCATCAGCAGCTCCCAGCATGTGCAGTGCAGGCCACCGGAGCCAGTATACCTGAGCAATCTGCGCATAGCGGGCGAGGCCATGGGCATTCTCAAGAATCGCCATTGTCGAGGGGCAGCCGTTGCCAACCTTCAGCACTGCCCTCCACTTGGCAAAGCGAGCGCCTGCAGCGGCAACAAGACAAATTCAGGCTGCAGCCAACGCCTCCTATCAGGCAATCACTTGCCAAGGGCAATTGCAGGAGATGTTGAAGGGCACAAGCTGCCAATCTCCAGCACCACTTGGCAAGGTAGAAGCACAGCTGCAGGCCCTTCTGAAGCAGATGCTGCTGGCCTCTAGCACCGCCGTCTGATCGGCAGAGTGGGCCCCTTTAGCTTTATTGCAGCATGTATTGAGGCGCCAACTGCTGTCAATCTACAGCACTGCCCTCCTTCTAGCAATGTGGGCACCTGCAAAGACATTGCGGCATGTGCTTGTGTTCAGCAAGAGCCCTCTTTGATTTTGCCTACAGAAATCAGCAAGCTGCCGGTGTGGGAGGTCTCCCCACCAACCTGTGACAGTGAGCTCTTGGCAGTCCACTGGGCAGAGCATGCCACGGACGTCTTCAGGATTGCTAATGCTGCCTGCCAGCAAGCAAACATCCCCCGCCTATACATTGACCTCAACACGCTGGCCCGCTCTCATCCCTAGCACACACAAGACACTGGGTGAGTGTGAGGGCTCACCCTGCTTGTAGTACTCGGCGCATCTGGAGCCCAGGTTGTCCAGACCCTGGGTGCTGGTCTCGTCATCTGTGCCCGGCAGCACCTGCACAAACAAGGTCAGCAGAGTGACCTCAAGGTTGCATACAACTGAATGGGAGCAAAAGCCATCTGCGCCAACTGATGCTGGCAGCAGGCGCCCCATCTGAAATCATGCAGGCGTTAGGAAGTCTGTACTCCCTCATCACTGACGGCATCGTGCTCTTGTCAGCTGTGAAATGCAGCTTCTGCAGTCCGTCAAACAGCAGCTGCCAGGATACAGCCTGCTGACGTGGCTGCATGAGGGAACCTTGATGCCTGGTCAAAGCCCCCGCCTGCTTCCAGGTTCCTTGGCATTGACTTGCATCCTGCCAAGCAGCGTGTGCAAGGATGCCAGCTACCTGCAGGCCGGTGTCGACCTTGATTCCCGGGACAATTCCCTGCTCCCGCAGGATGTCCACAAAGGGCTTGCCAGCTGCAGAGCTTTGGTACAGGGTCTCCTCAAACATGATGGCACCTGCATGAATGCCCCTGGCATCAGTGTGAGCTGTGAGTGCAGCATGTGTGCAGACAGGCTGGCAACGGCTTGTGGCTGGCGAGCTGCTTGCAAGAGGGTGTGCCCAGCAGAGACACAGGCGAAGGGCTCCCCTGAGACTGGCTTAACCAGCCCAGCGGTGTGTGGGCCTAGCATAAGCATGCCAACGTGTAGCAATAATGTGCTCACCTGAGATGTGCTTGCCCAGGCCAGGAGCTGTGTACAGCAGCTCCCGCCAGTCTCGGCGGTTGTCATCGGTGTTGTCCAACTCTGCAGCCAGGACAGCAGCGACTCTCTTTCAAAAGCAGAGTCGCCCTTGCCTGCCCTGAGCTGACCAGGCAGGAGACAGCTTTGTTTACTATCAACATTTTTGAGCATGAGAAACACTTGCCATGCTCAAGGCCTGCAGGCAGGGGCAGCCTTCTGGCCGCAACTAATTCTCATGCTGCATATGCAGGGTAAACATCAGATGAAATTGAATTGTCCCTGCAAACTTTCGAGGCAACCTGTCAGAACCGAGGTCCGCAGCAGGCGGTCTTTTTCAGGCGCTCTGCCACCACAGACTCTGTCCAGGTGTACAAGAGCAGCTATCCCAGGCTGCACAGAGATGCTTCTAACTGTCAAGGTAGCACAGAAAGATGCTTCAGCAGAAGACGGCAGTCTGGCGAGGTGTTGCCACTTGTCAGATGCATCGATGCAAAGCATGCCACCTAAGAACACTGCTAGCCTCCAGGACTCACCAATGACGGCCAGCCTCTTGCCAGTGGTAGCATTGCTCTCATCAGATGCAAGGATGCCCTTGCCGCGAGTTGCTATGTACCCTGCATGATGCAGGAAGTGATCTGTGCATATGGCCCCGCACAAGGCACAGGAACGTGCTGCGGTGCTCAAACCAGCAAAGTGTTGCTGCTGTCTAGCAGATGAGCAGCTGCTGCAGCAGCTTTGCTGCCATCCCCGGAGCTCACTGGCCAACACCAATCATGCGATGTTGGGGGGTGGCCTCAGCAGCATGGGCTGCAGTGATTGGCTGGCTGCTATGACGTGTACTCACGGCCAGCACCAGTGCACTTGACAAAAATTGGCCCCAATACGAACCCTCTCTGGAAACTAGCACTGCCCAGCCCGGAGCTGTCGTGTTGCTTTGCAGAAGGAGGAGCTGCCCGCTGTCAAGTGCACCTGACCCTCTTCAAGCAGCACAGCAGGGGCTGACCAGCTGTCTTCCTCAGCTCCTCAGCATAGGGGTTGGCTGCTGGCAGAGCTGCAACCACCATGGCGCGCCGCTGGCTGGCGCCATGCCTGACTGCCCCACTCCTCCTGCCCTGCGTGGCCCAGTTGCCCTCATGGGTCTTTGAGCTCAGGCAGTAGCTTCTATGCAAGACACACCAGCCTCCGCACCTGCCACAGCCTTGGTGCACACTTGTGCGCTCCCAGAGTGGGTGCAGTTAAATGCATGATGATGGTTGCAGTGGCTTTCTGTTGTCCTGCAGAGAAATAAAGCACTCAACAAGTTGACAGGAGATGGTGCTTTACAAAGGTCACAGAGATGCTTGTGGCCATGGCCGGCATGTTGCATTACCTGTTGACTGGATGTAGGCCTGCATGGATCCGCACGCAAATCCTGAACAGCTGCTCGCAGCTTTGCTGGACACAGAATGTGGATGAGACCCTGACCTATGGTAAGCCATGTGACGCCCCGCAACAAGGCGTGAAACTTAGAGGCCTGCTCCGCGACAGAGCCTAGTCACGGTGTTCATGCCCACCGGAAGACTTCATGAGAATGTTTGAAGTTCATATCAATGAGTTTAGGCCTGTGTGCCTACTTAGAGCTTTTCAATCTCACCTCATAGGAAGGCAGGCCAGGATGAAGTCTAAGCCAGGCAGCGGCAAGAGGCAAGACCGCAACTTTGAGATTGTTGTCAACCACATCACCATCAATGAAGACTTGATGCCCCATGTCTCGCGGCAGAGCGTGGCAGCTCTGAAGAATGTGTTTGGACACAACATAAAGAAGTACTCAGGCACCCTTCACCACAAGCCGGGCAATGACCATGTCCATTTCCTAGTGATGTCTGAGGCTCCCAAGACCAAGAGCGCTGTCAAAGCCCGTATTGCTGACTCCATGGCACTCATCTTTGGCACAGAGACTGGGTCTGTGGAGGTCAAGATGTTCAATGAGTTGACAGCAGATGCTGGACCAGCTCACGGCCTGAAGGGGCTTGGCGACTACAGGTTGCTGTACTTGAACAACAACGACCATGAGAATCATCGCCCAAAGGATCCTGAGCACAGGACAGTGGAAATCTTGTGCAGTGGAGAGTGGGAGATCTCGCATGGAGGTGCCAGAAATGGCTCTGGGCGGCAAGGCCCGGTGCAGGTGGCAACAGCAGCTATCAAGGCAGGAACTCCAGAATTTCAATGCAAGACGTATAAGGAGTTTGAGCGTCTGCTGGAAGCCGCGGCAGAGAGTGTGGGTTGCACAAAAAGCGCCTTGCCGATGATTTTGGCCAAGGACTCTTTTGGCACTGTGCTAAGGCGGAAGGAAGCAACCTGATTCGCAACCCTGCCTATGACGAGGAGGAGTTCAAGGCCCTCCCGAAGAAGGAGCAGACTGACAAGCGGAAGCGCTCCATGAAGTACCTGCAAGGGCCCAACGGATGCCTGCGAGAGGAACTGTTGGTTGACCATGAATTTTTAGAAGCTCCTGACTTTTATCGATTCAGGCTCCTTGGGCCTGTCAGGAAATTATCTAGACGTGGCAACCTTTCTATCGCCAAGCTGAAGCAGCACTATGAGGAGGCATTCATGGATCTTTTTGAGCAACGCCCACCTTTTGAAAGGTTAGCTAATCGCGCGCCAGCACGGGCACAAGTCAGATATGACCTGCCACCAGCTGTCATTGCTGATGTGATGAAGGCCAGATGAAGCAAGCTTGTTTACAAGATCATGAAGTTGTTTGAAACACCATGCCACAGCACAGGTGTGGGAAGCGCACCCACGTTCCCACGCCGTATGACTTTGTAACAGATGCACAGATTGCGCGGGTGCAGCCCATTTCAAGCCCCCAGGAGGTCCTCTTTTGCCACCAGGGATTCAAGTGTAGCCAGTGCCAGGGCCAAAAAGCCACCACATGTGAGACATGTTTTGGTCAGGCTGGTTCCCTCAGGTTGATGTCTTCAAGTGAAGTTCAAGTGTAGTGAAAATTTGTTGTGCAGTGGCTGGCCAGAGATGTTTGATTGGCCCAGAGAACAGGGTTACGCGGGAATGCAGATCATCGATTCATGTAGACCAAGAGTGTTTCAAGTGTAGTCTGTCAGGGGGCAAGCCTGCAGGCTTGCCCCTCAAGATGACATGTGGTTTTGTGGGGTGATATCTCACTTTCTAAGTGGCATTTGACACCACTCAGTAAAATGTGACTTTTAGCAGGTCAATGTGACTTGCTGAGCAAGGAAACTGGCACACAGAGGCTGGGTTTGAGAAGGGGAGACCAGCCACTTCAGAAATTGAGGACAAGTCTCATGAACATCATGCAGAATTGTCAGCAGAACAGGGGGCAGCTTTGGGCTGTAGCCACACAAGGGTTCAGACAGATTTCGGTTCCTCTGCGGCATCAATGAAGAGGGGCATAGTCTCACATGTGGCAGCACCTGAGCCCCCCTCACACGTGGGTCAAGGGGGAGGGAGCCATGAGAGCTCTCTTGATGGGGCATCAAAGCACTGACACAAAGGACACACAGGACACAACAAGATCATCCCAGCATACTCAGCAAGCTCATGAGTCTGCCCCAGGCACCCAGGCAGATTGCAGGCTTGCCAGCAGCTGCGGCCCTGGCAGACTGTGTCCCTTGTGTCGGTGTGTCTCAATGAGATGTGGAGATGTCTTGGGACGTGGCACACGGATGGCCTCATGCCAATCCGTGAAGGGCAGGATTGGCCAAAACCACCTGGCTTTCCCCAGTTCACCAGGGCAAAACTGCTGCAGCATGTGATGACAAAAGGTGGTATGTTGCCTTCGTAACCTTTGAGCATCTTGCTGGTCCTCCCTGAGACCATGCTGTGTTGCAGCTGGAGGGACCTGCCTTTGACTGAGCCTTCTTTAAGCCCTGCAGGCCCTGATCAGGGCTTTGCCCTGCCATGCTGCCACTTAAACCACCTCAAGCTGATGTTTCAGCCTAGTAAATCTGATCATTCGATGCGTGCCACTCAGTCCAGTCTCCGAGATGCTTGCAAGGGGAATTGTGACACTAGATATGTAGACCAAGCCTGGTATCACGGCAAGTCTGAGAGAACAGGCCTCAAGGGGCTTGCCCTGGTGGGAAGCATGCGTGTCTGTGGAGTGCTTTCTCACCTTTGAATGATATGTTACACTGCTCAATGTAACATGACTTTCAGCAGAAAAGACTGACCTGTTCATTCAAACGGCTGTAGGAATCGTCAATGAAAGTTTCGGCAAACAAACAAAGGCATGCTCAGCCGCTCTGCTTACGCTTGCCAAGCAGCTTGAAATCACTGCTGTACCTGCTGCATAGCTGCTGCAGCGAGCTGACTGTGCTGGTGGCGGGAATGCGCTCACGTTCCATTTCTAAAGCCCCGACAACAGCTGCCATGGTGCTTCCCAGGGCATCCGGATCCATGCGGTTCTTGACCTCAGCAGCAAGGCCATTCTTGAATTTTGAGAAGGCCATGCTGCTGGCTCTTGCCTCCTTCTTGCTGCCATGCCACCTGCGGATCTCTGAAGGCACCGCTGAGATCTTTGAGAACGCCACAAATGCTTCTGGGACTGTTTGAAAATCTGAGAGCTTCCAGACCTGCAGTTCACAAGGGGAAAAGGTCTGACCAACACACAGGCGCTCAAGCTGAAAGGCCGTTGACTGCACACCTGCTTCTCGAGCAAAAAGGAGTCCCTCTCATCCGGGGCACTCGGCGCACTGAGGGACTGAGGCGGCAGAGTAACGCCATAGCTGGCCTGTGAAGCCAGAGGCACCCACGGCATGGTCTTGGCGGATGCTGGGGGCTGAACACCGAAAAGAGGCACCTGAGGCAGCATCACCACAGGGGCAGGAGGCATAGGCGTGGCCTCCTTTCCACTCAGCGCCTTGAAGAAGAAAGCCTGCGACATGGAAGGGCAAAGGTTCAGAGCAATGCATGTTTGGTTACGACACCTAGGGGCTGCAGTGCTCACCATTGGGTTGGTGAAGAACTCAGTTTTTTGGCTGAGAACTGCCTCAGCAGCAACGTGTTTGTCCCACGTCTCCTGCCGCAGCTGCTTGCCTACAGCACTCTGCAGAAGGCTTTTGGCCGCTGGCGGGATGTTGCGCAGCCACTGGTCCCCATATGACTGAATTCTCAAGCTGGCGTCCTGCACAAACACCTGCCGCAGGTGGTCGATGGCCCGTAAGGACGCCAGCAAAGGATGTGCTGGGTGGCATCGCATGCCAGCTTGGCGCAGGAGCACTGTCAAGCCTGGGATGATGCGGTCCAGCACATGCTCCTCAGCCTGCAGGACACAATCAGATCAGTCCCCCCCCTCCCCCAACCTTGGTGATTTGCGTGAGAAGCACTGGCACTGCAATCACCTTGAAATCAGCCTGGCCCAAACGATGATTGTCCTGCCAGTCCCGTCCCCACCCAGCCAGCCTGTGGGCTGTGTCCGGGTCAAAGATGCAATACAGGTCTGTGGTGTCAGACTCATGCCTGCAAGGCAAAACACTGGTCAGCCGGGGACAATCTTGTTCGGAGTGCACAGCATGTCCTGAGTTGCCTACCTCGCCGCCATTTTGATCTCCGCTTTGTTGATGCCCACGCTTTTAGCCGCCTCCACACCATGCTTCTTGAATTTGTGGCTGACTTCTCCTTTAGCTGAGTACCCATCAAGCCTGCCACAGGGCACGCCTGCGGTGTAACAAGCCACAGATGTCACCGACAGCCATGATCCAAAAACTGCAGCATTAATGCACTGGCTCACCAGCAAGTTCAAAAGCCTGCCGAAGGTGAACGTTGAGGGTCTCCCCGCTCATGGGCTGGTTCCCCTGCATACTAGGGGCTGCAACAATGTACTTGGCCATATCCTCAAGTTTGATGCCCCTGTGGAAGGTGGCGACAGCCAGATCGGCAAGCGCTGCCTGGGGACAGATGCGATGGTCTCGGTACCTGTGGCAGAGGAGGCATAATAACTAAGAACACACTGCAACACACTGCCCAACTGCGTCTGCCAGCATGACTGCGCATACCTGACGACACCAGGGATATCCAACTGCCCAGGCTTCACAGTCTTCCCCTGCATGCTAGCAAAGAGGATTGCCACAGCAGGGATTGGGCCCACATGATCCTGCGTCCTCAGTGCCAGGCAGCTCCAGGGAAGCTTGCGCAGGTCATCAGAGCGGCCCAGTGTGGCTGGCATGAACGTCATTGCCATCCTCAGCAGAAAAGCCCACTGCCACTGCTTCTGCTGGAAAGCTGTTTGCAGGGACTGGCGAAGCTGCCCTGCGCTCAGTGCAGCATCCACCTGCAGAGCAGCAACTTGACGCGTGGGAGTCACAGATAGCTGGACTTGTGCCAGCTGAGCTGATGTTATGTTTCAAGACAGACACAGAATCTGGTAGAGAGAAGTGGATGAACAAAGCAGAGCTAGGAAGCATGTCAGTCATCTGTTCAGCCAACTCTGAGAACACCCAGCGCTAATACTTCTTGGCCGATGGCAGCTTGGAAGCCATGGTCAGGACAAAGAAGCCAGCTGCATTGATCCAGGCCGCTGCCAGCCCACCACAGGCCACCGACAGCGATCCCAATACAGGGAGACCCATGCACACCTGAGCTGCCACTTGAGCATTGAGGTTCTCAGCCTGCATCTCCTTGCCACGTGCACGGACTAAGTCCCTCACTGCCTGAACCTCCAGGGGTGCAGGTACATCTGAGGTGATGCGGCCCTGTGAGTACTGCTCTCTGCGGACTTCCTTGAGGTGGCATAGATAGTCACTGCATGCACCAGGCCAAAGATCGGGGAGGGCAGGACATGAGCGCAGCTCAGACACAGCAGTGGAGGGACCTCTAACCCTACACTGCTGAACGAGTAGCGAGCACCATTCTGCTGCACTGCCTCATCCACAAGCCACTCCAAGAACTCAAGAATCTTGGCCTGAGACATGAGGTCGCCATCAGGGGATGCCATCTGCTCACAGTATCTCTGCAGGATCGGGTGGGTGTGAGTGACGTGTGCCTTGGAAGCGTCAAGGGTGCCATGACGAACGGGATCAAAGGCCATGTGGCGCCTACCTTCCAGAGCTTGGCAGCAGACCTTTCAGCCTGGACTGTGTTCTGTGGCTTAGCTGCAGCATGACGGACATTGATTCTCTGGGTGGACAGCAGGATTCGAGCTGCCTCCTGAGGAGTGTTGGGCATGGCTGCTGCCAAGCCAGATGCTGCCTCTGGGACTGGTGCTCCATTCTGCTGGCCCAAAGTCTCTAAACTGTGCACACCAGGGGCAGAGGCCGGCACTGGCTGGAGATCATCCACCACTCCAGACAGGTGTCTGCAGGCTTGATCAATGGCCGCTCTGAGGGAAGGGGGGCTGTTTGGGGAGCAGCTGGCACGCAGTTGTGCTGTGTAGTCCTCAGCCAGCCCCAGACTGATGACATGGTTGATATAGCTGCTGTACTCAGCAGATGGCACCTGGTAGTGCTGCATGGGTGGGTGGTGGTGGGTCGGTCTGGTTTGGCGCGCTAGGGTTATTTGACCTAGCAATTAGGTCGGAAGACAAGTAGTACCGAGGGTTTGGGAGGCCCTTGCAGGCAGCAGAAATACGCTGCTGCTGCTTTCATATCTGCATCTTCTTAGTCTCTGCCAGTCGCAAACTGTTACCATCAAGCACGGTTCTGCCGTCAGCAAGCAGTGGTCAGCAGCGAACTGAGCACTTCCACACCAACTGTGCAGGTGTGCACATCCTGCTGTCAGTGCCTTGTGCTGCATGGTGTGCACCTATGAACAAAGAGGCTTAGATTCCCATTTTGGAGTGTTCTCGATGCTGGTGGCTGCAGGCATGGACGCTGAGCACTATCTGGAGAAGCTGGAGATACATGTGAAGGAGGCCAAGAAAGCATGGCTGAATGAGAAGGATCCTGACAAGTCATCAAAGCTCCAGATCATATGGAAGGAAGCAGAGGATCGGCTGGAGAGATTCGAAACGCAACAGGTGGCCGGAGGTGAGGATCCCAATCAGGGCTGCAAGATTTGACCTGCATGGCGTGCGGCAGCAGGGGCTGCGCCTTGCGGGAGGCACTGTCCAGGGTCCTGCTACCAGGGCTGGCGGAGGCCCTAGAGCTTGGGCATGCAGGGCACATCAGGACCTGCTCTGTCCACCCCACCAGGGCTGCACCATCGGGCTGCAGGGTAAGCAGTCTTTTAAGTCAGCATTTTTTGCAGTGATTGAAAAGCGTGAGTGATGATGCCTTGACGCGAAGTGTGGATGCCTTGGAGCTTGAGCGCCCAGGAAATGCAAACCTCATGAGCTCTTCTCAGTGCGCCGTAAGTGCAAAGACTCAAGAATGCTGAGCTGCTTGTCATGGTAGAGGCCACCATGACGATCATGTGCTGTGCCTTGTTGTGATGTGTGGGACACCAGGGTCATGGCCAGGCCCAACATCCAGAGTCATCCAGCTGAGCTTGCTTTGAACGGGATTGTATGTTTGCAGGTGCACTCAGCGCAACATTGCCCTCCCGTGCAGCGATAGCAGGTCCTAGCTCTCTTGGAGGTGAATGCCAATGTTTTCTGGCGTGGCATGGTTGAGTACTTTCCTCTGACATCAGGTCCTTCCTGCAGACGGCTTTGGAGAGTTTGTGAAAGCTCTGTCATCCGAGCTGCTGGGTCCGCTCATGACCGGTTTGCGAGCTGCAATGAAGGATGAGTTGAACCTTCAGGCCTCATCATGCAACAGCACCAACATGTTTGAGGCTCTGAAGCGCCTCGGCTTGACAGCTTGCCGCAACCTGGCAGTGCCTTGCTGCCTGGCGCCAGACAAATCATTGATGCCAACCGCACTCCGCAAGTTCAAGTGAGACCCCTTTGTGCAGAGGACGCCTCTCCATCCCCTTCGTCACGCTCTTGTTGTGTATTGACAGGTACGACGACAATCCTTCTGGTTTGCAGGTGGGTGGGGTCTGAGACAAATCCAGTAGATGTCAAAGCAGGTGTCCAGTGGCTGAAGGACCACATTGCCCTTGATGGGCAAGATGTTCTGGCCATCACCAATCAATCATTTCTGAGAGCTAGCTTCCTGGACGCCAATATGGTCATCAACGGTAGCAAGACAGACTTTGTGGTAATCTCAGCTCAGGTGGGTGGATGCCTGCATTGGTCCCACATCTGCACATCATTAATATGTCCAAGGTAGGCACTGGGTGGCTTGCTCATCATTAAGGCTAGGCACCTCATATCTTGCAATGCAGGCAGTAGAGAGGCTGCATTTGAGGCCAGGCCAGCAGCCAAATGAAGTTCAGCTGCTCAGGTTGCTGAGGTACATAGCAGGATTCTATGAGTCAAAGACCACCAAGCGCTTGGAAGGTGAGTAGCTGGGCTGACTCCAGAGGCATGGACTCTAGTGATCTGGGAGGACCCGCATGCCACTGCATCATATGTTCAGTTGCAGTGCAAAATGCAGCAGCCACTCCAGCTCAGCTTTTGGAACTCTGCTGCAGAGCGGGGTGGCGTAGGCTGCATGTGGACGCAGGTGGCTGCTCAAGCCATAGCCATTCAGCAGATGCGCCTTGTTGACTGCAAGGACATTGAGAACAGCAAGGTGCCTGTTTTTGGAGGGGACTTCAATGACCACATGATTCTCCACCACTCTGACCAGGAGCTGCACCTGATGTACCACAAGCCCAACGATGCTGAACGGCGTGTGGCTGTGGCTTGCATGCGGCACTTGCTGACAGAGACGGCAGCTAAGATGCCATCAGGTAAGGAGTGGTCTGCCAAACTGCTGATCTGAATGCGAAGCATGCAGTGGCGCCGTTCTTTAAAAGCATCACAGACTTCTCAGGTCCTGATGATTTCTCGCAGGCGATGGCCTGGCGGCAGGGGAGGAGAGCGGCCAGGATGATGAGCTGTTGCCAGATGCTCCTGGTGGCAGCTCGGAGGATGGGGGCCCCTCAGGGGAAGCTCATGGGGATCCTGGTACCTCCAGAGAAGCTGCTGGAGATGCTGGTGGTACTCAGGCCAAGCACTTTACCCAATCAGCTGCAGCCAAGCGCACAAGGCAGCGCCTGAATGCCATGCTGGGACCTCAGGTGGATGCCGAGTACAGTACAGCATTGAACAGGCTGTTGCGCAACCCAGAGGGACATAAATCATTGGGCATGTCCTGCCCACCTCACAGCATTGAACACACGCCATTTAGTGAGCAGGTTAGATCTTGGACCATTGCTGCCACCAGCCAGGACCTGAGTTGATGGCCCATCACTGATGTACATGTCATGCTGTCTCAGCCTGGCACATCCTGTCTGGGCCTCGTGCAGGACGCCTTGCCCTTCTTTGAACTCATGTGCTCAATCATACAGTACGCCTCTGTGAACCACTGATGAAGCACAGGCACCTTTGAGAAGATGGGTGCTGGGGTTGACGCAGTGTAGACATGCATGAAGGCATCCACCAGATCATCTTGGCTATAAGGCTGACAGATAAAAGCAAGCACCTTGCAGTACAGCTTGAACTCTACGAGGCCCATGGGTCACACAAGCCAAGCTGTTCAGAGGAGGTCAACAGCGAGGTTTGCTATGATCAATTTTCAGCAGGCCAATCACCCGGGCCCATGTCCACAAGCACATCCTGCATGAGGACGCCTCCCTTCAAGCAGACACTGAGGTGAAAAGGCAGTGCTGGTAGCGTGTGAAGCTGCTGGCTGTTCTGAGATTCCTCACTGTATTGCAGATTCAGGGTGCTGCCGATGCTCTGTGTCCTTTTTTTGCAAGCTGCATCCAGCACATTGGTTACCACTCATGAGCTTTTCCCGCTGGAACAGCAGATTGAGGTTGTGGAGGGCAAGATCAGCATGGTGGAAATGGATTTCTATGAGCTGCGCAGCACCAAGCCAGAATGGCTGGCAGAATGAGTCTGGTGACCTGCATTGACAGGAGAAGCAGCTGCGCATTGGAGAGGAGCAGGTGTGCATGGAGAAGCTGGTCCTGCTGCATAAGCTAGGGAAATAACAGCTGTCAATGTGGAGGCTCACTGAAGGTAATCCGTGGCTAATGAAGGCCTGTAACTAAGCAACTAGGTGGACCACCGAGCTGGCATCAACCTCTCAGGGTCGACTTGTCACAGGGTGTCACATGGCCTGTAAATATGATGCCGGGTGTCACATGGCCTGTGATAATATGACATGTTGCGGGGTGTCACATGGCCTGCAATAATATGACTTATGTAGAGAGCCCAAGATATGGAAACCCGCTTTCTAGGGGCAAATGAAGGACTGACCTGTCTCAGAGCTCGAATGCAGAAAGCTGTCTGTGCTGTTGGCTCTTGGCAGTGCTGTTTAATTCGGGCGGTGATGGAATTTGAGCGCGATCCGAGATCTTGAACATGGAGGACAGCCTTCTGATTGTGTTTTACATCACCGGCCATGGCCTGGGTGAGTGTGCATTGTCCTGGCCTCGCCACAGCCATATTCATGACTCTGGACACTGCCAGCACAGCACAATGTCATGCGCCCAGGTCATGCCACCAGAGAGATCGAGATTGCCAAGCACCTTACACAGGCTGGCCATTCAGTTGTGGCTGTCAGCGGTGCGCCTGCAGCGTTCTTCAAGCAGGAGATCAAATCGCCAAGGTTGGGTCTGCCTTTGGCATCGAAGCAGACATGCTCTTGTCTGCGTCCCTCATTTAGCAACCACATGAGGCCCCACTCATCTGTGCCCTGTGCTGCAGCTTCTCCTTCCGCAAGGCTGTGCTTGACAGTGGCAGCAAGCAAAGCGATGCCTTCAGGTAGGACTGCTGTGTCACACACAGCACAACCCCAGCCTGTCAGCATACAAATTTCAGCCATGCCACAAGACAGCGCACACAGCCTGTGGCTTGATGGAGAATGCACAGTCCACCCTCCATCGCCATATGCAGTTATGCACGCCATGTAACCCCTCATGGGCAGGCATGCCTTGCTCAGGAACCCACATGGCTGGCTAGCGACCCAAAACACGCTACGTGTGCCCTTCCGATGTGCTGTTGCAAGCTCAGCCACAGCCCAGGAAGAGGATGGCCCACATGCTGCCTGCTGCTGCAGTGTGGACATGAAGGCCTCCCTGGAGGTGTACTGGCAGACTGCTGTGGCCAACAGGGAGAGCATGCTAGAGACAGAGGTCAGCCCACAGCTGTCTCAGTGTTGCAAAGTGTCAGTCTGCACGGCTCGATGTGGGCAGACTGCAGTAAGTTGCACCCGTGTGGCCTTAAGCTGTGTTGCATATGGGGGATTTTCCAGCACAGCTTTTGGCATGGGCTGCTGCCATTGTGGCATCTGGGTTGCAGGCTGCTCTGGAAGGCAGCGGCTGCATCAGCCTTTGCTGCCACCTGGGCGCAGCAGCAGACCTCTGGGTTGCTACAGCCTGCAAGTGCACTGTGCCTGCAGATGGGCTGGCTCAAGGCAACCCGGGCCGACCTGGTGGTATCTGACACAGTTCCCCTGGCCTGCGCTGCCGCCAAGTTGGCGGGGGTGCCCTGTGTGTGCATCAGCAACTTCAGCTGGGGTGAGCCCACACCACACGTTGCAGGTCTGCAGGTTGGGCTTGTCACAGCTGCCTGCAGCATCACTCTACCCTGCGTGTGCACCATGAGCTTGATACTCCAGCATGCCACCAACAGCTGGGGGTTGCCTCTGGTGATGCTCTCCTGCTTTTAGGTCACTTCAGTGGGCTGAGATAGCTCCCGCCACCTTAGCCAACCTATGTCTGTGTTCACATCGCCATGCTGCCGCTGTGTTCATCAGCTTCACCATCTTTCACTGCATGAGGTACAGACTGTGTCAAAAAAGTCTTGCCCGCGCCTCAGACTGAGCATGCATGGCGCCCATGGTGGTGCACACCTGCCCACATACGATTGCACATGTTCTGTCGACACCAATGTGCCTGGTCTGCATGGCGCTCATCTGCCTCCCTTCCTGACTCAACTGCTCACATGCTTGCTGAAGTGCTCCCGCCCTGCCTTGTAGACTTTGTCTTCAGTGAGTACTGCAGCCGGACTTCCAGCAAATGGCGCAAGATGGTGAGCAGCCGAGACCCATCAACTGGCTTCTCAAGATGTCAGCATCTCAAGATGTCTCACCTCATTCCAGCGTACCTGTTAAGGGCCTGCCTCCTTGTGAGGAGGGCTGCTGCTCCCTCTGCTGGCTTTATGTCAAGCTGCACGCCAAATTCAGATGTCCCTATGTGAGGCCTGTGTGGGGCCTGACTTACCGCTGCGTGGTGTATATACGCCTGTGCAATGGCAGGCAGATGCTGCGTCTGGTTATGAGTCTGCATCGTGTTTGCTTTGTGTACCAGGAATGATTCGCTGCAGACAGGCAGCCACAACCCATCAGGAGCTGGGCTGTAGTGGACTTGTCTTTGGAGCCACTTCGTACCCCATGGCCACATTTTGTGCACCAGAAGTTCACGTGGGCCCAGCTGGTGGCTGAGCCTGTCTACTTGCTGCCTGATTGCTGGTGGTGCCCTCAACAGCTGCTGTGCTTGCTCATTGACTGCTTGCCTGCACATGTCATGCAATGACTCAAAGGGTGCCTGCAAACAGCTGCAGCACAGTTAGCCAGCCGGAGATTAATCTGTTCTACCTGCAGATCAAAGGAGCTGACGCTTGCTGAGCATGCCGGCACGTCTGCTCAGTCAGCATCAGCACCCTTCATCTGCAGGTGGAGCGGGTCTGTCTAAGGCCCATCTGTGCTGAAGCTGTTTGCAGGCACTTCATCAAAGTCACTGCATGACATGTGCAGTCATGCCAGGTCCCTCAGCCCAGCAGCACCTGCAGAATTGTGCTCTGTTTATTGAGCAAGCTCAGACAACCTGCTGTGCGGCCTGCAAGTGTGGCAGGTGTCGTAGGACCCTTCCCAGGCTGATGCGGTGCCTAGCAAGCTTGGCAGCGTTCACCAACCAGGGCTCCTTGCTGATCCCTCTGCGGGTCTGACGCGTGGCAGAGGACCTCTTGCAGGCTGACGATTGTCTAATGGCTACAGCCCCGTGCTGGTCTTGAAGTCACTCATGTATGTGTGCAGCACATGAAGGCGTGGCAGGTGGCAGAAGACCTGTCCCAGACTGAGCGGAGGCTCAGGCTGCCTGGCCGCAACCGCATGCCAGCATTGAGCCCTTCACTGATCACGGCTCATTGTTGCGCATCGTACAGGTCTGGCATATTGCAGAAGACCTGCCCCCAGCGGATGGGGTGCTGAGGCTGCCTGGCCACAGCCCCATGCCAGCTTTGAACCCTGCACTGATCAAAGCTTACTGCCGTTCCTCGTGCAGGTGCGGCATGTGGCAGAGGACCTGTCCCCGGCTGGTTCGTGGTTCTCAAGCTGCCTTGGGCACAAGACATGACCAGGCGGGCCTGAGTTACTAAGCCTCCCAGTAGCCCCTGCAGGTGTGGCAGGTGGCAGAGGACCTGTCGCAGGCTGATGTGGTGCTGAGGCTGCCAGGCTACAGCCCCATGCCAGCCTTCAAGGACGTGGTGGACGTGCCTCTGGTGGTCAGGCACGCAAGGAGGAGTCGGGAGGAGGTGGGTGTATCTACATTGACTCCGGTGGTCCCATGGCATCCACAGTACTCTTATATGTGTGAAGTCATCACAGAGATCCCAGATTGGGGACCACTTGCTCCTGCCCCAGAACGGCCCGTATACACGGTCACATTCACAGTATGGCCTGCAAGGACCAGCAAGCTCCTCCTGTACTGCAGGTGCGACAGGAGCTACAACTGCCAGACCCTGCCACCAAGCTGGCTCTCTTCATGTTTGGCGCCCAGCCGCCAGGCAACTGGTGCCTGACGAGGGAGACGTTGCCGCCGGGCTGGGTGTGTGTGATCTGCAGCGGGGGCCGGCCCCTGACAGCGCAGCCCCTGCCCCCCAACTTCCAGCTGGCTGCTGGGGACGCCTACACTCCAGACCTGGTGAGAGACGGCGGTACTGCTCTGCGGCCATGGCAGTGCGGTCCTGCCAGGCTAATCAGCTGCCGTGTGCGTGTGGAGCTGGCGCAAGCCCGGCCATTGCAACAGCCATTGATGCTGTGCACCACGGGAGAGCACCTGAAGTGGCCAGAACCAGTGCGCACGAGGCTGAGGTGCTGCATGCATCTTCATTTTGACTGGCACTGCAGCCAGTCCTGACCAGTGCCTGTCACAGGCCCGTGGTCCTGCAGCTGAAGCGTCTGAGCACTCCTGCATGGCCGATGCAGCATGGTGTGTACAGGCGCCTGATACGCCAAGCATGGGCAGTATGTCAAGCAGTCGCTGCACAATTCATGCAACTGCACGATGGGCAAGACTGGGTATGCGAGCATGTCAGAGAGGCTTCTCAACATGCAGGAGTCCAAGGAAAGGGTGGCAGGAGCTGGTAGTGGGCACTGGCCATGGGGCAGCCTGCTGCACTATCTCTTGGCAACATGGCCAGCGTGCTTGATGCAGGTGAATGCGTGCGACTGCGTGGTGGGCAAGATCGGGTACGGGACCATGTCAGAGGTGCTGGCGCACAACAAGCCCTTTGTGTTCATCCGGCGAGACTTCTTCAACGAGGTGGGCCGGGTCACAGTGTGAGCTAAGTTGAGGTTCTCTTTGGTGCAGATGTGCAGAGATGAGTGGAAGAGTGGTTGTCAAGGACAACTGAAGGCAGCCACAGGCACTTTCCTTCAACATCCTGTTCAATGACTTTGGCTGCCCCAGGGATGGCTGCTGGGAGAGCACATGTTCGGCAAACCCTGCCAACAGGCAACTAATGGGCGCTGCCAGAATCCAAGTTTGGTATGTGGCCAGTCAAAAGAGGTGTCTGAAGGCAACCATGTGGATGTCTGGAATAGAGTCATGCTGACCTCCTCATGCAAGGGCCTGCGCCATCTGCTTGCGTAGAGGAGGTCCACATGCATCTGCAGGCTGTTCAGTCACCCCCTGCTTGCTGCTTGCATGTTGCCCATGTTGACACACAACAGAAGAGCAGTAGCACCTGGAGCAGGGGTGTATCAGCATTGATGGCAGCGAGGTGCACCATAGTGGACAACACTCTCTGAGCTGACATCAAGCTTGCATCAATCTGCTGGTTTCTGCCATGTGCACTGACGGCAACATTTGGCTGTGAAGCAGCAGGCGCAGCCCCTCTGCATGACGCACACGCGTCTTTGATACAACCGTTTTGTTGGTTCCCTGCAGGAGCCTTTTCTGCGCAAGCTGCTGGAGTTGCATGGCTTTGCCTTGGAAATGAACCGTAAGGACTTCTTGGCGCTCAACTGGGCACCCTTCCTGGAGAAGGCTGCCACCATGAAGCCCCATTACAGGTGGTTGCACAGCGTGCATGAACCCTGCTTGCCCAAAGCAGCAGGCTGCCTCTCAGGCAGGGCCTTCCTTGAGGGCAAAGCAGTGTGATATGTATCACAACCTTGGCAAGGCTGGCTGTGGGAAAGGCCTGGCAGGGCAGCTGCCGGGGTTCTTGCAAATTGACCTTGACTATACCTCATCGAAGTGGATTGCGGCCTGCAAGAGTGCTGCAGGAAAACCCTTTTGCTGGCTGTGGCAACCACACCGCTGTGCAAGCCTATTCAGCAAACATCTTCTACCGCTCAGCTGGATGGTGGTGTCAGTGGCCACTCCGGTGGACCTGTATCAAGCTGTAACCCCAATCCTGCTGCAGGGAGCCCACTGACGGTGCTGCAGTGGCCACCAAGCTGCTGCTGCAGATTGCCAAGGACAAGGGATACATGGCCCCAACAGATGGTTCCGCTTTTACTGGGACAGGGCCGGACCGCTCCCTCAGCCGGGCAGGGTCGGTGCGGCTGCGGGATGCTGTCGTCTGGGGCTACATGATGCAGCGCAATGCTCGTAGGGGCCAGGTCAGTGCGCCCAGTGGTGCCACCTTGCATGAAGATCTCTGACCGATGTGATGCTGCAGCTTCATGAGGCAGTGGTCTGCCTGTGCACTTGGACACAGCAAGATTTAAGGGCATGGCCCCCTCTGATTTGGCCGTCTTGCAGCACAGGGTGCAGGTCTCTCAACTGATCTGCCCACGCCAATCCGCCTGCATTCCACACACGGCTGCTCGTGCTATTACAGCTGACCAGCTTATAGATTCATCACACTGCAGCAGAGACAGGGAAACCAGATGAGCAACTGTTTTTGACATTTGTCTGCGTGCAGTGCAGGTGGACGTGCCAGAGTGGTACACTAGGGGCCTAGACATACCTGAGGAGGTGCAGGGGGAATCACCCACCAGCGCAAAAGCAAGGCAGGCCACACTGAAGACAGTGTTGGACACCTTTGAAGTGCTGAAAGGTGAGGCTGCTACATTGTGGTGGGAACACTGTCCTGTCCTGCTGAGGACAGGGCTTGCAGACATGTGAGAGGCTGTTGAACATGGCACATAGGGCTTGATGGCATGGGAGTGCTGTTGTGGTGTGAAAGTGGCTCCAGGAGGGCCCGGAGGCTGTTCTGTGGTCCAAAGCAGAGATGTGCTGCATGCACAATGCTGCCTTGAGTGACTGACGCTTCTGGCTGTCAGAGCTGCTGCTTGGCCAATACTGTCCCACTTGCCTGGCTGGTTGGCAACCATGTCTGCACCTACATGACTGCCCCTGCTGCAGTTGGCAATGCTGGCTGGCACTGGATGGAGCATGGACATAACTTTTGCTGTGCCGCCCCCTGCAGGCGCAGCCAGCTTGGAACGCTGCCCTGACACCATCAGGTTCCTGCAGCTGCTGGCTGCCTTGGGCGGTCCCGGGCCGAGTGCTGAGGAGGCAGCTGCAGAGCTGCCCGAGATGCAGGCGGCTAGGGGTCTGTTCCAGTGGCAGGTGGGCAGTGTGTCTGACGGCAGCGAAATTGTGTATAAGCCATACTGTACTGCAGCCATCATCCCTGAATACAGCTCGCAAGCTTGTGGTGGAAGCGCACACTGTCATACTCAGCAGCTGTGGAGCTGTGTTCACGTTCACGGCAAGGCTGTCTGCACCCTGCAGCACTGCATGGCTGTCAAGCATGTGCTGCTGCAGATGTCTGCTGACATTTTTTTATTGGCCTGAGCTGCAGACAGACGTGATTGTGACGAGGGCGCCAGGCCGCCTGGATGTGATGGGGGGCATCGCCGACTATTCAGGTAATTGCCTGGACTGGGGTGCACCCAGAGCATACTTCGTGAGGGCCTAGCCAGCACTTCTAATGGGGAGCATCCGATTGCACCAGGTATATCGCAAGCAGCTCCCTGTCTACTTTTGCAAAAGCAGGTGGCTCAGCAAGCAGGCCTATGCAGTCAGCAGGGGCTGCTCTGCAGCTTGGTGAAGGCATCTCTGCGTTGATCAGCAATTGCTTGTCTGTGCCACAACAAATAACATGCACTCTGAATCATTGCATTGCTGTGCAGGCAGCCTTGTTCTGCAGTTGCCAACTGCTGAGGCTTGCCATGTGGCCTGCCAGCTGCACACAGGTGGCAGCGAACACCTCTGGAGCCACGTCAGGGCGCGCCAGGGCCGGAAAGGTACGAGCTCAGCCTGTTCTCTGACGAGATGGGTAGACCACTGGCGCTGTCTGAGGCACAGCCCAGTTGAAACTGACAAGCGTCGTGTCTGTATACTTGAGTCCATATACATGCTGTGTCATCCATGCAAGCTCCAAGTGTGCTCCAGCCTCACGCTCGCTTCAAGCACTGCAGCCCATGGCCACCAGAAAGCTGATCCTGTGGCTTGGCCGCCCTGTCAAACACACACCTCTTGCTCTTCATCTCACCAGCACCACGCAGGGCTTTTGCAAGTCAGCTGTCTCTGCTTTCTACAGGTCAGTGCCCAGCGCTCCAGGTGGTGTCGCTCCATGCTGACGACACGAATCGCGGCCCCACCTTTGACATGGAGCTCAGCGACCTGCTGCAGACGGACGGGAGCCCCATCTCCTACACAGCAGCCAGGGCATACTTCCAGCAGGACCCTGCCCACAGGTCGGCAGCGCCGTTTGAACGAGGAAATGACTGTCACGACACGCCCGGAAAGCACAGGGGCAAGTCCCTGGACATCTTGCATCCTGGGCGGTCACCAGTCCACACTGTCATTGTGCTGCGGCTCAGCCTCCCTCACCCGTGCTCTGCAGCTGGGCGGCCTATGTGGCGGGCGCCCTGGTGGTGCTGATGCACGAGCGCGGCTTGCGCTTCCAGCTGGGCATGTCCCTTCTCATCGACTCAGCTGTGCCGGAGGGCAAAGGTGTCAGCTCATCTGCCGCAGTGAGGATACTGTCACGCTCTTCTCAGCTGCTGGCTTGCCAGAGTGGTCTTGGTGCTAGTACGATGCTGTGGCAGAGATGCATGTGGCATCCATGTGAGGCAAAGGCGCAGGCCTTGGGTAACCCCGGCTTCATGCAATATGTGGCTGTGTTCCAAACTGGATGTGTTCTGGTGCCCACACTGCCACCCTGGGCTTGTATGTGGATGACAGAGAGGTGCCCTTCATGCCTGCTTGCCACTTTGAGGTACCGTTGGCTGAACATTGACGCGACACTCCATGCGTGAGTCTGCTGCATGCAGGCCCTGAAAGTCCCTGCCCTGGCCTGCAGGTGGAGGTGGCTGTGATGACAGCCCTGGTGGCTGCCCTGCAGCTGGACATATGCGGCCGTGACCTAGCTCTGCTTTGCCAGAAGGTGAGGGTGGGCCTGCAGCACAGAGACCCTGGGACCTTGACCTGCAGTTTGCAGCCTCTGCGATGACAAGCAATGGCCAATGCCCTGTGTGCCACGACAGAGCGCTTGCCATGGACGTGGCGGCCCTGTTGCGTTATCTTGGCTCAGGCAGATTCTTAGCTGCTGGCTGCCACCATTGAGGATGGAACGCCGCCTGAAATTCCGGTCCTGCTCTCCCGCCAAGCTCACTTGCTAAGCCTTCATAGCCACACCAACTTGCAACCTGCAGAGGTTCTCATCGCGTGCCTACCATTCTATCTCTGCAAAGAAGGCTGATGTGGTGCACGGCTGAAGCAGTGAGGCATGTGCTGGAGATATTATCATCAACAACATACCCTTCCCTGCAGGTCGAGAATAGTGTGGTGGGAGCTCCGTGTGGGGTGATGGACCAGATGGCGGCTGCGCTGGGGGAGGAGGGGGCGCTCATGGCCATGATCTGTCAGCCGGCAGAAGTGGAACCACCAGTGGTCATTCCAGGGCACCTGCGGCTCTGGGGCTTGGACTCAGGTGGGGTGGGGAGCAAGCATCTTCTGTAAAGGCTGTTGTGGAGGCCATGGGCAAGAGAGGAGCCGTCAGTGGTGATCCTGGGGCACATCTAGCGGTGGCGCCCGGATTCAGGCGGGCAGGGAAGCAAAAGGTGCTGTGAGGGCTGTGGCACAGGTACTCCATGGTCGTTGCCGGCTCGCACCCTGAGGTTCAGTCAACTCTCTACTCCACCTGACACCTCACAGCACCAGCTGCTCTAGAATCTGTCAAACTAGCGGAAGGTGTGGGGCCAATGGACATCTATGGCACTCGAAGCTGTGAGATGCGCCTTCAGGGGTTACTGACTCAAGCATGCACAGAGAAGGGGAGAGCATCGGTGGCTCCTTCAGCTCTGTGGAGCCCAACAGGCGCCAACCCTTTGACCACCCTTCTTGCCCTCGTAAATGCAGGGTGGTCCCAGGCTGTGGGGAGCACTGAGGCTGCCTGCCCTCACCAACCTGATTTTAGCTGCTCCAGCCGTCCTCAATATTGTCCTGGTTCCAGTTGAGCTGACTGTCGGCACATCTGAGCAACGCTGTGTTCTTTGGGCACTCTTCAGGCATCCGCCACAGCGTGGGGGGCAACGACTACGGCTCTGTGCGCACGGGAGCCTTCATGGGCTTGCGCATGCTCAGCGAGGAGGCCAGAAGGCTGCAGCGCTTGGGCAGTGAGGCCCCACGATTGCATCCTCGGCGGCTCAGCTCCATTGCTGAGTCACCAACGCCATTGGGTGAGTTGGCAAATATGGTTGCAGCTCACTGCCAAGTTATTGAAGTGCTGCCGTTTTGTCACATGTGCTACAAAGTGCAAAGTGTGTGAGGTGTGAGCGGATGGGTTCAAGCCTTAGCTTGGATCTCATGGGAGACTGCTGGCAGCTGGCATGCATAGCATCCCATCTGCAGCTCAGCAGCTTGTTGGTCAAGCCTCCCTATGCCGGTCATGCATTGGGATTGCAGCCTTGTCAGGCAGCACAAAGACTGCTGTGAGTTGTCGCTTCCAGACAGGCTTCATCAAGGAGAGTGCCTGCAGGTGGGGGCTACCTGACAAACATCCTGCCGGGGTCCTTTGCCCAGTTCTATGAAGGCCGGCTACCAGAGGCCGTGCTAGGCAGCGACTTTCTGCACAGCTATAGCAGCCACTATGACACAGTTACAGAGGTAGGTTGTCTGTGGCTAGAACATCCCCAGCGTTGAGGGCACCTGTTTGCACTGCCACTGGGCTCCACGTCCCTCTCTTAGCCCAAAGCCTGGCTTGCTGACAGTGCCCCTTGAGAACATGCACCTTGTCTTCTGATGTTTGCTTCTTACCTTTTCAGAATAAATAACCCAAGCCAGGGGTTGTTTTCTTCCGTGATCACGTGCGCCTGTGATGGTGGCACATAAAACGGATGAAGCCATGGCTGCCCCGCAGGTCCTGCCAGAGGTGACCTATGCAGTACGGCTGCCCACAGCCCACCCCATCCACGAGAACTTCCGCGTGCGCCTGTTCCAGCAGATGCTCCAGGGCCCCCTGGATGGCCCTGACTGTGTTGCCAACCTTGGGGAGCTCATGTATCAGGTGCGCCGAGTCACACCTGCACGCAGAGGCCGCCTCAGCGGTCGGCCGGCACGGCCCCAGCTCAGACAGGTGCACTGAGTGCGAACAACCTTGAGGGGTGCAGCTGTCCCCTGGGATCACAGTGGCACCTTGCACTTCTCTGGATGTTGTAGAACGGCAGAGCCTGCATCACAGGTGCACAGTGCTGGCTGGCATAGCAGTAGTAAAAAATCCATCACACCCCCCTGCCCTCTGAACAACTCTGTTCTTTGCCTGAGCCATGAGGCTCACAGCAGCCAAACCTGGAAACAGACCACACCTTCTGCCCTGCAGAGCCATGCCAGCTACTCAAGGTGCGGCCTGGGCAGCGAGGGCACCGACCGCCTGGTGGCGCTGGTGCGAGCAGAGCAGGCGGCTGCGCTGGCCACTGGCAAGCAGCCTGTCCTGTTTGGAGCCAAGATCACTGGCGGAGGCTCAGGAGGCAAGTGCCTGCTGTCTGGCAGCCACAGGGGGTTGCTCTAATGCCATTAACTCTGAAGGCATGATGCAAAACTGGTGGTCCCAATACTGAGTAGGCCCGGCTGGCCCATGACTACCTGCTGCCTGAAGGCTGCGCCCATGGCCGCATTGTGCTGGCTTCTGTGTTGTTGTCACGGCCTGGGCCGTGCAGATAATTTTTCGTTGCAGCTTCACCACCATGCCTGCTGCATGCAGGGACAGTGTGCATGCTGGGGGAGGCCACTACCGAAGCAGAAGCAGCTGTGCAACGCATCGTGACACAGTATAGAGAGAGCACCGGGCACAGTCCGCATGAGTTTCGGGGTTCTAGTGCAGGCGCCGCCCGCTTTGGACACCTGCTCCTCAGGCGGCGGCAAGCCCTGTGACCACCTGTCTGTCATCTCCAAGCCTTCCATGTCTGGCTACCTTTGTGCACAAGCTCTCCATGGCCGCGACAGTCTGACAATTGACAGTGCTGGTGCGCCCCAGCTTTGTTCATTGTGAGCTTCGTTCTAGGATCTCCTCATAGGCAGTGTCCCCTTTTGTATTGCAATTGCTGTGTTGCAGCTGTGAGGTTGAGCAGGCCTTGCAGAGCCCGACTGCAACTTCGCAAATTCCTTTTGCAAAACACCCACAGAATTGTCCTCTGAACCGCCCAGATCTCAGAGA
This sequence comes from Asterochloris sp. CNOR1, assembly GCA_963969365.1. Taxonomy (NCBI): domain Eukaryota; kingdom Viridiplantae; phylum Chlorophyta; class Trebouxiophyceae; order Trebouxiales; family Trebouxiaceae; genus Asterochloris; species Asterochloris sp. CNOR1. The sequence goes on along the minus strand of OZ017763.1, from coordinate 1,669,364 downwards.
ATGGCCACACTGCCACTTTGATGCATGAATGTGGCCTTACCACCTTTCACAAGGAATCTGTACATTACAGAAACGGTGGTGACTACTTGCATCTTTCAGCAAAGAGACAGTCACTGGTGCTGATGTGCACGTGTCAACCAGCAGGCCTGCTGAATCAGGCTGGCGACTACATGGCAACTCATGATACAGAGGGGTTTCAATCGCAGTCTCATGAATTATGAAGCTGGGAGATCATGACTGGGCAGTACAAAACGCATCACACCCTTGAAAGGTCCCTGCAAGCAATAGCAAGACAGGCCTCTGCTCCGGCTGTTGGAAAGTTGTCAGCGCTTGAACTGTGCAGCGCACCCCCCAACAGCAGACACCATGCAAGGGCACAGCCAGCTCTGTGCAGCTATAGCTGACAGCAAGCCACAACTCTTGTCAGCACACCTGCCAAAGATCTTGGTCCTGACCCAATCAAGGGAGACCAGACTCCTGCAGCAGTACTGAGTCAGCTGCCGACGTGAGATTGCAAGTCTGTTACAGCCACAGTTAACAAGGCAAATGCATGCAGAGCACAGTGCAACACAGCATGGACATGGCTGAGCCACTGCCGGGCTTACATGTTCCTGAAGCTGATCTGGCTGAAGGTCTCAAAGCCCCTCCACAGCAACCCTGCAATGAGGCACAGCTCAGCAGGTCACCCAAGCAGCAGCTTGCACAGGTAGCACACATGCAACAATATTGCCGCAGATGCCAAATGAACCCAGCAAAGCTTCATGTGGCCCTTTGGAGTTTCAACACATGCGACCTAGCAAGCTGTGGCCACATCACCGCAACTGAGCACTGCACTTAAGCCTCTGCTGTCCTTGGCATCAGCATTGCACCAGGCAATGTGCATGCAGTTGGCAACCATGCATACCTGCTGTGAAGCCTGTGATGGGGCCTACGCTGGGAACATCCATCACAGCCTTGTCAGTTCCAATGTAGGCCAAGCTGCCCTTGTGATTGTCTGCAGGGGGACATCAAGTGCACTGTCAGATAAGCACAGCAACGGCTCTGGCGTGCAGGGCGTCCTGATGCACCTCTGCGCTGCAGCAAACATGCTGTGATAAGAAATTCAGAGACACTGCTTGCCAATCAGCCTGATTGTCAGCGAAGTCTATTTGCAACATGTCCATGGCCAATTGGATCCCCTTTCACAACAATCTAATTTGGTAGCGCAGTGCACCTGGGGACAGCACATGCTTGAAGAGGGACCTCATTCAAGGTCCAGGCATCTGACACAGAACTTAGAAGGCAATCGATTTGCAGACAGCAGCAAAGCATGTTTCGCATTTGGGCCCCAAAGGAATCAACAGAAAGACCACAGAATCTGCTGTTGCAGAGCCAGCAGGGGATGATTATCCCAGAAATTGCACATGCATGGCATGCAGCTCACATTTGAAGGGCTGGGTCTTGGGTGGGAGCTGGCACCCTGCCGCAATCTCATTCTTGTTCAGAAGGTTGGCTAGGAACTCGCCCTGCTGCTTGGCCACCTGCAGGGCAGCGGGGTGGCAGCTTTGGCAAACTGCATAACATGCATAACATTTCACTGAGAAACTAATGCGAGTGCAGGGCTTCCGCCACCTACAGGACCAAGGTGACAGTATGAGGTCCCTAAATCCTAAACCCTTGCCCAGAGACCGCAGGCTGGGGGTTGGAAAATGGAAAACTCATCCTGCTGCTTGGCGAGCCCTACAGGAAAGGCACGATGATGCTGAAGCGAAGAGCCCAGCATGCCACAGCTGACAGCGGCCATACAGGAAGCCTTGCATGCTTCCAATCTGGAAGCAGCTCTTTCAGACTGGCGTCTTGGCCCCAGACACCATACTGCCCTTGTGAACTGCCCACCTTGGCTGTATCCTGCTTAGCATGTTGAAATTGGCCCAACAACAACACTAAGGTGGTACGACTCCACAGGACCCTCTCTGAGTATGCGGACAATGCGCGCATGCCCTTGTCAGATGGGGCCAGCATCATCACATCGCCGGGCATCATACCACTGCATGCTACCCCTTCCTTCTCCGTCAAACCACTGCAGAGTCCCCCTTCCTCCGATCAAGCATCCACAAGCAGATCGTGACAGCATCTTTACTTACATTGTGACAGGCAGCGCTTCCAGGCTAAGGGCAGTCTAGCCTGGCGCCAACAATGACCAGGCGCATTGTCAGGACCCACAAGTTGCGCTGCCCAGGCTGCCGCCAGCAGGACTACAACAACCCGAGGAGCCTTGCAGAGTGCCTTCCCAAGGAGCTGCTCATCTCAGCGCCCACCTGTGCTGTGGCTGGCAGCGCCCGCAGGCCCTTGTCGATCTGGCCCAGCAGGCCCTCAAACTGCTCCCGCGTGAGCTCGGTCTTGTCTGTCAGCTCAGAGACAGGGCTCTTGGGCTGGGCAGCAGTCTGGCCCCCCTGCAGCGTGCTCCGTACCAGGCCACCGAAACGTCTCTGGCCGTATTTTCTGCGGGCAGGAGCATGGACAAGTCGACAATAAGGTGGCCGTACTACCTGCGGGCAGGAGCGTGGACAAGTCGGCAGCAGGGTGGCCGTACTTCCTGCAAGCACTTCCTGCAAGCAGGAGCATGGACAAGGCGGCGGCAGGGTGGGCAGGTGCCCAGAGTCTGCAGTGCGCACTTCACCAGCTCCACCAGAGCTTCCCTGACTGCTGCCCCAGGTCGCTGTGCTTCTTGCCGGCACGTACCTTCGCCGTCCACGGGCTGGGTGTCCAGCACGTGCGAGGGGAGCATCCAGTGATTCAACAAGACAGCAGCCAAAGCAGTGCTCACGCATCCAGGAAGCGGGAATGCTCCTCCAGGTGGCTGTACTCCTTGCTGGCCTCCCTCAGCAGGTTGCGCAGCTCCTCCAGCCTCAGCCTACCGTCCTGGTTCAGGTCGGCCTTGTGGAACAGGTCGTCTGCGTGCTCCAGCGACTTGGGCTGCACAGCATGAGGGGTGAGTCAGGCGGTGCAGCAAGTAGGCAGCAATCACAGGGTAGGCCCCGGCTCAGCAATGTGGCCTGCAAGTGTCCAAAATGAGTAGCGAGGCAGGACTTCGGCAGCACGCCTTCCTGGTCCAGATAGGCCTTGTGGATCAAGGGTGAGGCTTGTGAGCAGCGTGGGCAGCGGATTGTGTTCAGCTCTGCTTGAAACTGTACCTGAAGACAGCCTGGCAGGGGGGAAGACTTGCATAGCATGTGGACGCACTCATGGAGGCAGCAGGCCAGTGCGGTGGCCCCGAAGAGCAGCTGCTAGCCTTGGCCCCGAGAGGGAGTGGTGTGCTGCCTGCCCATGCACCACAGAGGACCCACAGATCACGGCCTGGCTGCCGGACACGCTGAAGAGACCCTGGCCCAGCCTGTGCATCCACGCTTGGTCTGGGAAATGGACCACAGCAGACGCTGCAGCAGCACAGCGCCCCTGCTGCTGCACCCACTGCACCTCTTCGCTGGGAGGGTCTCACAGGTGCCCTCAGGTCCTGTGCAGTCAGCAGTCCACACCTGCTCGATGGTTGCGGCATCGCCAAAAGCATAGATCGAGCCCTCGCTGCCCTTGACGCGCAGGAACTCGTCCGTGATGATGCTCCTGAAGTGGGTCTGTGCACCCTCAGGCAGCTTCTGCTGCAGCTGCAGGCAGAGTGAGAAAAGAAGGACTCAGCAACAGTTGGCTGCAGCTGCTGAGCCACCAGACAAAGAAGCTGCCTGAGCAAGGTCTTGAGACCCTCACCCGGCTCCACCCAGAGCTGCAGGCAGCAAAACAAGGCAAGGTGAGGCTTTGACAGATCTTGCGGACATGGCTGCAATTGACTTGCTGTTGTGGCGAAGAGGTGAGCGCGCTCTGCAATAGCTGCCCCTGCGACAATGGGCAGGCATGGACGCAGTGTAATTCCAGGTAACATGCACTGCAAGCCGTATGCGCCCTCTCAGCATCCCTTCCGGACCTAAAGCTGTGCATCCAACATCAGGCCTTAGGCAGAGCTGAGAATCTCATGCAGGACCCGCAACCGACTCAATGACAGTGCAGCCAACCTGGTGAGCATTCAAGCTGCCAGGACTGCTACAGCCTTGAAAGCTGCTCAGGTGTCAGAAGGATCCCGACGAGACATCTCGAGCTCTGCTGCAGGAGCTTTGCAGTGGACTGACGGGCAAGAGCACAGCTGGTATCCCCCGGTGACTTGAAATCAAGCCTGCATGAAGCAGTATGCAGAGGGCCGAGATGCTATAAGCTGACCTGCTTGACAAGGCGTGTACATGGCCAGCAAAAGTGCTTATACAGGCCGCAGAATGGGAAGTGCAGCATGCTCAACACCTCACAGCTGCTCGTGCTCAGCTGTCTCATGATGGCGTCATGACTACCCAACAACAGCGTCGCAATCAGGGAGCTAGGCTGATCTCAGGGAGCAAGGGCGCCTCTCAGGCCCAGCGCGCTCGCAGCTCAGCTTGCCTGCTTGATGACAGGGTGCATGGCCACCCCTGTAGCCCACACGCAGGCCCCAAACTCAATTTCCCGCTCGTTCCCAGAGTTGTCCACCACGCTGACGGCATTGCGCCGCACAGACTTGACTTTGGTGTTGAGCACCAGCTGGATGCGGTTGCGGGTGAAGATCTTGCGGGTGTACTCACTGATGCGCCTGTCGTCTGCAGGCAGCCAGCAAGGCTTTCTGCTGTAAGGTCGCATAAGTCTGAGGCATCTCGGCAGTAACGGTTGAGATCAACATGTCCCCTGCACTGCAAAGTGCAATTGGGAGGCACAAGGGCAGGCACAGAAGACTTTTCAGGACCCAGGTTGACATAGGAGGTGCAGATGTTTGTAAATGAACCCCACAACTCGCTTATCATAAAGTCCAGGACCAGCTTGATGAGATAGGCAGTTGGCAGCGTAGCAGCCATGCACATGCCCATGCGCATCCCCTAAACATGCAGAAAGAGGCTTGCTGAGCATCAATGCTCTCCTCACATGTGCTGAGTACGTGGTCCTGCAGCTCGATCACGCTGATGACGGCCTCTTTGACCAGATTGGGATAGATCTTGGACAGGTCGCTCTCCACCATGTCGTACAGCTCTGCCGCAACCTCCACGCCAGTAGGGCCGCCGCCAACAATCACAAAGCTCAGCAGTTTGCGCATCTCCTGCAGCAGAGGTTGACTCAAAAGCAGTCCACCAGGTGCAAACAAGCGTAGCTCATGCATCTCCTGCAGCGCAGTGGTGCATGAATGCTGAGCTACAGTCAAGGGCACACACAGCAGCCAGGGGGGCCGCTGCCCCGGCAAGCGCTGAATCCTTTGCGTGATGATGGCAGTCAGATGCGCAGCAGTACACTACACACAGAGGCCATCAGCCTGACCATTGACTTGCACGCCGTCAACAAAAGCAATGGCTGAGACTAGTGTGGGCCTGAAATTGTTCAGCTGCGGCGCAAAACATCAAGCACACAAGCAACTGTTTGACATCAGGGGCCTTTGCAGTGGCTCTGGCCCCTGCACAGCCTGGCACCTGCAGCCAACATCAGAGTCAGACTTTGACAGCAACTCAAGCTCCTGCAGGGCAGGGTCAGGCTACAGCTGCAGCAGCAGCAGCCTGCTCATCTGCAGACACTGCCAGGCCCACAGCTGCACCCATGGGCGGCTGCCTCATATGCAAAATGCCGTACTTGGCCCCAGTTGGGGCACAGACGATGTCTGTGGTATATGCGCGATGGCTAACACAGCAAGTAGCGGCCAGCCTGGCAGTGTACCTTCAGTGGCAAGCAATGCACAGGGGCAGAGTGCAACAGCGCAACAGACGTCAAGTTTTGGTGCATCAAGCACACTGATGCGCCACCGACCTCGATGGATGTTGCTGGAAGGGAGGCCCGCTCAAAGCACTCAGACACCTGCAGTATCAGCATGTGACAGCCGTTTCATCACAGTCTTGAAGACAGCCAAAAGTAGAAGCAGCACAGGGCAGAGATGCACTCACTGTATATGGGCGGTACCCTGCATGAGTGCAGAGCATTTCAAGCGTACAAACCAAGTCCAGCTGGAAGCTGCTTCGGCAAAGAGAAAGGTCTTGTTCCTACCAAGAGTGCGCAGCAGCCCCACCTGTCTCCGCAGCTTGGCGGCGTCTGTGATGCTCTTGAAGAAGAAGGTGTGCTCTGACACGCCTTTGATGCCAAAAGTGTTGTTGATGGACCCCACACCTGCGACAGGCATGCTTGACCTCAGCTGACTAGCAGTTCACGTTTTGCCTAGCAGCTGGAACCAAGTCCAGGCAAGCCCAGATATGTTGCAATCAGGTCAGGCCTGGCACACTGAAGACGCGCCTGCAGACATAGGTGGCTCCTCAGAGTGCAGCAGGTGCAGTGTTCACGGGGAGACTAGGCTGGCCGTGCCTGGAAAACCCATCAGACACACCTTTGCAGTGATGGGATGTGATGTGCCTGTTTGCAGCAGGGGCTGGCAGAAGCCAGTGAAAGCAGGAGGGTGCTCAGGTCAAGCAAGACCTCCCTAGCAAGTCTGGAAGGCATCTGGGGACCAGAGAACTACTAAAAAGCCATGGTCCCCACCTAGCACGAGGATGTCGTAGGGCACTCTGAAGCAGAGCTTGTCCATGCCTGTGTCCTCGGGAAAGCAAGCCACCACCTCCTTCTTGACAGGGTCCACTTCAGTGCAGGCTGCCTCAAAGTACTCAGCCTGCAGGACGCAGCAATGGTTGTGGCGAAGGACATTCCATACAGCTGAAACTTGAAGGGACTGCTGTGCATTGTTGTGGACGCTGCCTGATGCCCCTGGGAGCCATGCAGTGCATGTAGCCTTGGAAGCTCACAGCCTGCAGCTCTGCAGATTGCGATGTGAGTCGCAGCCTTCCTAAACTCGCTGCAGGCCGCCTTACAGCATCTGGCCAGCAGCATGCGGTATGAGGGGCAAGGAAGGGCTGATATGTCTTGCAGCACAAGGCATCAGGGTGCAGGATCTGCACCAAAAGAGGGCCACATGGCATGCTGCCCCTTGGGTCACTGCTCCAAATAAGTGCATGATATATATATGCAAAAATGTTGCTTTGTGATACATGAGGAAAGCGATTGGTGGTCACTGCCCACCTTGCCAGTGATGATTCGCCTGACAGGCTCAACAATGGAGCGATCCTCTACAGTCCCAGTGGCCACAGCCGGCAGCAGCGGCGTGTCTGCAGACACGACAACATGATGATTGCTCCCAGCTGGATGTATTGAGACAATGTTTGGAGGCTGTTGGGCAACCTCAGATCAACACAACATGATGGCGTATTCACATGCATGCAACAGGTCATGATAGGAACAGTTCTGGACAAAGCAGCAAGTGGCAGCGCTTGCCGCCTCACAGGCTTGGCTTTGCACTCACAGAGGAAGAAGTTGCGGGGTGAGATCAGAGTGACGTTGTAGCGTTTGCTGCAGGGCAGGGACTGGAGGGTTCAGCTGCTGGCTGCACAGCGTGAACATGCTGCAAGCTAGCCATGACTCATCTTACTGCTGCACAGGCTACTTACCCCGCAGAGTAGGCAGGACCCAGCTGCACAAACAATTTTGAAAACAGAGCAGAGCAGCCCTCAAAGGACCACTGCCCCTGACTGGCTCAAGAGCAGCCCCAAGGCCAAGCTGACAAGCAGGCGCCGACAGATGCTGGGCACCATGCCCGCATCCGAAGTTCTCTCTCAACCCAACTTGCGTCGCTGGTGGGTCTGGGTGCTGAGTCCAGGCTGCTCACCTCTCATTCTTGCTCAGCGCCTTGACAAAGCTGCAGGCGCCCCAGCCAGACCCTAGCACAACAACCCTCTGCTTTCCAGTGCTGGTTGTCTTGTGGCTGTCTCGCACAAGTGGCACCCCAGCTGGCCTGCCGTTCCCATTTGCAGTGCCCTGCAAAAGGGATGCAAGCCTGGCCACCCAAGCCCTGGGTTTATTGTCTGGCAGGCTGCCTCTGGAAGAGAATGCCCGCCCAGGGCAGAATCTCAGGGTGCGTGGTTGATGCACAGGCCATGCATTGTGTACCGCGCTGCGGTGCAGCACATGCCAGGTCATACATGCTGGGGCAAACCATCACCTCTGATTGGGGTGCAGGTGGCTTCTCTGTGCTGACTGTTGCCCTGATTTGAGGCCTGACAGCCCTGTGCTCCTGCCTCCTGTGTCTGATGGCAGGGCAAGTCTGATGAAGAGACCGCCCTGCCAGAGACCTGGGTTGAGTGAGCATGAGGCCCTTTGCTGAGCCATGTGATGCCTGCATGCCTGGCTGCCTCATTGCTGGTGGTCCAGCAATCAGGTGTGTAATCAGGGTCAGGTCAGAGCAGTTGGTAAGCTGCTAGGCCCGATTGGAGGGCAAGCAGATTGATCCTGCCAATCAGAGCAGGCCTCGGGTCTGTTGATGTAGCAAGAAGGCAAGTGGGGTAAGCGGTGCTTTGAACGGTGGCGGGTCTGTTGTTGAACACGCTCATTTGAAGCCATCGGGAGATCTGCTCTCCAGCTTGTCTGGAAGAGGCAGTCTGCTGAGCTCGTGGCCATACGTGATTCCTGCAGAAGTGATAGTGAGGGAGCGCTGACAGAAAGAAATGGCCTCTGAAGGACTGCCTGCCCTGGAAAGGGACACATTGTTCAGAAGGCTGAGGGCCAAGCCTGAGAACAAGGTGTGCTGCTTTCAACAAACTTTGCAGCTCATGCAGCTGTGTTGCCATCAGCATTCCCTTGCGGGTGGCCTCAGGGTCTCCTCTGTAGCAGATCATTCAGCGGCAGCGCCAACTCAAGTTTAGGCCAGCTGGCAAACCTGGCAGCCAGTCCTGCATCTACTCTGCCGCCATCCAGAGATGCAACAAGGGTGGTAACTGACTGTGAGAGCTGGCTCAGTATGCTGTGTGGCTGGCCTGCAGGTCTGCTTTGACTGCCCAGCCCGGAATCCCACCTGGTCCTCTGTGCCCTATGGTGTGTTCATCTGCCTGGCCTGTGCCGGTGTGCACAGGAGCCTTGGGGTGCACCTCAGTTTTGTGAGGTAGGCTGCACCTACCATGAGCCCATTGGAACAGTGTGAAACTTGCTGCCGCCCCTGGTGTGCTGTTTGTGCTCAAATGTTGTCCTATGCTGTGCTGCACCTGAGCAGGCATGCTACATGCTTGTGAGGGGCAGCCTGGCATGTGACCAGTTGTCTGCTGCAATCAATGACCAGATGTGCTGTGAGCTGGCGGGCAGCAGCTCGGCTGCCAACAGCACTGCCTATGTTGCGGCCAGATGGTCAGCGGCTGCGACCTATCGAGCAGGCTGTGCTGCATTTGAGTAAGAGCCTGGGAAGGAAAGGGAAGGGCTGCAACCTTTTAGGAGGCAGCAAAATCAGCCTCAACATTGAAGGCAGAGCACTGGGTACATCTCAGTGACAATTGACCTGTCAACCCTGCAGGTCCACAACACTGGACTCCTGGACGCAGGAGCAAATGAAGGTAACCTTTCATGGACGCATGGAAGTATAGGCTGCCACAGCCACAACAGAGCTCGACTCTGCCTTCGTGCACCCTGCAGCACATGGCAGAAGCCTGCTGCGGAGCCGCTGTGCTTTGCACTTCCCCGAGGATGCGTGTGCCGCCATCCTGCTCTTCACAACACTCAGCAGCCAGGGACACCGTGGGCCTGACACGAGATGCATGGCTGTGCTGTGCCGCAGTCTGAAGGGTGTCCACCAGCTTCTGGAGAGCTGTATCTGACATGTGTCCACTTGTCATGCAGCTGATGCCATAACCCCCACCTGCAGATCTCCGCTGTTGGCGGGAACCAGCGGGCGCGCACCTTCTTCAAGCAGCATGGCTGGTCCGAGCTGGGGTCTGACAAGATAGAGCAGAAGGTGTGCGCTATGTTTGGGGCCGAGGCCCAGAGGAGGGAACTTGAGTGTCATTGCGGCTGCTGTTCTGGCAAGCAGCATGGTGGCAGGTTTGAGCTGGCCTGCCTGACAAGGTGGAAGGGTGTCCTCTGGAGGCAGTGCAGGGCCCTGCGGCAGGCACACAGCTGCAGGGAGCCGCCAATAATCTGCTCCAGCAAGCAAGGCTGCTTGCCCAGATCTATACTGGACAGGTAGAGTGGACCGGGGCAATGCGCAGGCAAACGAAGTAGCGCAGGGCGTGCTGCCCCACAACAGGGCACCCCAAGGAGTGCCTCACGTTCATCCTGTGCGTGGAGAGTGGTAGCCTGGTCGTGCACTCCCGGCCCCAATCCCTCGTATCAGGCAAAGCCCAACCATCTGCCTTGTGCTCCTGCAGTACACCCTGGGGGGCACAGCTGTACAGGCAGCAGCCAGACAGGCCCACTCACCATGCAGGCCCTTGCTGAAGATGCATGTCCTGCACTGCTGCATCGTACCTTCCAAGCAGTGCTTGTCCAGACAGGTGCAGCTGCAACCAGCTACCTGCTTTACGAAGATATTTGGATCTGCGCTGCAGTTTGTTCCCGGTGCGGCATGGCTGTGCAAGCAGCTGCTGACCACACCTGCTTGGTACTGCTGAAAACGTCATATGTGTGTGTCACATGGAGTGCAGGCTTCATTTTGCTTGCAAACAGCGTGGCTGTGCAGCAGCGGCAGTTTGCCCTGTCGGCTGGCCTGGATGCCTCCCGAGTATCCTTTTGTTGTGCTCTGTACTGTGCGCCACGTGACCTGTAAAAGCAGCAGCAGCACCTGCAAGTGGCTTTTTGCAGACCCCAAAGCTCTCCAGATAGACATTTTCATGCTGCAGTACACCTCTCGTGCAGCGCAGCTGTACAAGCAGCAGCTGGAAAAGGACGTGTCTCGATTTGACACAGCAGAGTATCTTGGGCAGGGGAAGGCGGTTGAGGGCTCCAACAACCGCCCTGCCCCCATGGCAACAGCTGCCCTCGAGGTGACTGCATCTGTCAGAGGTCTTGCTGGCCTACAGAGGCCAGCAGAGTAATAATGAACTTGTCAACCCAGGTCGCTGAACTGCCTCCACACATAGCACTGAAGCGGACGCATGGTCCATTTGAGTCCCTAGGTCCTCTCCTTGGTGTCCTCGGCAGGCTGTCTCACTGGTGCACTTCGCTGCCTGCAGCAGCTCTGGGGGATGCAGCAAACACCTTGACATATGCTGTGCTGTCAAAGCCAGAGGTTTGCTGCTGCAGTGTAAGCTGTGGCAGAAGCTTTACTTTTTGTGAAGCACAGGTGTTGCTGCCATGTGCACAGCAGAGAGGCAGCATTGCTTGTGCTCATCATGCAGGAAATAAGTGTGCTTGCAGGTGACGACGTTTGCCAGCAGTGTTGTCTGCCCAAGCACAGCACATCTTGTCTAAGTGAGGGTCTTGCACCCTTTTGTGTTGGCTTGCGGGCTACATTCAGATCACACAATTGCCTGCAGGCGCCGACGTCTTGCCAGATGCAGTGCCCAATCATCTGCAGGCGTCAAGTTTGCCAGCATAGCTGTTTGCCTACATGCAGCACGACCTCTCTGCCTGGTGTTGAGTGCCAAACGCACACTTATTTGCAGGCGCCACCAGATGCCAGCAGCATTGCCAGCGTCAGCAGCATGCAGGCTGAGAATGGGTCGCTGAGCGGGCCGACGGCATTGGCAGAGGTGCTCAGCGAGGCAGCGCCACCCAGCAGCACTGCCAGCATGTCGTCTGCCCAAGGTAAGAGCATGCTGCAGGTTCAGGGGATGGCTGGGGTTTGACGAAGTCACTCATCACTTTGTTGCTGTGTCAAGGGCGCAGCCCTGCAAACTGAGGCCAGGCCCTCAGCGCTGGACACCAGTGCTCAGCTGAGGTGGTGGCGGCCAGGGCCAGGCTCTTGGGGTGGTGGTATGCTCAGCACACCACTGTGCATGTGCGTCTGGAGAGGAACCAGCACCACCTGCACACAGGCTGAGCGTGGGGGCGGTGTGCGGGCAAAGCCGCTGCTGCTGCCGTCACACCTCTGCGACAGCAAGTTGACGTGCTCATCAGAATGCCCTGATCAAGCCACAGCTGTTCAGGTTTGAGGCCTTCCTCTTGTCCCTGCAGACCCAATGAGGTCAAGGCCCCTTGCAAGTCGATGACATCTCTTTGGTCACCTCCACGGTAGCTATGGGGTTTGCAATGAGCCTGTCCATTCTCCCTCTGCAGGGGTGAGACCAGTTTCCAAGCCGCCTGCCAAGCCGCGGCTGGTGTCTGGGCGCCGTCCTGTGCACAAAGCGGGCGGCCTGGGGATCAAAAAGGTGGCTCGGCCAGTGGACGAGAGCCTGTTTGACCAGGCTCCAGAGGAGGCGCCTGCCCCAACACCTGTTGGCGTGGTGAGCAGCACTCTGGCTGTGGCTCACCAACAGGCCTCTCGGCAAGTGTCCGCCCCTGCCTGAGAGGCCCGCATCGATACCCTCCTGCGTGTTGGCTGTTCACATGCGTGTTGACTGTTCACCTGCACAGCAAATTGAAAGGCAGCTTGCAGTCTTCTTGGGCAGGTTGCAGGGGACGCACCTGCTGTAAAACCTGGGTGACGTCCCCTGCCCTTTCAGTGGTGGATGTTTGAGTGGTGGCCAGCACCACTGGCACAAATTGATCCTGCTCACAGCTTTGCAATCATAACAAGGGCGCTGCATAGGTGCCATGCCTAACTTGCATTTAAAAGAAGGCAAGGTGCTAATATTACCTCCTCTCACATGGTGCACCTTCCCGACCTTGCAGTCAGACGAGAAGAATGCCCCCGCAGCCAGCATCACAGGCAGCAGCCGCCTTGTCTACAGTGTGCTGTGCACTGCATCTCACAGCAGAGTATCTGTGAGGTTGTTGTCTGCTCTGTGCCTGCAGCCAGAGGAGAAGGATGCCCCTGCTGCCAGCACCACAGGCAGCAGCCGCTTTGCCTACAATATGCTGGCTGAGGAGGACGAGGCAGTGAAGGCGCCTGGGGTGGCCCGGGGCAAGGATGGGCACATTGCGCTGGGGTCTAGCGACTTCTTCAGCGACCCCCTAGGGGGTGGGAGCAGCAAGGCTGAGGGCGGCACAGGTGGCAGAAGGTGGGCCACTGAGCGTAGCCGACTTGGGCTGTTTTGCATTTTGCCTGCTTGATGAGGGGCAGGAATGGCAGCAGTGGTGGCAGCCTGCCTTCATGGTCGCCAATGGCACAGACCGGCACACAGCCCTGTGTTACATCGACTGCTCTCCAGCAATCGTCAGAGGTATGAAAGGAACAGCATTGATGGTGGTTGGGCTTTGCTGGAGTCTTGGGCACAATGGGATGAGTGGCAATCAGAAGCAGGTGCGCTCATTGCCGCTTGGCACATTGCCCTGGGGTCCAGCTTTGTCTCTCAGCGGCTTGCAAGACCGTCGAGGAGGCGTGCCAGCGCCCAGCAGACAGCTGATGCTGGTCACTGCATGGAGAAAGCTGGTTGCTCTGGCGTCCTCACGGATGCAGAGGAGCTTGTCAACAAGGGCAAGGCGGTTGCAGAGGCAGTCGCAGCCCAGCCGACTTGAGCAAGGCCAGGCAACCTCATGTGCAGTTCTTTCATGGCTTGCTGTCTGGGCCTTGCGCACAGGGGCTTCCTGAAGGGCAAGGGGCCCCATCTTCAGGCATAAGGTGTGAGTCTTGTTGCCGTCATGCTGCAAAGGGGCCAGCATGCCAGGGTAAGGCTGCCTCTGCAGGCACCATGCTGAGGCAGGCACCATGCTCCGGCAGGCAGTGCCAGGCGTTTCAAAAGCGCAGATTTCCCAGCCTGTATGCTGAAGCCCAGCCGACGTCAAGGGCAGCTCCATGTGTGGTTTATTCATACTTGCTGGTTGCCCCTGCTGCAGAGGGCCCAGCATGAAGGGCAAGGCAGCTGCAGAAGCAGCTGCGGCTCAGCAGGCTGCTGAGGCGAGCCCCCAGGTTGTCTGCTAAAGCACAGCCCACATCTGGTGCAGCGTCTCCACGTCTGGTTTGTTCATACTTGTCGGTTGCCTGTGCTGCAGAGGGCCCAGCATAAAGGGCAAGGCAGCTGCAGAAGCAGCCGCGGCTCAGCAGGCTGCTGAGGCAGACGAGGCTCGCAGGCGCTTTGGCAATGCCAAGAGCATATCATCCTCCATGTTCAATGAGGAAGGTGGTGCCGGGAACAACGACTATGAGCGCACTGCGCGGCTCTCAAAATTCCAGGTGGGGCACGTCTCATTGAGCGGCACCACAGTCAGCCAAAGCACCAGGGCACTCCAGGTGCTCCTGAGCAGTTGTGGCTCTCACAGCTCCATGTGGGTGGTGACTGATGTGGGGCGCGTAGGGTGGCAACAACAACACATTGAGCCCAACTCTCATGTTTGAAGTAAGGTTGTTGTGGGTCAGTGGCTGCATGAAGGCTCTGGGCTGGTCGTGTCCGAGCTGCTGCTAGGTCGGGATGCTGAGGTTCTGGTGTTGTGTGTCCTGGGCTCACCGGCCCTCCCTGTGTGGGAGTTACTGACCAAGGGGACAGATATAAGAACAGAATCAGGACAGAAAAGATCAGGGGTAACACAAGACACAGCCATTTGCTGCGCATCAACCACAGCACTTGTGAGTGCAAAATACACAAGGCTGTTGAATGGTCCCAGGTGGACTCCTGCTGCCGGCCATTGCTGCGCTGCTGGGGTTGGCAGGCTCACTGTGCACCTGCAGTGCTGCATGCAGACTTTCCTGCTGCTATTGAAGGCCTGGAACGCTTTGCAGGGGGCCACCTCCATTTCGTCAGCAGACTACTATGACAGGGACGAGTCCGGCCCCAGCTCCTCGCGGCCAGGAGACTTGGATGCGTCTGATCTCGTCAACAAATTGTCCCTACAGGTCAGGCAGTGCCGTGAAGCTGGAGCGGGCAGCCTTGCCCTGATGTGAAGCATTACAGACTCGGAACACCTTTGTCCAGCTCAGAAACACCTAAGTCAGCCCTGCAATAGCTTGGACCTGGGCGTGGCACTCTTGCCCTGCTTGAAGCTCAGGGCAGGAGATTTTATGTCTTTCAACGCAAGCAAGCCTTATAGGCTCAAGCTGCAGAGTAGCAGTTCACTGTCTTCTTATGAAGTTGGGCAGAGAATGGCATGGCTGGCTGGCCTCAGAGATCCTCTGGTGGTCCCTGACCATTTGACTTTTGGGCACTGCAGGCCAGACAGGACGTGCAGCAGCTGAAGCAGTATGCTTCAGGAGCCAGCAAGAAGCTGACCAACATGGCTCAAAACTTCATGAAAGATTTGCAGGGCGGCTATTGAGTGTGCTGTTCCTTGTTCCTGGTCTGCCTTGCTGTTTCCTGTTGAACTGCAAATCTAAAACAGCAGCGCATGCTGGTGTAACGTCAGAGATAGCAAGCTGCAGAGCTATGTAGGTCTGCTGCACACCACTTGGGACGCTATTTTGGGTCATTGACGCAGATCACGCTTGCAGGAAAAACTGTTGGGCTTCAATTACAGCAGTAGCCATATGCAACATCTCCATTGTTGGGCTTTCAGACACACATTTGGCTGTTTTCCTGGTCAAGGTGCCTGTTCATGCTGTAACGATCCGATTGCAGCCAAAATGTGATTCTGAATTGTCAAGGAGCCCTATAGCAATCTGCGTGCCTCGTGGTCTCAGACTCAGCATCTGCTGGTGTGAGGAGGAAGCCAGGCTTGGTATTGCCTCACTTGCCCCAAGCCCCTGGCTTGCTTTGGCCTTTTGTAGCAAGAGGCAACATCAGATGGTACAAATGCTCTACTCCTAGCAGGGTGCTTTTATGCACTTGCACTTGACTTGACATTGCCACTTCTCAGCTGCGGATCACATCAGCATCTGCAAACTAACATGCTTGCGGGCCAGGACAAGATGGGCAATGAAGCAGCACAACCTTCTGTCAGCTGGGGAGGTGCCAGCTGAGGACCCCTTGGCAGCTGATGAGCCAGGGCAAAGCAATATAGTTATGTATATATCTCTCACGAGGGGGCACAGAGCACTGCCAGCGGGCAGAGCTGAGACAGCAGCCTCCAACTAGATTGCTTGCGGGTGTCAATGTAGTTACCATAGCTTGAGTGGATTGCTGATCTGGCCTCACTGTTGGCCCCCTGTGGCACAAAGCCTGGTGAGCCTGAGGGGCAAGTAAGACATGTTTTACACAGGTATACAAAGCAATGAAGAAGCCGCAGTAAAAGGAGCTACTCAAAAACACACAAAGGCTAATCAGGCCTGATGCTCGTCAGAGAGATTGATTTAACCTACCCGATTTTAAGATAAGCACCCCGCACGTGCCCATTGACGCCGGCACAGTGCGTGCCATAGAACCTTTGCATGGCAGGAAAGTCATCCAGATCTAAGGGCGGAAGCAGTCCATGCTGAACATGATCAAAGACGCTAACCTTGAGCGGGTCGAAGTGATCCTCGATGCGCAGGTCGCGCAAAAATGCAAGACGGGTAAGAGGCTCCCATGAGGCCAACGCGATAGTACCAGCTGAACACAAGCTTCAGCTGCTGCAGCATGGGGCACCCCGCCACTATATCAGCAAGGCTAAGATCATGCTGGGGCAGAAGAACGACATGGAGGCGAGTAAGAGAGGCCATGCATGTAGGAAGGGGAGACGGCAAGCTTGCCTGTGTGCACTCAGCCAACTCAAATGTGTGAGGTTGTATGCCACTGGGGACGCTTGCCGATGCCTCAGCTGTGACATTGAAGGGCCCCCGCAGACACAAGGAAGTGAGCGAGCGCGGCAGGATTGCCAGGTGAGCCTTCTCCAATTAGAGTTCCATGTCTAAGCTCTGCAGTCAGGCACCATTGAACTCCACTCAGTAGGTGGTGGTTAGCTTGATTGGGGCGTAAATCAAACCTTCTTTCTGTGCCATACAAGGCATGTGCGTGGCTCACCTCTAAAGTGAGCACTGCTTTATGAGTGGCTGCACAGAGGACAAGGTTGCACAGCTCCAGATCAATCTCCAAGTCAGATAGAAAGCTGACTTCTCTGACGTGCTGAATGAGGTTTCTGTGCTTTGCCAGCCAGGCCCCAAGTTGTAGAGCCCGGTTGTTCACCTCATAGCTTTCAATCTCCAGGTAGCGTGCCCTAGCCAAGCCGACGCTGCTTTTCCAGCTTCTACATGTTGCTTAGCAGTGATCAGATCTCTTGGGTCGGAGAGATGAGAGAAGACATCTGACAAGACCCTCAGACAGGCGGCGTGCACAGCGCTGTGCTTGTCAGCACCAGGCATGGTAATTGCATCATTTCATTGCCAGGCATGGCGATGCAGCATGTCCATGTTGCAAACTGGCTCACCAAATGGGCTTTGCTCTGAGGCGTCCATTTCCCCCCGTTTGGCAAGCCGAGAGCTCTTCCTGGTTTGCATTTTGACGATAGCAGTAAGACTGACAGGTCAAGCGCAGGGCTGAAGGTTAGTTCCTGCAGCTGTCGAGTAGGCCGAGTAATTGGGCCTTCTTTCTTGGCGATAGGTTTGAGGAAGATCATGCATTGCTACTGTGCACATGATCAGCGCTGATGATCTCCTGCTTTGATCCACTGGTAGCAGGCGTTGGTCCCAGTCATGGTGGCAGCCCTGGAAAGGCTGCAGCCAATGCTGTCCTGTGCATGAAACATCTGCAGAGGACAGGCAGCAACAAGCACGCTGAGGATCATCTAAACAAGGGCCTGTGCCAGAGGAGGACAAGACTTGTGCTTTCAGCTGCAGCAGTGCCTCAGGACGCGGCAGCGTGGGTGATAGCTGTCTAGCAGACAGCAAGCATGGTGTGCACTGGTACTGGCAGTTGTCTGGCAGCTGAAGCTCGTCCACTGGCTTTTGCAATTCTGCTGCACTTGTGCCTCAACCTTGTGCCCTCTCACTTTCTTCATGCTCATGTGAGGGGCAGCTAAGGGCTTTACAGCTCCGATGCTGCTGCCAGGCATGCTGGCCAGCTCTTCCACCTCACTGGGCTGCGCTGGTGAAGGACTTTAATGTTTGATGTGCCTCATGATTGCGCTTTGTGCACTTATTGATGGTATACATGACCAGCTGTCTGCAAATGTCTGGCGACCTCCTCTGCATGAGCTATAGCCACTGACTGCATGATTGCACTGGGGCTGGTGACTGTCCTGACAATGTAGCAGACAAATTGCCTTCAGCCCTAGCAGCGGACACTCCCACACATTACCGGCGTACCCTGGACAGCAAGTTCATTGCCATCACATGGAGGTGGTGCACATGCCTTGCATAGCTCTCACGAGCACTCTTTTCTTCCTGGCCTTGGTGTGTGCAAAGCTCAAGTTCATATGAGATTCATCCAAACTTGCCGGGGCTCATTGTGTACAGGAACAAAGACAAGAGCCACATTGGACATTGAAAGACAAAATGCCTGAAGTGAAGTTTGATATGCACAACAGCAGCGATAGCAACCCCACTACAAGTGCTAGTGCTTGCGGGTCGTGGCACCTAGGCCTTCGTTGCTGAGGGGTTGGCCGTACACTTGGCAGCCAGATGCACTTGGTGCAGCCAAAGACTAGAGCTCCCTGGAAGCTAGAGATACTTGCTGTATTGAGCAATCTTGGTGTACTGAACGGCTGTGTCCACGTCATTCAGATACTCCACAATGTCTGTGTGGTGACCACCCACCGCAAGGTCCACTGGGCGGTAGCCATCCTACACGACATGGGCAGTCAAAGCCGTGAGATGCTGTCATTGGCTGACAGCATGTGGGCAAAGCACTGGTGTGTTGGCCCCTATTATGATTCACACACGCTGCATGTGGGCAGCCTAAGTCGTGAGATGCACTTGTGTGGCGGTTGTTGTTGCGACTTTTAGTGAGCAGCAGCCAACCTGTGCAACATGGGCACCCCACACGAGCTGCAGCACCAGGAGTTGCAACTGATGTCAGTAGCCATTCAGGGGCCCTGCACAGGCTGAACTGTGAAGGCAGTCAGCTACCGAGACCTGCTGAATGGCAGCAGTCACCATGAGAATAGCCAGGAGGCACTGCTGCTGACAGGGCAACGACGATTCCGCATGAGCAGGACGCCATCGCACAAAGACACCGGCAACTCAATATGGCAGCAGCACGTGGGGAGATGGCTGCGCAGCTTGAAGGACATGGTACAGCAGCGGGGTAGCCGGTCGCCTGCACTCACCCTGTCCGTGGGGGCCCGGTGCGCGCCGGCGTTGAGCAGCCTGATCAGCGCCTGGATGTGGCCGGTGCGGGCGGCCGTGTGTAGGGGGGTCCTGCCCTCCTGCAGTCAGGCAGGGTGACGATGGAAGATAAAGCATAAACAAGCTGCACCAGGGTGACCTCAGCTGGGACATAGAGCTTGGGAGTGCACACCACCCTCGCCCTGTGGGTGGCCCCAGTCAGAGCACGTCACCGTGCCCTTGCAGTCTGTCTCGCTGTTTCACAGGCCAGAAAACTTATTGTGTTGCTTGCAAAAAGGGGATAGGTACGGCTGCCCCTGCCCTCCTGCAGCTGGGAACTAAAGGAATGGCGCACTTTCAGCAGCATGCAGCTCTGCACATGTGTGGCGTGTCAGCAGCAGGCCAGCAAAATGTCCCCCTGCGCACAAGTCTAGGACAAGCAGAGGAGCAGAGCCCTGACCCTGTTGGGCAGCGCCAGGTTGGCGCAGCAGGAGATGAGCAGCTCAGCATGCAGCAATAGCGTCATGCACAGTGTGCTTGTGTCACCACACATGACGGTGCCACCTGATGGCAGCGCTCATCAACACAGAACTTGAGTCCCTGCATGGCAGCTCCATGGCAGTGGGATGGCCTTCCCTGTTCGGCAGCACCACATCGTCTCCAAGGGAGAGGAGCAGCCCAGCCAGCAGAATGGCTCCAAGCATGTCTTAGGCCAGGCTTCTCATGCCCACAAGTTTATCAGCCGCCAACAAGGAGTCCTATCAACGGTGCCAGGCTCACGTAACAGGCCGCAACAGCAGAGCTGCCCTCACCCTGTTGGGCAGCTGCATGTTGGCTTAGTGGGAGATGAACAGCTCAACAAGCAGCGAAAGCGCCATGCACAGTGCTGCTAGCCTTTCTCTTGCCTGTTCCTTTGGCAGCCTGCCAGCATGAGAGAGAGCAAGCCTCACCCTGTTGGGCAGCTCCACATTGGCTCCGTGGGAGATGAGAAGCTCCATGGAGTCCATCTTACCCCGCTGGTCATAGCCCCCGCCACAGATGGCCAGCTGCAGCGGCGTGTCCCCGTTCTGCAGGGCACCAGGAACTGCTCTGCAAGGCACTGGAAGTGCTCTGCCCCACGTAATAGTCATGGCTCCTGACTCCTGATGGCCAGCTGCAGGAGTGTATCCCTTTTATGCAGGGCACAAGGTATTACTGTACACAGGAAATGGTCACAGCCACCGCCACTGATAGACAGGTGCTGTGAGGGTGTGTCACAGTTCTGCAGCAGAGGTGGACTGCATCACTCAGCTCACAGTTGAGCACACTCAAAACACTGGGGCCTATGCAGATGTCAGACCGACCAAACACTTTATGACAGAGGGACTGCATGTGATGAGTGCAGCAGCTCGTTGGTGAGTTAAACTGAGACGAACAATGCTCTGGTGACAACTTGCTTCAGCACGCCACCAACTGCCAGTGCGAGGGGCGCGTCCCTGGCTTGCAGGGCGCAAGGCACGGCTCTGGCCATGTGCTGGCAGTACTATATCTCACCTTTAGTAGGCAGATGCCAAGGGTGTAGCTCCCAGCTTCTGCTGCTGGAATCAAGTGGCTGCAGCTGTTCCCTCAGGCTGGACTAACCAGAGCAAAACCCAGCTTGAGGCTGATGGAGAGGGTGCTTTCACCACATCGCTTGGAGCAGCAAGGTCAGAGATCTGGGACTGCAGGGACTTTGCCACACCTTGTCCCGGCTGTCCTTGTCTGCCCCCAGCTGCATCAGCGTGCGCACCACCTTGGTGTTCCCCAGGTCAGCAGCCACGTGCAGCGGTCCCTGCCCATCCTGCAGCACATGATCAAGCACCTTTTTGAGACAGATGTCTGGGATGCCAGCACAGACCAATTCAGAAGGGAGTTGCTGGTCCAGCACAAGGATGATCAGCATTTGGCTGCAGTCCAGGTCAGAAGCTACCTGCCTGCTTTCCAAGTCACAGCACGCGGGTGGACATGTGCTGCTGGGTGCTGCCAAATAATGCAGAGGCACTTCAGGCGCCTGCTCTCCATGTGGCAGGCCTCTAGACGTAATGCAGTGAACCTGTTGTACTCATTGCATACGTTATACACAGGCATGCTGCAGGCAGTGCAGGGATTCAGAGACCCAGCTTTTCAGTACTCCAGCAGTCAAAAGGGGTGCACACACCGGCAGGCTGCATGTCGAGGCTGCTGAATCTCCCACACAGTCAGGAAGGGACAGTCAAGTTGACACAATGCCCAAATCTATACCTTGTTCCACTCCGAGAGGTCTGCTCCCATGTGCTTCAGCTGGCGCAGGCGGCTGCAGTGCTGGGCCAACACAGCAGCGTGCAGCTCTGAGGCAAAGAATTGCCGCTGGGCCTGCATGCCAAGCAGAGACCAGGATACAGGCGGCTGTGGTGCTGGAGGGACACCAAGAAGCTGCTGTGCCTGCACCTTAAGCAGGGCATAGCAGGATGCTGAGCAGCAGGAGGAAACTGGACTGCCGCCAGAGAAGGCTGCAGCAGGCACGCAGCAGACACACTGCTCGGTGCCGGTGAAGATGCAGTCCTGGACCAGCTTGGCAGCTTGCAGCAATGTAGCGCTCAAGCAACTGCTAAATGCATATGCAGCATGCAGCAGGCTGCATGCCGCTTCACTCCTGGCTCAGCTTGGCGGCAGACAGACTGCAGCACGCAACAGACACCCTGTGCATCAGGCCAACATCGCAGAAGTGATTGACAGCTTGAGAAAGCTTCAAGGCGGCAGTGGTCTGCTCTCCATGCTGGCAATGGCCCTCCTCAACACACACAGCGAAGCTTGCGGAGCCACAGCATCAGCAGGGCTGCACATGGTGACACAGACAGCAAACTCATGGACCCCAACCAGGCAGGCAGTGCTGCACCTTGTTGCTCTCTGCTACTTTGGAGTGCTGAGGGTCCAGAGGGCTGACTACGGCATCGGTGCGTGGTGCCACCTGCAGCCACACCAGGCGTCCTGAGGTTACAAGGATCCACTGCTTGGGCAGCTCACACGCAGCTGTGCGCAGCATCGGTGCGTGGTCCCACCTGCGGCAGCACCAAACAGCATGCTGGAGGCGCTTGAAATAGAGTTGCACCAACTTTTGTCAGCCGAATTTTGATCAAGTTGAGCCAACATGCAGTTCAAGAGCCCTCCTGTGATGTGATGCGATGTGATGCAGTGTGGTGTGCTGTCTGAGTGAGGGCTGACAGCAGTCCCCACAGCCCTCGCGTGGTGCCACAAGCCCGCTGCTGGTGTCAGCAACCCCCCCTAGGAGCCCACCTGAGATGTGATGCGCGGGCTGGGCGCCTCCCCGGGCACATAGTCAGCGTCAAAGCTGATGGTGCCCATCAGCTTGACCTGCGTGCCCTCGGCGTCTTGGGACACCACAGAAGCTGCCTCACTGACTCCCCGGCCCTTGTTCTCCTTGTCCTCTGCAAGGCCGCTCTGCAGGGTGGGGAGCAACCTCCACCAGGTTGCAGATGGAGCAGATTTGCTGGTGCCCTGCTGACTCCAGTCTTAGTCCTGTGTCAGTGACTTTACAGGGCAGCATAGAGAGTGTGCAGGGCAGCTTGCAGGGGAGCTTGCAGGGGAGCTTGCAGGGAAGCTGGCAGGCTGCATGTGAGTGCAACTGCCTGAGTGATCCCCAGGGCGCCTTCTCCCTGTGCTCTTTAATGGCCCTCTGCAGGGCAGCCAGGACATCTGGCACAGCTCACAAGTGCAGAGCTGGTCTGTGGTGTCTGTGGCAAAAGATGTGGCTCCTCTGCAGGGCAGGCAGCATGAATGTTGGTCAGTAGCGGCGGCGTTTGCTGGACAGCAGCCTGAGACAGTGCTGCAGCATGTTGGCCCACCCAGAAGGCCCCGCAATCAACCCGCCTGGGCATGAAGCCATGGCACCGCCTGCTGCTGGGCGCCTGGCGCCGCCATACCCAGAGGCTCAAGCTTGTGGGCTCCGGCCATGATCAACTGCGCCTCAACCCGGGCTGCTGCAGTCACCAACCTAGCTGTCTTCAAAATGACACAGGACCAGAGCTCTGATACACCCAGCAGCCTGCAACTTACCTGCAAAGCAGTCCCACCACCGGCCGCAGGGTGCTAGCAGCCAGCGCAGCATTCAGAGACCTGCAACGCCAGTCCTCTCAGGAATTGGGCTTACCTGAGAGGCAATGCCCCCACTGGGCTGCTGCTGAGCACTGGCAGCGGCGGCGGCGGCAGCAGCAGGGCTGCAGCGCGTCGCCTGAAACCCTCCAAAAGCCCTGTCGGCTGCTGTCCCGGCAGCTGTTCCCCCAGTGCTGCACTTCTGCTGAGCGGCCTCAAACAGGCTGCTCTTCCAGTCCTCAGGGACCTCTGCAGGGTCATAGGCTGCAGGGGGTGTCGAGCTGGCAGCAGCTGGCTTGCTGCGTGTGGGGCCTGCACTGTGCTGCAGGTCTGCGAGGCCTGTGGGCTTTGCGCTACGTTTGCCCGAGAGTGACTGCAGCGCAGAAAGAAAGGGGGGACGCTCGGCTCGGGATTGCTGAGTACAGTGCAGGTGTATCAAGGTGCATATCGTCACAGGATGCACTATTGAGCCACAGGCTGCTTGCTGCTTTGGGGGGCGCACCCTGCTGCAGATCTAACAGGGCCATGGGTGTGCGCTCCACTCACGCAACTGCAACTGTGGGGGAGGCAAGGGGAGAATCGTCGGTAAGGGCCATCGTTACGTGGCAGCACAGGTGTGCGGGCTCATCAAGTGCACCTGACACCTGCCTCCTCAACAGAATGCACTCCTCACCCCGACTAATGTCAGCTGCCAGAGCTGCTGCTGCAGCTCTCCCAGTGTTGCCTTTCCCAGCCCCTCACTTGCACCCCTCCCCTGCCAGAAAACAGCTCTCCTCATTCTGAGAATCGCAACTGGCGGTGCACCTCACTGCAGGTTGCTGTTCCCCACCCACCATCCCTGCAGGGCCTGCTCACAACTTCTGGCCATGCCATTGTGGCATCCCTGCATGATGTGCCACTGCCAGAAGTTGAGCGCAGCCCACCTGAGCTAGCCAGGAAAAAGGTACATTCATCTGGGTCTACATGGTTGCTGCTTGCTCTAGAATGCACCCCTGTGCAGCTCCCGGTCGATGGATTCCAGGTGGCAGTGCGCCCGCTGCAGCTTTTCTGTCATTTGTGACAGGCCGCCCCTGTGCAGCTCACCTTGACCAACCTCAACTGGCGGTGCACCTGCTGCAGCTCTATCCCCGTTGCTGGCAGAGCACCCCTGTGCAACTCACCTTGACTGACCCCAGCTGGCGGTGCACCTGCTGCAGCTTCTCCTTTGCCTCTTTCATCGGCGATGGCCCTGCCTGCCGCTGCCAACTGGAGGAGTCGGGCTCCTCCAGTGCGGCCACATCCCCCTTCTCCAGGGTGGGGACATAGCTGTAGTGGTCTGCCGCGCCTGACATGTTGCTTTGCTCCTGCCCCATGGCTGCAGGAAGGCACCCTGTGGTCTGCTAAGTTTCGGTATGGTGGACTGTTGCTGTCGCCACAGTGCAGCTGGCCTGCAGGGCGCTGGCAGTGCATGTTGTGGTCTGCTGAACCAAATATGTGAGCCTGTGTATTGTTCCGTGCCAGTCTCATCACTGGCCTGCATGCAGTCGACAGTTGTGGGTCAGGGTGTGTCCATACAGCATGGCATCCTGGCGGGTGAACATTGACTACCCTCCTATCCCATGCACACCTATGGCTGCATATGATTGTGTTGATGGGCATCAGCTGCAGCACGACATGCTGCTCTACTTCTGCCCCGTGTCTGCAGGGCAGGCATAGGGTTCTCTCTGCAGGGCACACAGCTGATGTCGGCATGAGCTGATAGGTCGCCCTGCTGCTGTGCCCGCGGTGGGCAGGACCAGCTGCGAGCCTGGGGGGCTCCTGTTCCCAGCCCAAGCACAGCTTGCATAGCTGTGTTGAGGTCAGGTGTCTGCTGCACCCTGTCCAGAGGAAGGCTACTCTTAGCCCTTCGCCAGGGGTTACTCTGGGCGGGCAACAGCACCGTCTGCAATGGGCATGTTGGCTGCCAGAGCCAAGTCATCGCCATGCTGTCACCCTGCGCTCAGCAGATTGCTGCCTGGCACGTGCCACAAACTATGGCAGGGTTCTGCATTAGAATGCTTGTGTAGATGTTTTAGACCACCATGGTAGGGGTCGCCAGAATATGCTGCTACTGCTGGGTGCCTCTGCCCACCTGGCCAAGCACTGAGGCGCCCAGGTTGCTCGCTGCGTGTGCTGTCTGATTCAGGCCAAGGATGAGATCACTCCTCTTTGTGGCTGGAGCAAGTATACCGGGACCGGCCCTGGTGGGACTCGCGGTCTTAGTACCCCAGGTTCGTCTGACAGTGGTCTTAAACCCCGAGACGGAACCTACTTGTTTGTTGAGGCCAGCAGCCAAAGTCTCGACACACATGAAACCGATGGGCCTAGTTGACTAGAAATTATGTGCGAGGGAGGCACGCACTGATCTGGTACTGACAAGCTAATTGCGGTCCAACCATGCAGGCTGCCATCTCCAAGGTCTTCGAAGGGGACACTGGTGGGGTGTTGCCAAGAATCCACCCTGGCGCTCCAGAGGCAGACCTGAGGCAGCAGCTGGTCACAGAAAGCATCATAGGCTGCCTGGAGGACAGCAATGGCATCTTGGTGTCAAAGACCAGCACGCGACTGCCTATGCAGATTGCCGGATCTTTGCAGACGCAGCAGGTAGGCAAATGCCACGGCAAGCATTTGCTCTGACCCATTCAGGTAGAGGCAGCTGTGGGACAGCTGGGGGTGAGGGGCAGCCTTGCTGCATGAGGCACCTTTGGCATCCTCACCCACTCCCTGCCCTGAACAGTCTTTCACGCTGGGTCAAGCAAACACAGCACTGAGGTGTCACTGGTCTGAGTAATCACAGGCTCACAGAGGCCCAACACTCAGGTGAGACTCCACTCAATGGAAAGCCACCTACAGCGCCCACAAGCACACGGCCAACAAGCATACTGCCCGCACCGCGCCAGTTGAACAAGGCATGCTGACCACAGCTGGGCCTTTGGTGTGTATCACAGGCACCCAGTGGAACCACGCAGACCCGCCATCAGCAGCTTCGCAGACTCTGCAGGGGCAAATGTCATTGTGGCCTTCCGGCACAAGAGGGCCATGCTCTCCTCACTATTTACTGGCAGCATCACATCTCGCCTCACCAAGCACTCTCCTGTGCCATCAGGCATCCTGCCATAACCTGGGTAGTTTTCCCCCTGCCCTGTGGCTTGCATGCTCTTTGCTGCCTTTTTCTTCATGGTGGTTCTGTTTAAATATCACCAAGTCTCAGGTCATGCAGAGATCTGTCCACATCAAAGTTTAAGGGCTGACAAAGCTTTTTCCTCTGTCTCCCACAATTTGTGTCTTGTGCAGATCGAAGACTTTCAGCATTCACACAATGACTGGTAGCATGACCAATGGAGCATCTGGCCCTGGCACCAAGACTGTTGGGCAGCCCCTTAAGCTGGTCATTGTGGCTTGTGACAACTCTCTGGTGGGGCATGCCACAGCTGGCCGGTAGCATGCTGCTCGTTGAATATCTGACTGCTGCCCTGATCAGAGGCAACGACATCGTTCCCCCCTCACACAACCTCCTCACCATGTGCACTGCCAACGCAGAGCAGGCTGCCATCAAGTGTCTCAAGTGGGCGCTGGCCACATTCAACCAGCAGGGTAAGTGCCTGCATGGCCCTGAAGATGCCAGCCTCAAGATGCATCCTCATCACCTTGACGGCGTGCACCAGCAGGAGTACGAGATGCTCTTGAGGATCTGGCAAAATCTTGCTGAGATCTTAATGTCTACCATTAACAAACCCCTCAACCTCCACAGACCCGGCGCTGGACACCCGGTGTGCCTACTGCAGGCACCACATTTGGGCTGGTGCATGTCGTCCCCCCTGTGAGCGCATCCTTATTTGCATGTGCCAGCTCAGCACGGCAGTCCTATGAGTCGGCCACGGCTTTGGAGGAGCGTGAGGTGAGTCCTCCTGATACCTGCGCAAACCAATCATCAAGCCACTCCTTTTGGTGCCATTGTAACTGCCAGCCAGACACAAGCGATGCCAGGACTGGTGCTTTCAAAGTAGTGTGCCATTCACGTGGGTTTGACCCTGGGCCATGCCCCTCCTGGGGAAGTCAGGCCCCAATCTGGCTTTGTTGAATGCTCATAAACACCCTGACCTGGGAGCGAGATGCACCGTGGGTCAGCTGCTAGTATGGCTGTCTAGCTTGGCAGTGCAGGTTCTGTGGCCCCGTCCAGCACACAGCCCATGTTCATGCCTGTCTTCTGCAGATGAGAGGCACAACATCCTTTCTGGAAGACGAGCTGTTGCCCATATGTGAGAGGGCAGGTGTCAAGAATGCCAGGGTGAGGCGCCCCTCTGTTGGGCAGGCTGTAGATGGGACCTTTTATAAATAATGTTGCAGGGCACACAGGGATGCAATATAGCATTTTGGAGCAATGCCTTGTCATGCTGCAGGTGGACATCATACGCTGTGAGGACGACAGTCTGTCCGCAGTTGGAGACGCCATCAGCCGATTTGCTGAGTCTGCTGGGGCTGACCTCATCGTAGCATCCAAGCACAGCAAGAGCGTCATTTCGCAGCTGTTCTTGGGCAGCACCACTGCTCGCCTTGCCAAGATCTCGACTGTGCCGCTCGCCTTTCTCCCTTGAGCTGCACCCTGCCTGCCTTTCTGCAGTGCCAGTCGTCGCCCTCCCTTAAGCTGCAGCCTGCCTGTCTTGTGTACTTGTCCTCCTCTCTCTCGCCTTCCTGCGTGCCCCATTTTGCCTTTCCTTGTCTGTCTCAAGTACTCTAGCATGTGTCACCCTCTGTGTACAAGCTCAGCTAATTTGTCCGGTGTTCTAGTCAACGCTGTGCTCTCCTTCAAAGTGTGATCACCAGTCTGCAGCCCCTGATGATCGCCTTGCTGTCAGTTCATGGGAACCATCAACCGAAGTTGTGCCACACAACGGGCAGCCAATCAGCTCTTTGAGGCATCGTCCATCACACTATGACATGGCTTGAAGGCAGATTGTATTGCCGAAGGTGCACTGTCAACAGATTGATCAATGAAGGTGTGTTCCCCTGCAGTGCTGTGTTTAGTCCAAGGTGAAGCTTGAATGCTGCCATGATCCACTGCGCAGGGATTCCATAGACTTGACAGGTGCAAGGAGCACAGAATTGCCATCACCCCAAAAGGCGCTTCATCTGAGAGCCGTTTTGGCTCAGTCAGCTCAGCATGCCAGAGGCAGCTCCGTCACTTCTCTGTGCCCTTGAGCAATCACCGCTTAAGGATCCGGCAGCAATAGATACTGTTCTGCTTTGTTTGATGGTCCCCTGGCTCTATGTGACAGAAGGGCAGGGGAAACCTGACCTGATATGCATTGGCAGCATGGGTGCCCTTCAGGCCACACCAGGCCCCACTGGATGTAGAGGCTGGATTGTCAGAAGGCCATGGACATTGCAACTCCATCTCAAGCCAACCCCATCAAAGCTGACCACAGACTTGTGCAGACCCCAACCGTCAAGGCTGGCTTCTCAGGTCTGTAGCCTACTGACTCTCCTGCCACAGGAGCAACCTCTGGGCACCTGCTCAACAGCAAGCATCTGCAGACGTGTTGCCTGGTGCAGCACTTCCCTGCTAACACAAAAGTGGTGCAGCACTCTGATGCAGGTGTGCGCAGCAAGCGGGAACCAGCAGCTGATGCAGGCGGCAGAGACCTTGTACCCTCTGGTGTCAAGCCCTTTTGTTCAAGGTGGGCCCCAGCATCAATGCTGCCTCACAAAGGACAACCCCTGCGTCTCCCATTGTTCTAGTGCTGCTGCCTGCCTGCAACAGCAAGCACCCTTCAGGCACACATGTGGACGACTGGCTGGAGCGGGTCTGCTGCTGCGCGCAAGTGCCATTGCAGTTGTTGCCCTGCTGAATGCTGCTGAGCACTGACTGCACCGTGCCAGCTGCAGGTTTGATTGCAATGGTAGACGTCATGGTGACCTGGTGGATGCTTCTGAGCAACGTCTGCAATGTGTCTGCTGCTGCCCGCAGGTGCCATTGCACTGGCAGTCTTTGCCCTGTTGAATGCTGCTAAGCACTGATCATACTGTGCTTGCTGCAGGATCAACTGGTTGTCGTTACCCTAGCGGATGGTTCTGAGCAATGTCTGCAGTGTGTCTGCTGCCGCCTGCAGGTGCCATTGCACTGGCAGTCTTCGCCCTGGTGGATGCTGCATACAGCGGCGACTGGTCACGCATAGGAGCCATTACTAAGGAGCAGGAGCTGACCCTGCAGGCAAGCTGACTGCAAGAGGGTCTGTGGTGGTGAAGTTTTTCAAGTTTTTCCAGTGTGGAGGCATTGACAAGTGCAGCCATTATCCCAGGAGGTGGACCTGCAGGCTTGCTGGCTTTGAGGTTCCCTGCAATCCTGCCTTGTGGTCCGCATCAGCGCTGCTTGGCAGTTGTCATCAGACGCAGCATCTGTCCTTGCGAGAGTGAGCTGGCGCAAACTTCAGGTACTCAGCACAGCACTCCCTTTACGTTGCACCTGCAACTTGAAGCTTTCTAGCATGTGACAGTCTGGCCCCCTGGCAGACGTGTGTGCATGCACAGAAGGGATCACTTTTGAGCTCCAACAACGGATAGCAGATGGCGACATGCCTGAAGACGGTCTGATGCTCACAACACGCACAGGTGCTGCTGGCTGCCCTGCAGAATGTGGCGGTGGCACTTGGAAGCTGGCACCTCTTCATGGGCATGTGTGCCTACATCCTGGCAGACCGGGCTGGTGAACCCTGGCTGAAACCCACTGCCAAGGTGATACTTGGTTCTGTCTCCTAGCCTCTGCTGCACTGCTGCTTCCTTGTTGCTGGCAAGATTACCCTTCAGACTGCCACTGCTGCTGCCTGTCCTCTGCAGGCTCTGTTGATTGGCACCGTTCCAGTTCTTGAACAAGTGTGTAGACAAGAGATATCAATATGACGAGTCTGTGTGAGACCAACTGACATCTTGAGCACTTGGCCCAACTCAAGCAAAGGTGAGACTCAGTTAACGTGCAAGGACAGTAAATTAGAACTGTTGGAAGTGCTCACTTGTACAGCAAGCAGGAGTTCCACAGTCTACCTCGCAACAAGTTTGGGCTGCTCAACTGACATGCATTCTCTGACTGCAGAACAAGTATTGGGAATGGTTGAGGCAAGAGATGGGCGTCACAAAAGTTTTCAGAAGTAAGATGAATATACTGCTCTTCTAAATAAAGTTGCCTGCCTTGACCTGCATGACGCTATTCAACCCTGACCCAACCTCTGGGGGGTCAAAGAAGTATCTGCAGCAAGCGGGAAATGTGTGAGTGTCATGTTGTCAGGCACAGCTGGTTGGGGGCGCAGCTGCTGCTGACCCATGTCTGGCCCTGTCAGGCTGGCAAGCAGGGGTGCCTGTCCTGGCAGCGTCTACCAGTACGCTCAAAGCAAGCAGCGAGCTGGACCTATCATTAGGCACAAGGCAGGGGCAGATCATGTGGCCGGTCTCTCTTGGACTCACGTGTTGTCGGGGCCATCATAGCTGGCCTCAAAGACGGAGTCTCTGGCGGTGTAGGTGCTGCAGCACAAAAACAACTGCTGCGGTCTTGCCAAAGTGATTCCAGACCAGCCACAGCAAATGTGCTGAGTCCCGGCAAACTCCAAGAGCTCATATGCAGTGCAGGGCTCCCCAGCATACAGGACTGCAACCCCACACCTAAGACCTGGCCGAAAGTGACTTGTTAGTAGTGGCAGCTGACATTGAACTGCTCCTCAGAGCTGCCCACAGAGCCTGCGAACACTGTTGCCAGGGGCTTGCTCATGCCCGCTCTCGGCACTTGCAGCTAGCAGTGTCTCCACTATCCTCATACTCTCACCAGTGGTAGTTGTAGATGACATCCTCAAGCTCCTGCTCAAGGCTCTCGGGCTTGTGGGGGGAACGGCGGGCCAGGTGCACAAACACGTTGGCCAGGTGCTGACTCACGCGCACGGCATCCTGGCTGTGGGGAATGGTACGGTCGCTGAACTCGGTGGGGGGCTTCTCAGGGTGCCACTGCAGGACAGTGCGTCTGGTGTTGACTGATGGGTGGGTGGGCAACGAGGGCAGAAAGCCTGGTGCCTCTGCACAACCCTTGAGCTTCGGTTGCTGGCTTGCAGTGTACAGCACTACTTTGCGTATCACAGCACCACAGCTGCCAAGCAGAAGCTTGTGCAGTGGCGCAGGGTGTGAGTGCAGAGGTGTGGGAGGCCACTTTGCAGCACACACAGTTTTTGAGCTACTGGCAGGCGACACATCATGGACTGAAGCGCCATGGGAATGCAGGAAAGGTGCATGCAGTGTCCCCACCTGGGTGCCAAAGAAGGGGTACTTCTTGTGCTCAATGGTGCTGATGTACTCGGTGCCATTCCTGCGGGCAGAGGTCATGCCACATGAGTCGGCAGCAGAGACACAGCGCAGCAGCCGCCATGAGGGTGTGCAGGCCACACTGAGCCCTCACCCCAGTCAGACTGCAGGGCGGCTCGACACCCGCATGCCACAACAGGGCCACCGTGTGCTGCAGCACAGCGCATTCTGCCAATCATCCGCAGCAAGGTGAGTCACATCCCATCAGCTTTGCGGACTTGCAAGAGTCCCTGTCTCCCTTTACACAGCTGCATGAGCTGCAGGGGTTCACTACCTGCCATAGTACAACAGACTACCTCTGTGCAGCTGCATGACAGCTGTAATTGATCGGCCCACCTGTCCTTGGTGGTGCTAATGACAACAAAGTCGTCTTTCAGAACAGGCCAGCGGTCGAAGTGACTGGGGGGGACGCCGAACTGGTGGTTCTCCATAGCAATGTTCTGGGCAGGGTCGCTCAGCTTCTTGAGAAGGTCCGGCTGCAACAGGGCAGGGTGGCGAGTCAGGTAGTGGTCAAACTGACAAAATTACAGCCGTCCACAGATGCAAAACTTTGTGATGTCTGCAGATGAAGCGGCTGCACAGGACCGGTGAGAGATGGCTCCATCATGCATACATATGCAGCTACTTGGGCAGGTTCGCCCCGCTTCTGGACATGCAGCAGGACGGAGACAGCAGTGACAGGTCAGACAAGGTCGTTTGTCCCAAACCAGCTTGATTGGCAGCATGGCATTAACTGGGGTGGCACTGCCTCAAGAACATCTGGCTGCACAGCAGAGTGGGATACTGCCGCGGGCAACCTGCTCTGCAAAGTGGGCGCCCACCCTTCTCAATGCAAGACTGCAATGGGTGGCTCAGATGTGCTCGAGGAGGAGACAGTTTGCATGCAGAGAAGTGCACTGAGGTGTAACAACGGTGCAAGGCAGGTTGCATGGAGCAGGGACGGCCAGGTCATGCTTGCACATGCCCTGCCCGCGCACAGCAGCCCTGCCAAGGTGTGATGTGCTGCTGCCAGGTCAGATAGAGCTTTGCAGCAGCTCCAGCAGTGTGCACTGTGCTCGAAGCCTGTCAAGTGCACCAAAGGCTGGAGACGGACATTGCATAAGTAAGGCTGGATGACCTCTTGACGAATTCTGATCATGCCAACAGGGATTGCATGCAGCGCCTGGTGCCAAACCCTGGGGCAGATGATCAGCTGCTGCAGTCAGGAGCCTTGGCTGCCCGGCAGCTGAATGGTGATGACCATGCCAGCCCCTGGCAAAGCTGAGAAGACAGCACCGATGTCTAGCAACTCATCCACAACTGTGCCAGACCCTGGCAAGCAGGGAAGCAGCACATGTCAGATGAGAAACTCACCGCCATGTCCCTGAAGCCCAGCGCCTTCTCTGCCGCGTCAGTGAACTCCAGCGTGTTGGGGTTGGACTGCAGGAACAGCACAGGCATAAGCTTGCAGAAGTCCACGTCAACTGGGCCACTGTGGCAGTGTCCTCGTGCCAGCATCACAGGCCAATAGGCTACAGCCCATGCAGGCACAGCATAGGATCAAGCTTGGAGAAGCCCATGGCACTCATAACTGCAGACTATACACAGGCAACACTTCATCACCAGCTTTGAGCTTGCTAAGCAAGCTGAGCCTGCACCCCACTCCACACAGCATTTGTGGTGATCAGCATGCCTCTACAGAGGTCTGCCAACACCTCACCAGCAGAGCCAAAGGGACCTCCTGCTGTCACCATGGTGGCTGGCTCCTGAGCAGTCAATACTAACAATAAGGGAAAGCTCACCACAGCATCAGTGGGGACCAGCAGGTCGTTGAAGTCCACATTGGCCGTCATGATCATCTGCAGCTGGTGCCCCAGGCAGGTGCCCCACCTGCAGCACCAGAGCAGGGCGGGGATGAGCAAAAGCTGGAGGTGCAGCCTCAGGAGGGAGTCATGTCTAACTCGGTGTTATCTACAGCTGGTGGTCCAGGATACTGCCCCACCTGCAGCGAGAGTGGGCAATGCTGACAGGGCAGAGGCAGCCCACACATCACTTGCCTCCCTGGGCCCTGTTGCCAGCACCTAAATGCCCAGACTCACACTGGGAAAATGCGCCCAGCATCGTTCTCCTCCTTGGCCCACTTGTACAGCTTGTTGGCTGCCAGCACGTAGGGGTCATCCAACCACAGGTCAGTCAGTCCGCCCTGCACAGCCCATGCCTGAACTCGGTCAATGGGCAGGTGAGCTTTTGGCTGGTGAGTGCCGACATG
Source organism: Asterochloris sp. CNOR1 (assembly GCA_963969365.1). Lineage (NCBI taxonomy): Eukaryota > Viridiplantae > Chlorophyta > Trebouxiophyceae > Trebouxiales > Trebouxiaceae > Asterochloris > Asterochloris sp. CNOR1. Next base: position 1,635,618 of record OZ017763.1, on the reverse strand, counting down.
TAAAGTGATTGGCCGCCATGTACGCGTCCCACATGTCAGTCAACTCGCCCTGCACAGCGCATGCCTGGGGCGAGTTGGCGGCCAGGCAACATATCAGCTGGTGATTGCCAGCATGTGACAGCCATTCGCAGCTTGTGATTCTGGTGTCAGTGTAGGTCAGTGCATGGTATCAGCCCCTGCACAGCTGGCTTGGCAAATCATGAGCGAGATGTCGCTGTCAGCTTGTCAACGCCCTGCTGCATAGGGCCATCAACCCATGTCTCAGGCAAGCAGCCCTGCACAGCACGCGGTGCACCGGCAACCCACTGCGCAGGTGAGAGGAGTGCAGCCCATGACAGCTGTTACTCAGCAGGCAAGGGCAGCCTGTGACTGACACTCCGGGTGGCCCATGCGCACAACAGCATGCAGACACACAGCAGGGGCCAGCGTGGTAACCTGCTCGCTGGAAGCACAAGACTGGCCCCAATGACCCTGCACCGTTACCCCTGGCGACACCAACATCATGCCAGTGGGGCGCAACACTGCAACCATGGGGACCAACAGGGCAGAGTTGCATGCAGCTCACAACAGCACAGGGGCATTATTGCAGGTGGAGGGCGAGGGGTGCTCTCTGGGAACAGGGTTTGCTGACATAGCTGGTTGCGTGCCAGCTTCAGCGGAAAGGCCTGATCATGAGCTCACCGGGAGCAGCAGTCCATTCACAGACTGGAAAAGCCTCTTCAGCTCGTCTTCGCTCTCATAGAACCTGCAGGCAATAGAAGCAGAAGCTCTCACCAGCAGGCAGGGTGATGGCACTGCTCCTTTGAAAATGGCAGGGACGGGTCTGTGGCTGGAGGCAGGCATGAGCAAGTGCTGGAACTCAGATCTGCTCTCAATAAGCAGCCAGCAAGGACTCTGCAGCCTGCCCCAAAGGGGTGCAGTGACTCTTAATGAGCATGCAGCCTGCCCATGCTTGTGTGTAGGGCTTGATGCAGCCCAGCACGCATGTGCCGCTGGTGAAGGTTCACAGGCCTGAGGAGCCATGTGTCGGGCAAAAGGTGGGCTGGCATGTGGCAGGCCACAGGGAGCCATGTGCCAGTCTCAGCCCAAGACACACAACTGTGACCCAGTCCAGTGCCTCAACACGCTTGAGTCAGGCATTGTGTGCCACTGGGCCTGCTTCAGGCAGACTCTGTCCGTGCTCTGCATCATGCTGACACTCTGCTTCAATGACCTTGCCTGATCGGGACTGCTCGTCCGCCGGCAGCCTCAAGCCACTTCACATAACCTGCGCAAACGGAGTTTCAGGGGTCATAGCCACATGGCGGCTGAGGCTGACAGGTCAGCAGGTCGAAACATGACTACTGGTCCATTCCTCACCTGCGCTGACATAGCTCTTGCCTGGGCAGGTGTAGCATGCCTGCAGGAACAAGCATGGCATTGAATGGCGCAGAACAGGTCCAAGGAGGTGGCAAGCGCCACCCAAAGAAGCCCTAGATGCTCTTGTGAGGCAGCAATCACTGATGCAACGCTAATGACATGCAGCAACATCAGGTGCATGTGGAGAGCGCAGGTGCAGACAAAAAAGATTCTGACAAAAGAACCATGCCTGTGAGAGGATGCCAATCAGAGGCCTGCTGTTCTGCACGGTGCTGTTGTCTGACAATGCTGGCAGAGTCGGGTGCTCCTTTGCGTGTTGGGACCACGAGACGCCAGGTACAATCAAGTCTGGCAAGCGAGCGCTGACAACAGATGAGGCAACCAGCAAAAAGGCAACCAGGTGATCCAATACAGTCATGCTGGATTGGAGGGAGTCTGCGGCTTTGGGAAACCAGGGGCCACTTTCTTTCTGTCTGGCTGCAACAAAACTGCATCACAACCCATCACGGCTGACTCTGCTCAGAACCGGTCAACTCTCACCATCACCTCCCTGGACTGTCATATGGCTTAGTCTGAGACTGTGTATCAAGAGCCATCAATGACCTGGTTATCAATGATCCCAAACTTCTCCGTTTTGGGAGCCTTTCGCAGGTCTACTTTGTTTACTCCTGCTGGATGCCAGTGAATGGCCACCAGCATACATTCGTTACTCAGTGCAAGTCACAATGAAATGAAATCCAGGGTACGACACAGCAAAGCAGTGCGCAGCAAAAGCAGACTATGAATTGACACCTCCAGACCTCAGTAAGCAGCGACCTGAAATGTGCTAGAACATGGAATGAAATGCAGTAGCATCAACCTGGGAGTGCGCAGCAGCCATGTGGCATGCATATGCAGCAAGGGTCCATCGGGACTCTATGCGATCTGGTCAAATACAAACGAAGGGGAGTCGATGTCTGCGGGTGAAGACGTCAATCACACAATGTGACCAGCCCGCTCCTTCTTGGAGCTGGGCTGTAACATGGTCTTCCAAAGGGCTCGATGAGGGTCCGGGGATGGCGCCCGCCCTGCTCCTGCCTTTTGCAGCTCGATGCTGCCTGTCGATGAAGCCCCTGCAGCGCAGCAATGCAGGTGCAAGTCACCCAGTGTTCCCTTCAGTGCTGGGCCTGCATGCATGCCTCCTGCGACATGATGCTGCCTGTCACTGCCCCTGTCAGAGGAGCACAGCCTAAAGATTAGTGCGACTGCAACCGTTAGGGCTACCTGCTGTGCAGCAAGGGAAGGGTTTTTTGGGTTGGAAAAGCCCTGTTGTAATCAGGGGGATGATGCCTGCAAGTAATCTGGCCAATCAAGCCCTAAGGAGCAGCACAGCTGTCTGATCAAATCTTTTAGGAGGGGTGCCTGCTGCAGGTAGGAGGTGGCAGTCAATGATGCTCTACAGCAAAACTGAGTCCCCAGCACTCCCTCAAGCAAGAATGGTTTCGCACATACAGCCCCAGACCGCTGTGGCCAAGCATGGCCACCTGCAGACCCGCTTGGCGCCAGGTGTGCACGCAGACTCTACTGCATGCCACCACCACCAGCAGAGCCATCAGGCCCCTCCACCTCAGCAGCCAGCACAGCTGAGGTGGCACAGCTCTGGAAGCAAACACAGCCACCACCCAGGCAGGCAACATGCAGAAGCCTGTGCTGCATCCCCTGAGGCAGGGCTATCTGCCTCCAATAATAAACTTGCCAGCCACCTTCCGGGCAGCAATGGGCTGCCCCACCTGCACCACTCTGACCCACACCTAGGCAGGCCCACATACCTCAGGGCTCATTGGTCCTTGCATGCACCTACCTCATAATAGAATGCTGCACATACCCACCAGGCTGGCCCACAAAGCTGGCAGCCTGGCGGCCACCATTGTCAAGCACTGACCAGCCAGATGTCAATTGAAACAAGGAACCCACCTGCATCAGAGTTGGTGGAGTGCTCCTGCGCCGAATCCCCGTCCAGTGAAAATGCCGGCTTGGCATCATGCTGCTGCAGCGCGGCTGTGGACAGCGTACGGTGCAGCTGAACATCATCGCTCTGGATGCTGGGCAGGGAGGCATACACCCGCTCCAGGGCTGCCCGCCTGTTCTCCACCGTTTGGAGCACCACGTGCACTGCAGGGTGAGCAGAGAGACCAGTCAGGCCAGGCATTTGACTTGAGCTAGGTGCGCTGCTTGCATGTAAATGCAAGCTGCGTGCCTGATCTCCATTGTTTACAGCACCAGGAGCACTGCAGGGAAAGGGGGCAGAGTCAGAGTGCAGCATTGAGCTCCAGGTGAGTCAGCTCTGCTGACAACTTCCTGCCACCCCAAGCTGTACCACGTGAATAGCAGCATTGCGGCATCAGGGTTTTGCAGCTCTGCAGCCAATGCATTTCCAGCAAAGTCGAGACACTTACTCTGCAGGCAGGACGGAGCAATTTGCAGGCATGCCACACTCGACCCAATGCTCCAGCCCACGTGCTCACATGAAGAAAGTACTGTTGGAGTGAGCAGGAGCCAGAAGTTTTCAGAGGCCGGGGCTGAGGCAGTAGCAGGCATGCCACAGGCAGCCTGGATTCTTCAGTCCCCGTGCAAGCAGGCCTGTGACAACAAGCAGAAGCCTGACCACTGACAGCAGCAGGCATGCCGCAGGCAGGCACTGCTGGGGCACTCATTCAGGGACAGGGCCAGTCACGGTGAGCACATCAACAAAGCAAGATGACAGAATTGTACATGCCGCAGACAGCCACTTAGGGCCCACGCACATAGGAACAGGCAGGCAGCCACTGCTGGGGCACTCAGTCAGGGACAGGGACAGTCACGGTGAGCAGATGCAAGACATCAACAGAGCAACATGACAGAATTGTGCATGCCACAGACGGCCACTCACATAGGAGTAGAAAGACAGCTGTGGCAAGCACGAACATGGCGTAGACCACGGGCACAAACATGGCAGGCCCCATGCCTGTAGTACCAGCCGTCTCCCAGGTGATGGACCCTGTAGCAAAGTCAGGGGCTGTGTTATGCTTAAGGCTGTATCAATGTCTCAGGCTAGCAATGCCTCAGGCACGGCCAGCTGCGTGGTCCTCTACGTAACACACCAGCTCCCAGACACCAGCAGCAGCAGGCTAAGCTGCGCTCTGCTGAGCTTGCCAGAGCAGGGGATGCTGACATGAGATGCAAAGTTCTGCTGAAAAAGCCATCAAGTACTGACAGATTGGAAGCGTTTGCCACCTAGACAATTCGAAACGCTGGTTCATGCGTACCAGGGCCTGTGCACCTTGACTCTGACACAGCATTGCCCCATATCCACAACGATCCCTGCCTATACCCCTATGATGAGTGCAGACTGAGTGCACACCTCTGGCTGCTGCTGCTGAGGGACGACCAACTTAGTTGGTATGGTGCTGCACGGACATCAATTTGGCCTGGCACCAGCTGATTGGCTTTTGCACAAGAGCAGCAACCGGCTGGCCGTGCAGGTGAGACGGAGGCCGTCTCACCTGTGTTGCCCTTACCGCTGTGTTTCATCTGGCCAATCATGCAAAGCCAGATGCCCTGCTGTATCGTCGCCAGACACCGCCCGCAGGACGCCCAGAAGCTCTTAGGGCTGCGAACTTCGAGGATGATGAAGAGTGCCCCTAAAGTGGCAGCAGAGGCAGCTCAGCGTGATTTCCAAAAAGCTGTCATCCTCAGGGCAGAGGCACCGCTGCAGTGTCTCGAGTTCTGCAGGACCCCAGCGACAGCATGCAACTTCTGCCTGCTGGCTAGCTGGTCTGAGATTTCATGGAACTCGGTCAAAGCTGCTGGCTTCCTATGCAGCCAGCCCGCTATGCGCCAGGTCACATGCAGGGGCCCAGCAAGCTGCGACTCATGCGGTCCAAAAAGAGACACAATTGCTGCTCAGGCGGCAGCTGCTGGCTCCAGAGAGCCTGTCTGCTTTGTCCAGCGCTGCCTGCACCCTTGCCAAGCCAGAGAAAGCAAGACACCATGGCAAGCCACTGTGTGCTATGTCACTCCATTGGCAGGTGGCCACAAGAGGCAGAATGGCCCAAGGCCAGAAGCAGGGGGCCACACTGCTGTACCCCAGCAGCACTGTGGAGTCATCAAGGTAGCTGCCTGCACATCTCCAGCATGCCAAGGCTTGAAAGCAACCATCCGGGGCTGGGCAGCCATCACCGTGCACCTCTAAAGCTACTGTAGCACCTGCCAGCAGACTGCACCCAGTACAGCAGCTGCCACCTGGAGCTGTTTGCCCCTTGCCTTTGAATGCAGACTACGGCTCCACACAAGCTGCCTGCCACCTCATACTCACTGATACAGTAGCCACCTTAACATTTGCATGCCTCATGCAACAGCTACAGCTTGCCAGTCCAAAGTTTCACAAGACTGCTGAGACTCAGCGGCAGGATGTCTGCACTCCGCCACAGGCTGTCTACAGGATGTGGTCACCTGCCACCATGGTGTAGCCTAGCAGCTCGTGCGCTATGAGGTCCACGGGCTCATGCTTCTTGTGCAGCAGCATCAGGAAGCCCTCCAGTCCAAATGCCATGGACAGGAAGATCTGCTCCGTGCCCATTGGCAATGTCACAAAGATGCCCAGCGCGTCCACAAGGCCTGCAGGCATGGACCCATCTGAGTTTTTGCTGTGGCATGCTTGCACTTTGGACGCTGGAGCGACATGCAACGCTGTGCACGCCCCAGGCCTGCAGGCAAGCTCCATCCATGTAATTGCAGCATGCTTGCACTGGGGCCCTGAGGAAGCACGCAATGCCCAGCTCAGAAAGTGGTCTGAAGACGGTGATGCACCTGCAGGCCTAGGAGAGCCCCACTCAAGTGTGAGACTGTGACTATCAGGGACGCCTAGAGCTGGCTCCCAATGGTGTCAGCACGCACAGTGGCGGGCTGAGGGGCTCTGCCATGCTCACAGAACTCTTCAGGCAACCTCGGTTGCCAAACGCGTCCGCCAGGCTGCAGGCACCGACCCATACTGATGCTGCTGTATTTGTCGACTTCAAACAGCTGCGGCACACCTCCAAGGGTGTTTCAAAGTCCCAAGTTGAAGGTAAAGCTGCATGTGCCAGAAAACCTGCTGGAGCTGGCCGCATACCTGCGCTGTGGCGCTGCGTGCTGCTCATGAGCTGGCAATGCATGATGAGCACACCCTCGCTGCCCAATACATGGACAGCCAGCCATTGTGAAAAGATGAACGTCAGTTCAGGGGCTCAACCGTCCTGGCAGGGGCATCCATGGAAGACCCCTCTAAGGCTGCCAGCAAAGCTCCAATGCTCACCACTAGTGAAAACGCCTGGGTAGCTGGCGGCATGCTGCCAATTGTGAAGATGAGGCGCTGAGAAGCGGCCGTCTGCACAAAACAGATATCTGCAGAGGCATGGAGGAAAATCTCAGCCGGGATCTGTGATTATTGTGCTGAACCTTGTTCTGACAACCAGTGGAGCACCTTGGCAGGCACAAAGCGAGAGGGCTGAGGCAGGCCACATGACTTGCACCACGCTGGGGGGAGGCTTACGTCAGATATGCAAGATGATGTCAGGTGGCCTGGCCACAACAACAGAGCAGGCTGAATGATGCCCAGCGCTATGGCAGGATAGTCAGACAGCAGAAAGAGGCCCTGGCTGGGCAGCAGGGTAACCGCAAGCGTATGCAACAGGTCACCCCACGCACTCACAGGTAGTGGTCATGGTCGCCTCGTAGCTCCATGAAGAGCATGGAGGCCACGCCAAACACCTTGAGAAGGATCTCCAGGTACTGGACCCCCCACAGACCAAAGGATGGGAACTTGTACCAGCTGCGCGTATTGCCTGCATACCGCTTAAGGGAGCCCTTGGCCTGGGCATGCTGCCTCAGCACGTTCCAGGCCCACCACAGGCCCCAGATCAGGAAGACCATGCCAGGCCCCACCTGCAGGAAACCACATGAGCACCTTGGTCAGCACTTCACAGCAAGGATCTGGGTTACCTCAGAAGATTCCGCTGCCATGTCGGCCTCACATGACCGAGGTATGAGCCAGACCCCCCGGGTGCTCCCTGGCAGTCGTCAAGCACAGGTTTTGCTGAGGCCGTTATGTCGCTTGCCGCGTCCATTGCCATCTCCATGTCCGCCTGTGCCACGCTGCTACCTACGCTTGGACTTATGTACAGAGCGCCTGTGGGACGAAAGCCAGAAGAGTTGTTGGTTTCTTTTGTGAAGTTTACTAACGACTATGCATGCTGCCTGATTCGAGCCAATCCAAACGCCGTTGCCTCATCAAGTTCTGAGAGCCCAGATCCATATAGGCAGGTTCCAAGGGCAACCAGACACTCCTTTTTGGATGCAAGGCTTTGTTACATAGCAGTGACCAGTCCTGTTCAGGCCACCCACAATTGTCAACATGCATTTCATTACATCAAGTACAGCTGTTCAGCAGCAGTGAAAGCCTATGCAGTTCTTGGTGGTACTGCCTCGAGGATTCCACAGCATACATGCAGTCCCAATGTCGACTCTGCGTTCACTAGGGCAGAAGACGCCGCAGTCTTAGGTGGCTTTTGAAGAGCTTGCACCAAGCTTAAGCCAAGCCAATGCTCCCTGCACGTCCTCCCACCGCCACGAAAGCATCTAGGCAGCAACAGCAAAACCAACGCGCTCCTGGCCAACATCAAAGACGGTGTGGTAAGCCCCCAGGAAGATGTCCCCCAGGATCCAGATGGGGCCTGACGGCGCAGGCACATCAAGGCCCATGAAGCCAGAGATGCACTGCTCCTCGCCACCAGCTTCCACCTGCACAAAACGTTGAGCTCAGTGGGGATAGGGCGTCACTGCAGCAATGCGTATCGTCAGCTGCCACTTGCAGGGCACGCAGATCCACATTCAGCCCCATGAAGCCAGATATCACTGCTCTTTGCCACCAGCTTCCCCTCGCACAGCAAGCTGAGCTGTGGGGGGATGAGCGTGAAGATTTGCTGGTCAGAGACCAACTGGCGGCAAGCATTCTGCAGGGCAGACACGGGCATGCTTATGTGCAATGAAGCCAAGGGTGCACTGCTCCACCGACGTCTGCCGGCATCACAAAGGTTTGGGTGTGTGGGGGTTTGTCAACCGTGATTGACAGGTGAAAACCTGTGATGCTGGGCGCCAGCTGCCGCCTGCAGAGCAGCCAGAGGCACTTCCAGCCCCTTGGACAGAGATGCATTGTTTCTTGCTGCCGGGCTCCACCTGCATGACAAAGGCTGAACACAGTATGGGTGGGTCACCAAGAGTTTGAATGGAAAAATGTGATGCTTGCAGCTGGCTCTTCATGCACAGTACACCGTGAACCGAGTCTCACCTGCAGCACACAGGCCACAGATGTATGGCACGGCTGCTTGCTTGCCACATCTGTGCTCAGCTGTTTTGCTTACAAGCTCACCCCCAGAATCCTTGAACATTGAAGGGGACTACCTGCGTCGGATGCTTGAAGTTGGCATTGGGCATGCTGCTTGCTGGCTGGACAGGATCCTGGCAGCCCCAAAAGAGCAGCATCAGCAACTGACGGGCATCCCTGGCGCACAGGCAACACGTAGGGCCTGGGTGTCGGCAGAGATCTTTCAGGCCGGCTGCACTCTTACCAGCATACCGCTGCACATGTCTTCAGCGGACTGCCACTGGCGACGTGCTGCCCCTGGGACTGCTATTCCTTTCACACAACAGAGTGAAAGCAAGGGCTCACCCGCAGGACATAGTCCCTGGGCGTCAGCGGGAACTCCTTGCCCGCAATGGTGAAGCTGATGTCGGGCATGCTGTCAATCCTGTCGCAGTCCACCACTGCCTGGCTGCTGCCAAAGGACAGCAGCTCGCACAGGCCCTCCAGGCGCTCCTCAATCTGGGACAGGGTCTCATTGCTGGCCAGGGCGACCTGCAGGCAGCTCGTGCGCGTGCTCAGGTGGAGGAGGTGGGCGTGATGCAAAGTGCATCACGCCGGCTCAGAGGCTCTGTTGCCGGCGAGAGCCACCTGCCGCACCATCAGCTTTTCACCCAGCCGATGCCCATGGGCTTGCAACCTCCCCTCAGTCAGTGACAGGGCCTCATTGCCACCAGTTGTGGAGTGGGAGAGAAGCAAGGCAGCCTTGACGAGCGTCAGGCTCACCTAGCCTGGACGAAATTCTGCTTGGCGGCAACACGCTCAGGGCTCACCTTGACGTATGTCACGGCCATCTCACAGAACTGGCACTGCACGCTCTCGCCCAACTGCTTGCGCTCAGCAACAGCGTCCATGCGCTGCCTGTGCTTGGCGGGCAGGGCTGCAGCCAGACGCTGCATCAAGGCATTGTCCGGCCTCTGGTGGAGCAACTTCCTGCTGGCGGGGTCACCCTGTTGGAGGGTGGCGCTCGCGTCGCACAGGCCGATGTATGCGCACACCTGCAGCACAAGGCAGATGACCAGGAACCTCATAACGCAGCTGCCTGCTGGCAGCGCATTTCTCAGTGGGGTAGATGGCAAGGGTGTGTATTCCTGCTGGATGGTGCATTAGCGTTGCACAGGCCAAACATGCTCATTGTACACTGCCCCTGAATTCCCTGCGCAAAATGCTGGCCAGGCAGGAAACACAGAGAGCGGCATGAGCACTAGAGGTCTATGAGATCTACCGGGCTGCAAGGCAGACCAAACAACCTCAACTTTCTATGACTGCTGCCCTGAAAGACTCACCTGGTCAACAGGCATGGTGGCAATGATCTTGATGATCTGGGGCAGGTACTGTTTGACCAGGCTGCGGCACTGGGCGGGAATGACACCCTCAGCTCCAATGGCCTGCAGAGGGAACAGCCAACAGGGGAGGTCTTCCACTTGCAATCTCAATGCTAGGGCCAGGCAACAGGTTTGTGCCTCAGTGAGCGGGAGCATGAACACAATGCCCCACAATTACTCATCTTGCTGGGACAGGCCTATCCAGCATAGTACATTGCCAAGGCAGGCGCATGGCAGAAGTCAGCACACCTCATTGATTCTGGCAATCTCGTCACTAGGGCCCGTCAGCAGAGACGTCCCAGAGTCAGCGATGGCCTTGCACCCGCCCTCGCAGATGCTGCCGGCGCCTGGCACCTTAGCACCGTCCATGGCCAGCTGCCACCACCCGCGGCGAGTCACCTTGGCCCTGCAAGCAGGAGAATGTGCTGACCCTTGCTGTCATATGCAGGTGCATGACAATGAGCCAAGCCTTGATGTGTCAAGGCAGGCTCAACAAGGGCCTGGCAGGCCGACACAGCACAGCTTCTGCTCATATGTGCCAGCACCAGCAGTGGGTCATCTGGTCCCTTCAGGTGAGGCAGCCTCAAAGCATTCTTCCTCCACAGTGGAGGCTTAACACTCCCTGTGGCAGATCTGCCCAGCAGAGCAGGATCAGACTCAAGCCAGGCAGTGCCCACGCGCTCACCAGGCGTGGTCGCCCTTGAAGTGGGCAGGGTCCATGCCTCCCAGAACCAGCTCCCCTCCCTGCTGTCCCTCCACGTCACGGTTCAGCCAGAAGCTGAACACGGGCTCCTTGACCACTCCCTGGTCCAGCATTCTCTGGAAAGGAGGGGTGACTCTGCCCACAGCAATCTCTGGGAAGCCCAGCCCCTGCGGCAGTAGGATGCTGTAAGGGCTAACACGGGATTGGTCATGCTCATTCGTGAATAGGAAATCACTCCGCTCACAGCAGTCTTAGGTGAAGCAAAATATCTGCAGCCATGGGGCACCATCACAGCCAGGCGCACAGGGATGCTGCAGGTGCACTGAGGTCTGAGTCCAGTGATTAGCAGACACCTCAGGGAAGCAGAGCCTGCTTTCACGAACCTGTAAGCAAGCTCTCGGGACCACACCTCACAAGATGTGCAGAGGTGAGCCCAGCCTGCTCACCATGATCCCGTCGAATTTGGCAGCCACAAAGGCCAGCCCAGGCTCCTTGGTCGCCTCTGCAAAGGTCTGGTGCTCCACCTCCAGCGACCCAACTCTGAGGGTGTCCTCGCTCAAAAAGCCAGACAGGGAGCCGCTGCCATACTGGATGGCAAAGTCTGTGCCGTTCTCCTGCATAGCACAGGGGTGACTGTGCAAGGTGGAGGCTGTGAGAATAGATTTGTTTAAGGGACCATGGCGAGTGGCAACTTAGAAGGGCCTGTAAATATGCTGTTCTCTCTGCCATGCCAGAGGAGATGACCAGGTTTGCCGTCTGCTGTGCAGGCATGTATGGCGCAGTGGGACTCTGCTCAGGAAGAGACAACACGCAGCAGCAAGCTCTTCAGCATCAGGGAGTGACAGGCAAGCTCACCGCATATGTGGAGGAGCTGCGGGAGTCGAACTTGCGGTGCAGGTCACATGCCAGCTGCAGCCACCCACACTGGGAGGAGGGGACCCACAGGTTGGAGCTGCCGGTGTCAAACACGACCATGAACTTCTGCGCCGGTGTTCCCAGCCCGACCTCTCCATAATACTGCACGGGAGCAGGGCAACAGGTGCATGCTTTGGCTTCATCGAAGGGGCTGCAGCTGTGAGGCGTGCAGCAACGTTCTAAGCTGCATAGTGGGAAGCAACAATGATTGCTTTCACAAAGCAGATGCAGCAATGCTTTGCCACAAGGTCGTCCCTGGAGCCAGCAGAACGACTATTGACACAGTCAGCTCAACCTATACACGCCCTAGTTGGCACCGTGCGCCCCCAAATCAGGGCGCCTGCCTGAGATTTACATGTGTACATGCACTCCCTGGATCAGGATCATCCAGGCGTGGCGGTGGCACACAGCACACCTGAGCATCCAGGAAGTTGAGGATAGGAATGTCCTCCCCACTGTTGCTCTGCAGGAGGCGCTGCTGCAGGGCCTGCCGCTGCTGCTGCAGGTCGTCTGCATGCAGAGGCCTCTTGTGCAGCGTCACCCTCGACAAGCCTGATTGATCGGCGCTGGCAAGCAGTGAACCTGCCAGCAATGATAGTGCTACTGCTGCCCTCATCTTGCTTTCGGAAGTTAATCGAAGCTGCGTCTTCCCGGGCAGTTTAAGGAAACTCTTTACCAGATCTCAGAATACCAGCATGCAGACCTTGCAGGCATTGTCCAGCTGCCCGTATGCACAGAGGAAGGTCAGGCCTAGATGTGGTGAGTTCTGCCAGCCTGCATTGCTGAGTGTGGTGACTTGACAGTGCTCCAAATGCAGGGCGCTCGCAGCAGCCTTTAGGCTGCCAACCAGTACACGCATTGAGCTGCATTGCTGACTGCAGGGCCGCAGTATGCATTCAGAGCCTCCGCTTCCCGGCAGCCAGCAATCCGCTGCTCCAAGCAATCCCCGCAGCGGCCTGGAGCAGACCTCACACGCAGGCAACTGCTCCTCAGCATGTCTGCTGTCGGCGGGGCACTGCAGCTGCATGCACCGCAGCTAGCCAGTAAGTGATAAGGCACCGGCATGTCAGCTTTCTTGTGCTCTGAATGTGTTGGAGCCTCCCTCTTTGCACTGCAGATGCTGCAGGCGATGTGATGCACTATGAGGACGCTCTAGACAAGTTCTCCCTTGATGTGCCCAGTGGTGAGCCAGTTGCCCCTGCAAACTGTGGCGTCAGCCAACAACCTCAGGACAGCTGAAGCAGGCCATTTCTTCTTGATCACAGAGGGACCGTAACACCCTGTTTCTGCCCGTGTTCACACCAGCACAGTAGTGGCTCGTACTGCATCCTGCCATCATGTCACACTGCCTTGGGTCAACTGCAGACTGGCAAAACGGTGAAGGCCAGGCATCGGCCAGCCAAGGCTTCACAGGAGCGGCCGGCACCCGCAGGGCTATAGCATGGTGAGTGTCATGGCAGTCCTCAGAATCAGTTTGCTTTACACGGCTTGGCCGTGAATGTGTTGGCTGTGCTGCAGAACCCAGGGTGCATGCAAACCAGTACTCAGTCTCGTACTGTGCAGCACCCTGGGCTGACATCAGCATGGCAGCTGTGCAGGGCAAACATTCAATGCTCTGAGCTGTTTTTAAGGCTGGCACACTGACTGTGCCGCAGGTACGTGGACGGAAACAGCGACACCAATGTGACAGTGGTCTGCACCAATGTGGGAGCAGGCAAGCTTGCCTGGCACCTAGTCGCCCTGTCATATTGCAAGCTGTGCCTTGGCTTGCGCACTGCCAGAGCGGCAACCTGCTTGCCCGCTTCCTTGAGAGCAGCCATTGCCTCCAACTAACGGGCAGGCCATGTGAGCCACTGCCATTCCAGCATGGTCTTGCTGCGTCAGCTTCTGAGTCCTGTTGAAACCCCTGCCCCTGGCTCCCAGGCTGTGGCTGCCCGCCGTACACAGAGCTCGCCACCACCCGCCGGTCCTGTTGCCAGACCCCTCTGCAGACACACGCTGCAAGTACACTCTCCTGCTCATCAGGTTGCACAAACAAGACTGTGCAGGCGCCCTATACACATATACACTGTGCCCCCCACGTGCACTGACTCAGACAGCTGTGGCCCCCACCCCTGCAGACTACACCAACCTGGGCAGCTTTGGGGACGCTGAGCAGTTTGGGAACAACATGGTGGCCCAGATGGACCGCAGCTTCATGAACCGGTCACCCTGGAAGCCCAAGCAGCCAGTGCAGGTGGGGCAATGCACTGCCCTGGCTTGAAAGTCTTCCACTGTCCCTGATTAAGGAGCCATTGACGTTGTGACTTAGGGGGCGAAGGGGTCGCAAGAGTGCTGTCTTGAGGGGCGCCAAAGTCGTGGCATGGCAATGTTGGACACACTGCTCAAGCATGGTGCTGGACGTACTACACAAGCATGATGCTGCATGGAGGCTGGTGCCACTCATCGTCAGGCACAACGTCTCAGTTTGGGGATGATGGTCCTGACCTCCTGTGCTGTGCGGCACAAAGGCTATGTGCTGTAAAGCGGGGGTCAGCTTGCACCACCGGCTCATGATGGTTCTCAGGCACTTTGTTGGGCATTGCTGCTATCGTCAGCCTTGAACTTGTCAGCAATCAGAGCTAGTGGCTGCTACACCTCTGCATACATATTGACGCCTTTATGTGTACAGCTTGCTCAGGGCGGGTCACCCGCTGGGCCTGAACAGCAACCCTTTCCTGTTGTGCAGGGCAGTGACTTGCCTTGGCTGATGTGCTGTGCAGCAGGGCACTGATGGGTCCCCTGGCCAGGGCCGTGACTTGCTTCAGCTCACCTACTGTGCAGGAGACCGATGCGCTTCAGCTCACCTACTGTGCAGGACACCAATAGGTCTCAGCTCACCTGTTGTGCAGGACACCAATAGGCCTCAGCTACCTTCCGTGCAGGTTGTCACTGATGGGCACCAGCTTTTCTGCATTGCAGATGGTGCAGCAAAGCGACTGGGCTTTCTGCTGTGCAGGCCCTTGACTGGCCCCAGCTGCCATCCCGGGTGCAGCTGCTGACCCTGGGCAGCCCCCTGTGCCCCCCTGCGCTGTGCATGTCCTATGCCAACCACCACAAGCAGGCAAGCCTCCACAGGGGTTGAGGGCTGCTGGTGGATCTGGTGGTGTCGCAGGTGTTGATCGTGCCTGGCAGCGTGAGCAGTGTGCCCGCCCACAGGTCAGGCGCCAGCCATGCACAGCCTGCACTCTGTGCTTGCAGGAGGCCTCTCTCGTCGAGGCGAAGTCGCGATCGGGCAGCTACTACATTGAGTACACGGTGAGCTGTCTTCAAAATGCTCGAGGAGTCCCCATGCTGTGCACTTGTGCACCATGACTAGATGCACTGGTCTCTGCTGCTGGCACCCCACACGTGGTGCTGCTGCCCACAAGTGCAGTGGTCGGGTGTCATTGCTGCTGGCGGCAAGCAGTTCTTTGAATTTGGAGACTTAGCAAGGCTGGGGATTGCCCTAGGGCTTTCTGGCGCTACACATGGGCTGCTCACTGTTTTGAGAGGACATGTGCAAACTTCAGGTCAGGAAGCCTGATCAGGATGAGCGGCACTTGTTCAGTGTGGTCTCCTTGGGCTTCAATGGGCGGTACAACCGCATGCTCACCCTCACGGCACAGTGCAAGGAGTCCGAGCTTAACCAGTGGGAGGGCAAGCTGCAGAGCATCCTTAAGACTTTTAAGCCTCCGAAAGTGGTCGTTTGAGAAGACATGTTGAGAGCAGACAATTTTGCTGGCCGATGATTTTCTGTTGAACAAACCCCTCTCCCAGTACTTGTCGTCTTTCTTGGCGCTGGGCTTATTCAGAGGTGCTATGTGTCGTACTGTGTGCTGCTGGCTCTTAATGGCCACGATGCCATTGGTGGGGATCGCCAGCAGCCTTGAGATCCAAGATCTGGCAGATGAAGATTGGCAGCTCTGCAATGCCAATGGCAGCCTGAAGATGCCAGTGACCCTGCCAACGTACACTTTGCAGGCCCTGCAGGAACAAGGTCACATTGGCAATCCACTGTTCAGGTGCTGCCCGGCCTCTGTCATGACCACACCAGCCCTCAGGCTGCAGTACCCGTAGCCATGCTGAGTGCCACTGGAGCCAGTCCCTTGTACCTGCGGGTGGTGCCTAGATGCCTCCACACCTGTTGAGCCCCAGCGGATGCGCTGTGATGTCTCAGGTACAACGAGCACAGCCTGAGGTGGACCGCCGAGGAGGACTGGGAGTTCTCCTGCACCCTGGATGTACCTCCCAGCATGCTGGAGCATCCCCACATCGACATGGTTCTCACAGGCATCGACACAGTAGCGGACATCAGCGTCAACGGGCAACTCGCAGGGAGCTGCGGCAATGCCTTCAGGTGGGCAGATGTTTTGAGAGGCTGCAGCAGTCCTGTACTTGCCATGCTGTTGGGGACAGCATGGGAGCAGCTCCATTTGTGTCATGGGGCTCTAAGGCATCTGCACAGTTGCAAACCTTGCTGTGAGCAGGAGGCATGCAGACCTCTACCAGTGCGTCCAGGTGAGCAGGCCTTGTGCAGTCACTGCTGCAAGGCTCCTCAACATGTGCTGTAACGCTGCTCAAATGGGAAGCAGGTGGGCCCTAAAGGAACAGGGTTGCTGCCGTGCTCCTCAGCGGTCAGGTGAGACGCCCCTGAGCAGATCAGACTGGATGAGCTGGCCTGGCTGAGCGGCTGCAGGCAGAGGTATAGGTGCGCAGCACTGTTCCACTGGTTTGGCTGAGCAGATGTAGATGTGAAGTGCCATGCATCAGGCAGCATGCACACAGCCGGGGCGCAGCTCAGCACATATGAATGTGGCAAGTCCACTTGTAAGCAATGAGGCCGTGGCAGCTCCACAGGACCACCTGAGCACCGCTCGCTTCCTGCAAGGAGCAATTCTGAGCTGCTCCTTCACAAGTCAGCAAGATGAGGCACCTTGCGTGCCAATTGAAATGATAGAAGGGCTGACCTGCAGGGAGCATGTGCTTCCAGTCAAGAAGCTGCTCTCCAGTGGCCGCAACACCATCTCCATCACCATCCACCCAGCGCCACAGGAGGCTAGAACGCGTGCAGAGGCCTATCCCTATGAGGTCCCCACGATGGAGGTGAGCTGCATGCCAGCTACAGCTGGGCCACATGGCCGAGGCGCCAGCCCCTCTGCCTGACCTCGCAATTGAGCTTGCTGCCCACCTTGCTGTGTGCCCCTGCAGCTGGGCCACATGCGTGAGTGGCCAGCCCGTCCGCCTGGCCTCGCGATCAAACTTGCTGCCCACTTTGCTGTGTGCACCTGCAGTTGGACCACATGCTGCCCCATTGGAACTTCCTGCGCAAGACCGCGTCAGACTTTGGTTGGGACTGGGGGCCTGCCTTTGCTCCCTCGGGCATCTATGGTGGGGTGCAGCTCAAGGCCTACAGCGCAGCGCACATGACAGGTTTGCGCCCTTCTTTGGCCCAGACTGGTGCCTCAGGGTTTGCGAGGGGTCTCAAGGCTGCAATCATGCATGCTTGTGAAGCCTGCTGCCAGCTGTCTGCATCACACCACTTGATGCCACCATGCAGCATGTCCTGCAGCGCAAGCACCACTGCGAAGGAATGTGCATGTAGACCAGGGTATATTGAACTTTGCAGTACCTGACCATGGCTGGCGCTGCCTGTGGGGGTTGTGACCTTGAGTGCTGCTTGTGCAAGCCTGCTTGGCCAAGTCTTGATGGGACATGTGCTTGCCTTGCAGCCTCCAACATACTCCAATGCAAGCCCAGCACTTGATCTGTTTCGTCACACTTGCTATCGTCCAAGGTGCCTCCAGCAGTGTGCCGATGGATGTACTTGCTCCTGCAGCGCTGAATGTGCGCCAGCACCACCACAGCGCCGCCTCGATCTCTGTCAGCATTGACGCCGTCCTGCAAGCAGCGCACGCCGGCGAGTCAGGCTGCCTGCGGGCGGCGTGCGACTCACGCCCCGAGTGGAGCGCTGTGAAGCACGTGCACCTGCACAGGGCTGGCCAGAGCGTGGCCACTCTGCAGGTCAGCTGTAGTCTGAGAGGCATGTGGGCCTGCGAACTCTCTTGCCTGATGGGGATTGCACAGGGCAGGTCAGCATGAGGCCAAGCTGCATGCATCTGTGGCCTGAGAGGCATCTGGGCAACAATCATGTGGAGCTGCCCGTTGCTTGAACTTTGCGAGTTCCTGCGGCAGATCCCTCCTGGCTGAGCACTGCAGGATGATGCAGTCTCCCGCAAAGCTAGGTGCAGGTGTTGCCTTCATCTTGGGAGTGTCCTGCCCTACCAAGCTGCCTGGAAGGAAGATCACAGCAGCTAGCTTTGCTGAGTTGTGTGCACACGTGGGGTGGTCTGCTGTGTGTGGCGCCAGCGGCATCCTGCAGCAGGCATGGGGCTGCCTGCAGCAGTGCTGCATCTCTATACATCTCCTGCTGTGCAGATCTGCCTGGTGCCGCTCATGACCTTGCACGCCCACACCCTGTGCGCAGCGGTGCTGTGCTTGGGCATGCCTCAGCCTGCCTGGCATGCTGATGCCCCTGGCACCCCTGCGCGACCTCTGGTGGCCACATGCTGCTTCCAGCAGTGCTGACGCTCACCTGGGTTTTCCTGCCGTGCAGATGCCTTTGGAGCCGCCCTATGACCTCTGGTGGCCGCACGGCCATGGGGAGCAGCCTTTGTACGACTTCACAGTCACCTTCACCCCCAGTTGCAACCAGACTAACCCAGCCACCTCTGTGACACCCCTCTGTGGCAATGCAACCCATCTGCAGCCATGTCCAGCAGCCGGGGTTGCCCAACACCCCATCCTTCAGCCTGGCAGGAAAGACGGGGAGGGCCATGGCACGGGGGCAGACTGGGGCGAGGTGCACGGCACAGTGCTGCACCGGCGTGTGGGCCTTCGGCATGTTGAGCTGAGGCGGGACCCTGTGGACACGGGCCAGCTCTTCTACTTTGCGGTGAACGGCCAGCCCGTCTTTGCCAAAGGTGGGTGATTCAGGGATGCATATGTGCCAGGCTTCCTGCGTGCCTGGCTGCTGGCAGTGTTGTTTCAGCAAGTCAAACTCGAGGAAGCAAAGGCGCCTTGTGCTTCAAGTGACTGCATATCTGCTCTGCGCATCTCGTGTTGTAATTTACAAGTTTACTGATGTGGCTCTCACCGCCACATGTCTGACTGTCGGGCTGGTCCCTCTGCTCGCAGGTGCCAACATGAACCCCGCCGGCATCCTGCTCATGCAAGTCTCAGCAGCGCTGCCAACATTGCTCTGCAGGTACCAACATGATCCCAATCGATACAGGGCCACCCCAGAGCGCCACGTTGAGGCATGTCACCATTGCACTGCAGGTGCCAACATGATCCCTGCCGACATCCTGCCCACGCGCGCTACCCCTGAGCGCTATGCAGACCTGGTGAACAGCGCTGTGGCCGCCCACATGAACATGATTCGCGTCTGGGGCGGCGGCATCTACCCACCTCGCCAGTTCTATGACCTGTGCGACGAGGCTGGGCTGCTGGTGTGGCAGGAGGCCATCTTTGCCTGCTCTGTCTACCCGAGGGACAAAGCTTTCCTCTCAGAGGTGAGGCCTGCTCAGCTGCAGGCTGCGCATGAGGGCTGACATCGAATCTGGTCAGCTGAACACGCTTTGTCAGTTGCCCTGTAGGTACAGCAGGAGGTGCAGTGGCAGGTGCGGCGCACCTCCTGGCATCCCTCAGTGGTCATCTGGGGCGGAAACAACGAGATTGAGATTGCCATGGGGAACTGGTTCCAGCCCACAGTGGACAACCCACGCCTCTACATTGCTGATTATGTGGAGCTGTTTCTGAACACTGTGGAGGCAGCAGTGGCGGGTGTGAACCCGCAGCTCATCTTCGTGGACTCCAGCCCCTCCAATGGGCTCATAAGCCAAAATCCCTATGTCAAGAGGTGAGCCTGTGGAAACCCAGATGCCAAAAAGGCATTCATTCCAGGTCAAGAGGTGAGCCTGTGGGAAGCCACATACTGAGAAGGCATCTGTTTCATGTCAAGTGCTG
Source organism: Asterochloris sp. CNOR1 (assembly GCA_963969365.1). Lineage (NCBI taxonomy): Eukaryota > Viridiplantae > Chlorophyta > Trebouxiophyceae > Trebouxiales > Trebouxiaceae > Asterochloris > Asterochloris sp. CNOR1. The sequence goes on along the minus strand of OZ017763.1, from coordinate 1,615,856 downwards.
ACAAGGCAGCTGCTCAACCACAAGCCCAGCAGCTGTTCCGGACTGCAGTGGTGCCAGCGGTGGCGATTGCAGACCTGCAGATGGATCTAAGTGGCCTGTAGCAAATCCCTATCAAGTGACCACATCCCTGGTTGTGGTCAGGGCACCCATCGCAGCTGGCCGCTCTGAACGCCTCCCACCTCTCCCTTGCAGTCCTTCATCACAAGTGCTCAGGGAGTGCATACCATTGTGACATCCTCACCTATTGCACTACAAATAAGAGTTGTAAAGGAGCTGGGTCAGGTGCTGTTGCTCAATTTTCCCAGAGACTGTGGAGCGCCTGCATTGCTCCACAATGTAGGCAAGAGCAATTAAAGTGGCATCAGCCCAGTGTGACACCACCCCTTCCCACACTGCTCCTACAGACGCCCCTCTGCTGCAGGTGGGAGCCCTGACCAGAGCAGAACTGAGGGGCAGGCGTGCCAGGGGCATGGGCTTGCCCAGCGCCTTCTGAGCTGTCTCTGGTGGTCGCAGGTGGGGTGATGGCCAGAGCAAGCAGTATGGCGACATCCACTTCTACAGTTACGACAAGGACGGCTTTGACCCTGCCACCTATCCCAAGCCGCGCTTTGTCTCAGAGTTTGGGTATGAAAGCCTGCCCTCATGGTTTGTGTACCAGGGCGTCACCCAGCAAGAGGACTGGAGCCGGGAGTCCAACATGACGGAGTTCAGGTCAGCCACAGTGGAACCACACTAGCCTTGTCAGATGCCACTAAAGCAAGCCACGTGGTAGGTGCTGTCTTGCTGCTGAAGCTGCTGCAATCTTTGTCAATCAGCAGCAGAAAAGTGGAGCTGGCAGCCTCATAGGATGCTTTCCAGGTGAGGAGCTGATACATCTTGGGGTGCACATACCAGGCTTGAGATGCCCAGCTGGAGGACAGAGATGGGAGTCCCAGCATTTCCACTATATTCAAGTCAGTGTAAGTAGCCACTGATCCACCAGGCAGGCCTTGCATTCAGATCTGCAGTGGTGTTGGGCGTGGCCTGGCAGGACGAACCAGGAGTGCAACCTGACTGTGAGCAGGTCAGCTGCCACTGGCACCATTTCGCTTTACTTGCATCTGCTCCATTGGTATATCTCTTGCAGCCTGTGGGCGCTGCGCCTTGCATCTGCAGCATACGACCAGCACATGCTGTTGAGGGCGAACTCTGCTGGCGGCGCCAGCCGCACTGCTGGGTGGGACTGAAAGGGTGGGCTTGGCTGGCAGTCCACCCATGGTGCCAAGCTCAGGTGCCTGACTGTCTGCCAGGACAGACCTGCCAGGGTAAAGCAAAACATATTGGCCGCTGGCTTTGTACTGGTGCAGATGTGGTGGGCACAGCTTACTTGATGTTCTGTCCCCAGAAGACCTGGTGGCAGCAGCGCTGGTCAACTGCACGCTACCACCTGCCCAGCACCCAACCATCTGTGCCTGGCAGCTGTTGACACTCGTCTGCTGGACTGTGTGCACCGCGGAGTGATCCACCTGCAAGCCAATATGCAATGCTGGTCATCTTGTAATCTCATTCCTGTGCAGTGCAGGGTGCGCCACCCAAAGGGCGACGTGCAGGTCTTCAGCAGGCCAATACCTGCTGGATGGCAACAATCACTCCTGTGTGCTGCGCGCTGCAGGATGCGCCACCCAGAGGGGAACATGCAGCTGCTGCAGCAGGCTCAGATGCACTTCAAGGTGCCCCCTGCACAGGCAGGGTCGGCAGGTACTGACCAGACCAGGTGTGTGTGGTGACTCCACGAGCATGTGACGGGCTGGCGCCCCAAACGGAGCAGCAGCAGCAGCCAACAGCAGGCATGCGCTTGGGCCCCGTCCCGCATCTGCACTCAGCAACAGCTGTGCAGCCATCAGGATACTGTTGCAGCAAGTACCAGTTGTGCTAGATGTGCAGTGCCTGGATGATCAACTGAGTAGGTGCAGACCCGCTGCTCGTGGAGCCTGAGCAGACGTCTTGTGGTGTGCAGCTGATAGCAAGTGCCTCCCACTGCACGCTTCTCTGCCCCGGCAAGCCAGCAATTGATTGTTCTGCTAGCTCTTGCTAGTCACCTCATTGGGCATGTTCACTACCTGACACAGCCCTGACAACTGCCAGCACTCAGTAGCATAAGCCCGTGACCACCGTGACTGGCCCTGCAAAGCTGGTGCAGCTGTGACTCTGAGTAACTCACGTGCATTGCAGGTATAGTCTCAGAAATGGCCTGACAGACCTAGCTGCTCTGCAGGCTGTTCCAACTGTGGCTCTACCTGACGCAAGTGCAGCAGGCTGTGACCTATCATACAGCGCTGGAGCACTGGCGCCGCTTGAAAGGCGTCCCGGAGGTTCAGACCATGGGCATCCTCTACTGGCAGCTAAACGACATCTGGCCGGTTGGTGGTGGACTCAGACGTGGCCAACACCCCCAACACTGTTGTGCATTCCCTCCCAGCAGCTGCACGACTATTGGCGGGCGGCTACCAGATAGCCGCCCATCTGCACGTTACAGGACAAGGCTGGCATGTGTTCCTCGCAGGGGCCAATGCTATGCTATGCTTCACAAGAGGGGGCCTTGTTGAAGCAAGCTGAGTGTTCACAGCAGATGCTTTGACACTGAACATCCACCCTGGCTGTGCTGTTTGTGCTGCATGGGGCTTCATGGGACTTTGGTGTCCATGCATGGCGCCCTGCCTGGCATAACAAGCCAGAGCTGCACGTTGTTGCTGGCAGGGACATTGTGGAGCACCTTGGGGCCGTCCCTGGTGCCTGCTGCCTGGCCCAGCTTCTCTGCATGCCAGAGATGTTTGTCCGTCCTGCAGGGGCACATCCTTGTGCAGGCTGGGCTTTGGATGCCATCACTGGTGCCTGCTGCGTGGCTTAGCATCCCCCATCATGCCAGAGCTGCACAATCTTGCTGCGCAGGGCACCCTGGAGCGGGCTGGACTCTGGATGCCATCACTGGTGCTTGTTGCATGGCTTGGCATCCCACATCAAGCCAGTGCTGCACATCTTTGCTGCAGGGGGCATCCTGGAGCGGGCTGGACTTTGGGGGTCACTGGCGCCTGCTGCACTACAGCCTGAAGCGGATCTTTGCCCCAGTCCTGGTCTCTGCCTATTGGGACCGTGAAGACAGCTCAGTCAGTGTCTGGGTGGTCAGCGACTTGAACAAGCCCGTCACAGGTAAGCTCGTCCCAGGCTACAACAGTTTGTCTTGCCTTGTGCCTCCCACAGAGAGCTCAGCCCATGCCCAGGTTGCCAGCAACTGGCGCATACCTGACACAGGTACAGCCTGAGGCCAGGTGCTCTCCTTATTGCAATTTCGGTCCTGAGGCAGGCATGTCTCAAGAAGCTCAGTGCGTGGGAATGGAAAGTAAGCAGACCAGGACAAGACCCAAACTCAGTGCGCAAGGAATGGAAAGTCAGCAGACCTGGACAAGACCAACCCTGGAAGGCCAGATGGCAGCAAGCCCTTTGGTCTATGACTGCTGGCCATGAGCAGCTGCATGGCCCATGGCTTGTAGCTAGCAACCTGCCCGTATTCCAGCTGGCTCACAAAAAGGGAGGCCTGGCAGTTATTTCACCCTTGGAGCAGTGTCCCTGGCCTGCAGGTGGCTGCCTTTCACTTCCCCATAAGGCCGCTCACGGTCAGCTGAGGTCCAGAATAAGAGATGCAGCAGCACAGTGCCCTCTCTGGCTGCAGGCAACATCACTGTGGAGCTGCTCAGCCTGGACCAGCACGAGGGCAATGCCTCCTCTGCCATACACCAGCAAGACTTCCAGCTGCAGCCACAGGAGGCGAGGGAGCTCTGGAGGAAATCTGTGGATGATATTCTCAATGCTGGGGGCTGCACAGCTGGAGACTGCTTCATGCACGTGACTCTCCAGCATAGGGCAGCTGACAGCAGCCATGCCGCTACGTATGCAATGGACGCAGCCAGCAGCCGCAACATTGCACTGCATTCACCTGAGGCAGCCAGTGGCAGCCACGCAGCTGCGCACCCCGCACCGCCTGGGGCTCGGCGCCTCAGCTACCTCAAGTCCAGCCCGCCGCCAAGCCGGCTGGAAACGCGACCAGCCACCATCAGGGTGAACATCAGGGCAGTGGCTGTCACAGGCGAGCCAGGGCCCAGCAGGCAGCTTGAGGCGGCACAGACAGAGCAGGTGCCATCAGAGCCGGCCCCAATCAGGCATCACCACCCTCCCTTAGCTGACACAGCCAGCGGTGGCCCTGAGCGTGCCTCCAGCGGCAATGTGGGCAGGCACTCGTTGAACAGAGCAGCCGGCAGGCACGCCGAGGCGGCAGCCGGCTCAATGCTGCTGGATGCCCAGCCTGCTGATGATTTGGCGGCACAGCCTGAATCAAGCAGTAGTCAAGTCTTCTTAACAGAATTCAAAGACCTCAACTTGCCCCTACAGCCTGAAGTGCAGGTCAGTGCTGCGCAGCTCCTCAACTCTCACATGGTCCAGTTTGAGCTGCGCTGCTCAAGTGTCGCCCTCTTTGTGGCTCTCGACAGCCCTGTGACTGGCAGATTCAGTAACAACAACATTCTGCTGCTGCCCTGGCAGCCCCAGACGCTTGCATTCTTGGCTGATGCCCCACTAGCGTCTGCAGATGAATTTGCCTCCTCCATGCACATCACAAGCCTGGCAGATTCTGTTGCGGCGACCTAACACTCATCACTTCAACCAGTGTGCTCCACAACCGAATGGCCACATTGACCAGTTGGACTTTATTCAAAATCAGTTCAAAACAGTGTCCAGCAGAAGAGTTTTATATTTTTTGTGGTAGATTCATGATCTTTTCAGACACACGTGAAAAAGGGCTTTCCACGCGGCCATCGGTCCACCCACGAACTGCAACAAGGTGAGATATTGTCCATGGCTGCAAATGGTCAGGAGGTGATCCTGTTGGCATGTGGAAGGTGTCCGGATGCAGTAGCACCTGAGGCCAATCTGACCTTGCTTTGGCCGAGATCTGCCTCTCAAGGATGGACTGTGCGTTCTGCTGAAGGCTGCCATTTGTGGCCTTGCTATGATCACATAAGCCTACGTAAACATGGTTCCTGATCAACTATGGTGGCAGGGCTTGCATGCTCTGGCTCCCTTAGATTCAAGGAGGGCATACTGCCATGCAGGCCCACTCTGATCCCACGGCGAGTCTAAGCAGCAAGTGACCCTCGCTGATTCATCAAAGTGAGCTGGTTGGCCGCTTTTCATGCATGTCAAAGCTTTGCTGCTGCACGTCTTGCACACTTTCCGGGACGACGCCTGATTGCAATTGACGGGGTCTGTGGACAACATTTAGCTGGGTGTTAGATATTTTTATTGCAGTGCCCAGAAGACACCACTGACAGCATGCAAGCCTCTCAACACCTTGCACCAAGCACCAAGCGGCGTCGCTCTGGCATGCAGGCAGGTGGTAGCAAGGCGTGCATTTTTGCAAGATGGTGGTCAAGACATCAAGAGATGGCCATGCACTCATCAAGGCCCTCTTCACAGAAAGCTGCGGCATTCTGACATTCCTCAAGGTACCAGAGTGTTTGTTGCAGTACATCGTCGTCTGCCTTGTAATGCCAGTGTGATAGGTGCCTGATGGCATTCCCTTAGTGCCAACGCACAAGGCACTTGGCCTGTTCCTGAGCAAATGGCACTCTTTCCAGATCCACAAGCGTGCACTTGCGCTGCAGGCAATTGCTGCTGAGTACTTCTTCACGCTCATGTTCATCTTTCTGGCCACTGGGACAGTCACTTCAGGCTGCCATTCTGCAGACACAGGCAAGGGCCTTGTTCTGTGATGTTGTGCCTTCCAGTCACATATCTGATGAGATCTCTCTCCCTCCCTTGCAGTTGCCTCTTCCGGCTCTGGTGGCAACACAGCCCTGAAGAATGTGGTGCCTGGATCCTGCTTTGTGGGGAACACAACCTCACTCCTGAACATTGCGTTCGCATTTGGGTTCAGCATTGCAGTCATGGTGTATGGTGCAGCCTCCTTCAGTGGTGAGCATCGTCTCTGCTCCTCTCCGCGCCCGAGAGCAACCCCTCAGCTACTGCTGACCACTGGACTGCCCTCGTAGGTGGTCACCTGAACCCTGCTGTGACCCTGGGCTTTGTCATCACTGCCAGGATCTCCATACCGCGTGCCTTTCTTTACATGATCTTCCAGTGCCTGGGCGCTTGCACTGGCTCAGCACTCGTCAAAGCGGTACGGCAAAATTCGCACATGTGATCTCAACATCAGCGCTGTGTGCATGCAGATGTGCTTGTGGCACCCATGGTGCTCACTCACTGCGCTTGTGCTTCATGCAGATTGACCCTTCTGGCTTTACTGCTGCGCTGGGTGCTGCCAACCATCTCAACACTGCCAACGATGTCATTGCCCGCCAGGGTTGGGGCACCGAGACCTTGCTGACCTGTTTCCTGGTCTTCATCGTGTTTGCTGCCACCGACGCTCAGCGGGCTGTGAGCACCGCCCATCTGCCGGTGAGTGTACGAGTTGGCTGCTGCGGCCAGTCAAAGGGAGTTGCCTTCAGCAACGATGATACCCACAAAGCTGGCTTGAAAGCTTGATGCTGAAAACAGTGAAAGTGAACGTCGGAGCTGAGCAGGCTTGTCATTTGCCTCGCAGATTCTGGCTCCCCTGGCCATTGGGTTGACTGTGTTCCTGGCCCACTTGGTGGCCATACCAATTGATGGGTGCAGGTGAGCCATCTGCTTTGTGTCAGGATTTGCACTGCTGCCATGCGCCTTTTTGAGCACCACAACTTTGGCATGCGTCACCCTGCAATCATCACCCTGCCCATGAGATTGTGGTGTTGTTATCAGCACACTAGCTGGCCTGGGGTTATAATTTAGTCATCACCACAGATTGCAACCCTGCCCATGCAGCATCAACCCAGCACGCTCCTTTGGGACCTCAGCAGTTGCCCATACATGGACCAACCAGTGGGTGTTCTGGGTGGGGCCTTTCAGCGGAGCCATCTTGGCGGCCGCTATATATGAGGGCTTCTTCCGGGACCGCACAGATCAGGTGAGAGCAGCCTTCTTCCTATTGACTGCCGTGTTCGTGCTGGGACTACCCCTGCAGCACCTTGAAAGGCTCAGAGCATGCACTGGTGGATGCAGACTTTTGACACCCCTGAGGACCAGGAGACCGAAGGCGAGGCCCCAGCTGGGAAAATGTCATTGCCTGCTTTCTCAGGCATGCGTGGCCAGCAGGAGACGTCCAGCATGCCAGACCAGCACAAGGGCGCGGCGCCCCACGCACTGGCTCACAATGACAGTGCCAGCCTCGACACTGTTGTCTAAGGTGGCGGATAACAGCCATCGACAGACGCGTTTCACCAAGACAAGCCTTTGTTCGCCACGTGTGTGTGTCCCACAGCCTCTTTTTGCCCCCGCTTTTGTTTTTGCTCAGGCAGACGCAGCATATACCCCTCAGCAGCAAGCTGCATGCTAAAAGATTGCATTCTTAGCATGCAACCCTGCCTGTTGTCCAAGCATATATCATGTTGCACACCAGGTCTTGCCCTGCATGGCTGCCCCTAATCTTGGACTGCTCTGCTTTCCCCTCATCGTGTACTGCTCTGCTTTCCCATCGGCGCATATTTGTATGTATACTGGTCTTTGGTCCCCGTCAGAGGTGTCGACTGTTACACCATTTTCTCCCTGCGGACTTTTGGTTCGTCCATGTACTGGCCTCTGGTGCTGCCTGTCAGCAGTGTGGTATTGCTGCCTGTGATGCAGGCCCTGCTCTCTGAACAATACTTTGGGCACTTTGAACTATCAGAACCTCTGTTTGTGTATGCACAGATTCCCAATCTTGCCTATTGTGGCCTCTTTATGCTAATTGTGATACAGTTGAGCGATATGCTGCTCAGCTGAGCACAGAGGGCCCAAGAAGGCCTGAGGGTTTGTGACAGCAATACTGCTGGCAGCAGACAAGGCAACTAAGCGCTCCTGTTGCATACCGTTTGGTGAGCATAGGAACCTTGCGTTGCAATGGCTCAGGGTGCTGTAGGGATTGCATAACCCTGTAACAGAGGTCCTTCAGTGATTGAAACCCCAGTGGCCAAAGGGATCCACATATCATTGCAGCTCCAGTGGCAGCATGCTGCTGCTGCCACAAACATGTTCCTGCTGCTTTGACTCCATGGACTCTGCCCTGCAATTGCTCGAGTGACACAGCAGCCTGCATGATCTTCACCAGTGGCTACCATCTTGGCAGCCTCAGATCCATGCTGCACAATACAGCTACAGCGAATGCATTCTCTTTCAAAAGGAAAGCTTGGTGAGGTGCAAACAAGCTCAATTGCTTGCGCAGACACCTCAGCTGCTCCCTCCCAGCAACATTATTGCAGGTTTGGTACAGGAGCTGCATGTTCCTGGAGCTGCATCGCTCCAGTCTAGAACAATCAAGCCGCGGCCTGGAAGCTGGGTGAGTAGGAGGTTTATGACTCCCCTTCTTTTCAGGCGACTCGACAGCCGCTTCCGCTTGCTAGGCAGCAGCCCTACTCCCACCAAGGGCTGTCATGAAGGGAACTCAGAGAAAGAATTTTAATGGCAAGGCGGGCGAGAACGCTGGGGTGCCCAAGTACAAGCAGGTCTTGAAGAATTTGTTTACAGAGCAGGTGGGCGCAGAGCAGTAGCACGAAGGCTGACCTCCAAGCTGATCTGCACAGCTGGGGTGCCAGCTCACCCATTCAGGCGCCCCTAAGCCTGCAGCACCTTATGTTGAGATGGTAGGAATATGCATTGACAAGTTTGTACGGTGTTTGCAGGCTGCCGTTGGGACCATTCTCAAGGTACGCGCCAGCTCTCAGCATTTTGGGGTCTGCTTGTCGGCCGCCGCTGACAGCATTCTGCTGCACTGTGATGCACCCCGCTCTGGACCGGCTTCCAGCATGTATGCTGGGCAATTCAGCCAGCCAGTCCTAGCAAGAAGGAGCATGCCTCCCTGCAGGCATTCCTCGCTGAGTACCTCTTCACCACACTGTTCATCTTCTTGGCCACTGGCACCATCACCAGTGGCTGCCACACTGCTGACACAGGTGGAAGACAGTTTTGGGAGAGCTGCATGCATTAGTCGGCGCCCCCAGGCCTGGGTGTCGCTGAAACAAAAAACCAATTGCGTTCTGCTGCCCTGCATGACAGGCAGCGTTGTGGCATCGGCCAGTGGGCAATCATCTGCCTCCAACCCCAAGTCAGTGTCGAGCATGGCATGTGTGCTACCTGATCATGTCTCACGCCCTCCTTGTGTCTATGCAGCTTCGGCCTCTGGAGCCGGCAGCGACACCGCTCTGACAAATGTCGTTCCAGGGTCGTGCTTCATTGGGAACACGACCACGCTGCTCAACATTGCCTTCGCGTTTGGATTCTCCATCTTTGCGATGGTTTATGCCGCAGCCTCCTTCAGTGGTGAGGCTCTGGTTGGCTGTTGCCATTCACAAAATGCGGTGTTCACTCACTGTTGAACTACATCACACGGCAGACTGAGTCCCATCAGTCTCACTGACCTGGTCCGCCCCTGCTGTGCGTCTTCAGCGTCGGCCCCCTGCATATGCTGCTGCACTAAGGCACTCCGCATATGCTGCTGCGCCAAGGCTCCCTGCATATGCTGCTCTGCCAAGGCCTGTAACACACATGGTGTGGGAGCCAGCACTCACAGGTCTGCGCCTGCCTCGTCAAGCACAATGCTGTGCAGATGCACTGGCTGGTGCTGGGGATCGCTGCTCCACAAAATCTTATGCTGTGCTTGTCACTGCAGGTGGCCACTTGAACCCTGCTGTCACGCTGGGCTTCGTGCTGACAGCCAAAATCTCCATTCCCCGGGCGTTTTTCTACATCATTTTCCAATGCCTGGGCGCCTGCACCGGCTCAGCCCTCGTGAAAGCGGTGAGTGGGGTTCCTGTCAGCCAGCTGAATGCACTTGTGTAGGGTGCCATCAGTGGAGGACAGCCTCTAGTCCTTCAGGCATACTGCCAAATCAGCAGTGCTTCAGTGCTGACAGACTGCTGACGGCTTGGTGGCTGATGAGGTACAGTCTTGCCTGCACATGCAGACAACACTGTCTACAGGCAGTCAGTCACCACCCTGAGTCTGCATGATGCTGCATACCTCGACCTGCATGGTGGTGCAGGCATGCATCGTACTAAGTCCTTGTCCTAGGCTGTTGACCACATCTGCCATGGTAGCAGTGTGTGAGCACCACCACAGCATCAAGCATTTGTGGCTTGCTTGCAACTTGCGCACTCACACACCTCAGCTGCACTGCTAGGCTGGCAAAGCCCGCCCCTGCACCAACAAGCTCCACTGAAGTGACCTTCTGCCTGTCCTCAGGTTGACCCCTCAGGTTTCAATGCTGCTCTGGGCGGAGCCAACCACATCAACACTGCCAATGGCGTTATCGAGCGCCAGGCCTGGGGCGTGGAGACCATTCTGACCTGCATTTTTGTGATCGTCGTGTTCGCAGCCACAGACGCGCAGCGCGCCATCAGCACTGCCCACCTGCCAGTGAGTCGTAGTGATGGAGTAGCTGCCATTGCTCGCTCTCTGCACATGGCTCTTGTGTGGCCACAGATGCCCCGGTGCCATCAGCACTGCCCACTTGCCAATGAGCGCGGGACCCCTCTCTGTGGGCATGCTTATCGCCTGCAAGAGTGTCATGGCCTGCGTCGTGTTCTGAGCATGCCAAGCATGCAGCAACAAAGGGTCATCTGTGTTAGTGCCTCTGGCAGACTCAGGATGGCACATCCTTCACTGAACAGACAGGCCTGCAGGACACACCTCAGCATTGCCGTGACTTAAAGAGCTCCGGGCTCAGCATTGCCTTGATTCAGAGGTCCTGGCTCAGAAACCGTCACGGACTGAGGTTCGCATCACTGAGGCTCCTCTTGCTGGCTGCAGATTTTGGCTCCCTTTGCAATCGGAATCACGCTGTTCCTGTGCCACTTGGTGGCTATCCCCATTGACGGCTGCAGGTGAGCTGCTGTGCTGCTGCCATGTCCACCCCAAGCCTGCTCTGGGCAGCTTGACTTGTGATAATCTGGGCTGATAATCTGGGGCAGCTGAAGGCTACGGCTCCTCTGGGCAGCCGTCCCAACCAGAACTGCACGGAGGTATGCAGTCACGACCTTTGCCTGTGGTTGTGGGCTGTACAGCACCTCGCTGTGTGTGCTACTGCATTTCGCCCATACGCCCACCGCAGATGCATGCTGCAATCAGGGTGTCACATCCCTACATCACGCAGAATGCCTTGCTGTCTGGCCAGGCAGGCCCCCCGCTCTGCAATGTGCACAGCCCAGCCTGGCCTGAAGGTGGTGTGTTCCTGCAGTGTCAACCCTGCACGTTCCTTTGGGACGTCAGCAGTCTCACACAGCTGGACCAATCAATGGATTTTCTGGGTGGGCCCCTTCTCAGGAGCTATTCTGGCTGCCATCATCTATGAGGCTCTGTTCCGCACGCATGCCAACACGGTGAGTTGTGCTGCACTCCAGCACAGCGCTCCCAGACTCTCAACTTCTGAATGCAGTCCTCATGCGCCTCTGCAAGCTAGCAACATCTTGTCTTCTTGCCTGAGACGCGTGTCCCATCTGCACTGCAGACGCTGACGCTGCACCCCGAGCACGATGTGGACGTCCCACCTCCTCCCGGGAAAGTGGCCCTGCCGGCCTACTCAGGAGTGCAGGGCCAGCAAGAGACCTCGGTCCTCACCGAGTCCACCAGCGGCGTGGCCTCCCCTGAGGGAGGGGCCAGCCTCAGGGGCACCAGCTCAATGCCTGGGATCAACGAGAGGGGTGACACCATGGTCTGACATCCTCTGCCAGGGCAAGCACACACGGCCATTTTATAGCCTGATCTTGGGCATCCCAGCCTAGGCGTGACACCTTGGCCCGGCGTGACATGCTCAGCAATTCCCCGGGCCAAGCACAACAACCAGGACTGCTGGCACGCCAGTGGTGTGTGTTTGTGTGTGTGTGTAAGATAGGACCCAACCAGCTTGTCAATAATTGCGCACTGCCTTCGAGAGATCATCCAACCTTCGTCAGCCCCAGTCCAGTCTGAGCCTCCATACATGATCTGTGTGAGATGTCAGATCTAGTTTCTCAGCAGAGCTTTTGTCTCCAGCATTGTCCAGCTATTGCTTTGTCTGAATTGACCCACCAATACTGTCACCATGCCTAGTCTCGGCATCAAAGCAGTACATTTGTCTCTTGTCTGATCACAGAACCTGCCTGCCTCATGAACAAGATTTGTGAAACAGCCCTCCCTGTTGTGTGTGACTGACAGCTGTATGCATGGCCACAGAAAGCATTCGGCCTGAAGATGGTTCAGGAGCTGAAGATGGTTCAGGAGACCACTGAGGGATTTGATCAGATGATGCTTCCATCCAGGCAGCCCAGCACAATCTGCTTGATGTTGGAGCAGCACACAGTGCTGATGAAATTGTTTAGGTGCACACTGACCTCACGCTGGTCAAGGAGGCAGAGGCACAAAGGAATGTGATGGTGGGCAAGAGCAGGCAGCTAGTTGCTTCTGCAGCAGCAGTGCAGTGGTCCTAGCTACGGTTTGCAAGGGGTGGGGGGGGGGGATACCTCACATTGCTGCAGATCCTGGCTGCAGCAGCCGCCAGGGCGCACCCCCACAGGGAAGGGCTTCGCTACAGCCGCAGCTCGGCTCCCACCATAGCGCTGCCGCTGCAAGGCCGCAGCCGCCTGCAGGCGCGCCTCACCGCAACCGCTGGCGGCTGCGCCCCCGCACCCATGACACCGCCGCAACAGCCCCAGCAGCTGAGGCTGCAGCTGCCAGGGCCAGCACAGTCGCGCTGCGCGCAGTGAGCGGCCTGCCCAGGCCTGGCACCCAGCCAGCCAGCCAGCTCTCTGGCAGCATGGTGATGGCCGTGAAGCGCCGCTGGCAGGGGTAGGGAAAGACCTTCTGCAGGGCCTGCTGCATGCCTGCCGCGCTGAGCTGCTGGGTGACAGCCTCGCGTGCGGCAACCCGTCTCCTGTACACCTCGTCCACATTCCTGACCTGCAGCAGTTGTGCTGACCCGCTTGAGGCATGTGCTGCTTGCGGTGCCCGACTCCTGCCCCTTTAGCGACAATTTTGACCTGCACCATGCTGTGCATGACTCAAAGCTTTCCTGCCGCTGGTGTGGTGAGGGTGCCCTGCAGTCTGAAAAGCCTCCCGTCGTTGTTATGTTATCCTGCTCTGCAGCAATCAAGTCAGACCTCAGCGTGTGCTGTCAGGCTGCAGCAATGCGGACAGTGTGCTGCAGAGTTTGCTGCATCCGTAATCGCTGAGGCACAGTGCAAGCACATGCAGACAGAATGGACACACAGCACGCCTGCACAGGCCACGACAAGCAAGTCTTCGGGTGCTTTCTGCTTGTTTGCAGATCAGCAAGTGGCAGACGTCGCAGCTGCAGTGCCTGTGACGACTGTGGAGCATCAGCAGTCAGAAAATAGCCCAACAGTGTCATTCTGCACCTTTTGGTCAGTGCTGCCCCAACACGGGGACGCCCACCAGGCACCACCACCCTTTAGGCTCGTGCTGGATGCTGGAACAGCAGGGGTCCCACTCACCATCTGGTATGTCCTGCTCTGGTAGCCCGAGACCAGCATCTCATGCCAGTAGGCATTCTCCTGCTGCTGCAGCTCCCACTGGCGCTGCTCAATGGTGCTGAGGCTGGCAACATCTGTTTCACTGGGTCCCGCTTCCTGCATACACAGCAAGTTTGACCTGTGCAGAAGTCTCTGAGATGTCATGATTAAGCAAGCTCAGACCCAGGTAAAGATCCAGTGGCTTCGCCTGGAGCAAGTTATGTCAGTGCACCCTGCTTCACCCTGACTCTGACTCAGAGCGACCAGGCTGCCATCCAGAAGGCCTCATCTGCAGCAAGTTGTTTCAGTACACCCTTTGCCAAGCTGTGTCGATGCACCCTGCTTCACCCTGAATCAGACTCAGAGCAGCCAGGCTGCCATCCAAAATATTAATCTGCAGCCGTGTCAGTGCATCTTGTGCCTTGATTCCCTCAGCCACCAGACATGCCATCCTTGCAATCTGTGGTCGCACCTGTAGCGCTTGCACCTCTGCCAAGGCCAGCTCTATCAGCTGGTGGGTGTTGGCTGGGGAGCAGCTGAAGCTGATGGCCACATCGCCATTCAGCTTGTCAGTGGGCTTGGGGGGTGCAGAGCCAAAGTAGGGGCTTACACTCACTGAGTACACCTGCAGCAGTAGAGGGAGCAGCTCAATGCAGTCAAGGCAATGCAGCTCATTAGTGCGCCGGCAAACCGTCGAGTCAAAGTGGGGGCAGATGCTGGCAGAGCATAATCTGCAGCCACAGAGCTGGCTGTTGCACAACAAACAGCAGGCACACTCATCGACAGGAGCTGCATCTGCTCAGCACTTCAGGCCCATTTGTGACCATGTCGTGCACCTGTGGAAAGCGAAGCGACCTGCCAGGAAGCACAGCAGCACATGCCAGGTGACTGGTCTGATGAGATGTGGAGCGCACCTTGCCCTGTTCAAAGCGCAGCGCCCGGATGAGCCTCATCTCTAGCAGCTGGCAGCAGAATTTGAGCCAATGGGACTCCTTCAAGCCGTTGGCTGCCCAGTCCAGCTGGACGGGGAAGGTGATCTGGGCTAGAGCCTGGGGCACGATCATGGGCACCCTGCACACATTGTCAATAAGCCTTGGGAGTGGGAAGGGTGTCCGCCTGACGCTTTGCTAGATCATGGTCTGGCAGACGAGCGTGAGCGCCGTATGCATGCCAACGCAGGCAGGCTGGGGCCCAGTCCAGCTGGACGGGGAAGATTATCTGGACCAGAGCCTGGGGCACAATCATGGGCACCCTGCACACATGAGGGCATTGTGAGGTCAGCCAGCGCTGGAAAGTGGTTGACCTCTAAAAAAAAGAATCTGCCTGGAAAGGGGGTCTGCCTGGTTGCCAGCTTTGCTAGGTCATGGTGTGGAGGACAAGCAGGAGCACCGTGTGCATGCCAACGCAGGCAGGCAGGGGCGCCCTCAGGTAGCTGGGGCACCCAGCAGAGCACAGCGGCAGGTGTCAGTAGCGACAACATGGTCAGCAGCTTATGTCTGCCTGTGTACTGGGGAGTAACCAGGAGCATCCTGTGCATGCCACGGCAGGCAAGTCGACTGTCCCCACATGCACACATAAGGGCAGCCAGCACAGCCGGGCGACAACAGTCAGCTGAGCAAAAAGGGAGTGCTGGGGTACAACACCTCAATTCTCCCCCACTGTGCAATCTCCAGTCTGCTGAGCACCTGTCACAGGGCCACCATGCTGGCTCTGCCGAGTTCTCTGGATCTGAAGCGAGTGCCAACACCACAAGCTAGGCCCCGGACAGCCCAGCTCCTGCTGCACACATCTGCACACGGCCTGCTCGTGGTCTAGGAGATGTGTGACTCTTGCCAGAGCAGCAAGAAGGCCACCGCATGGGACACTGGGCCTCATATCACGTCTGTGCGCCTGACCTGCTCCCAGGAGGCAACCCAGCAGACACCTGCCTGCACAGGCGGAACCACAAGGCAACAGCAGGTCCCACCTGACATCCTCGCGCACGACCTGCTCCTGGAACTGGTAGGGCAGCGCCGTCACAGAGGCAGGCTCCCTCCTTGCAGGCTCCTCAACTGGTGGAATGGACGCCAGATACAGCTCCACCAGGCGCAGCAGGTCTGGCTCCTGCAGCAGCAGCAGGTGAGTGCTGAGTCTGGGGCCAGTTGGTGCTGGAATGGGCAGAGCAGGCCTGAGACCTGCAGCACCAGCAGCTGACAGGCAGCAGTGCTGGACTTGGGGTGCAGCAGGGCTGGCTCCTGCAGCAGCAGCAGCAGCAGGTGAGTACACCAGTGAGGGCCAGCCCCTGATGGAATGGGCAGAGCCGGCCTGGCTCAGAGGCCCGGCGGCTGCAGCACCTGCAGCTGACGGGTAGCGCTGCTGGGCTTGAATGCAGCAGGTCTGCTTCTGCTGCACACAGCAAACAGCAGGGTGAGGTGCAGTGGCATGCCAGGTGGCCAGGTGTTGCCCCACTGGGCACAACAGGTCTGGCTCCTGCAGCAGGACAAAGCAATAATCTGGTTGGCTGAGTAGTAGACCAAGATGTGGTAGTTGGATTCTCGGGGCCCATCCAGACAGGCGAAAGGGGTTCGGCGCTCCTGCAGCAGCATTACAGAGCCAGCAGCAACTGACTAGCCATCGAGTAACGCATAACACAGGTCTGGCTCCTGCAGCAGCATGGCAGGTCCGCATTCAGATGGTGGCAGCAAACGCAGTCAGAAGGCTAAGGCCTGTCTCTGCTTGACCAGGCATCAGATGGACACGGCATGAACATAATCACCCTCAATTCCAGTTGTGAGGCCAGACACAGGGTGGCCTGGCACAGGGTGTCAAACAGCAACTGAAGGCTCCACCTAAAAGGCACCTGCAAAGCACACTGTTTCCTAGAGGTTGTGAGAGGCAGTGACAGTGCCATACAGACCCCAGCAATGAGCTGCTTGGGTGGACAGCAAACTAAGAGGGCCATGGCTCACCTCAAAGGCCCCTGTGAAGCACAGCGTGAACTCCGCAGGGTTGCGGAAGGCGGCGGCAAAGTGCCGGCAGGCTAGGTCAACATCCAGGGTCTCCAGCTGCTGCATGGTGGGGGGCTCATAGAAATATACTTGACCTGCAGCAGGTGGGTGAGCCCCTTGACATGTGGAGTTGAGACGTTGCCTGCGCTCTGCGTGCTCTTCAGGCAGACCCAGGCTCCTTTATTAGGCCGAAGATGGCCACTGTGAACCGGGACTATGCTGCATGACATGGCCACTGTGAACCGGGACTGGGCTGCATGACAGCTTGCTGTGATGGTCTTTCGTATGCTCACCATAGTTAATGAACCTTGCTCTGCGTTGAAAGGTCTCCATGGGGTTGCGCAGCGCTGCCACCAGGCTTTCCCGCAAGTACCTGCAGCAGGGGCTGGAGCTGCTCTTTCTCCAGCATCCAATTGCCCCTGCTTGGACTGCTGCAGACAGCTGGATGGAGTGTTGCCACCTGGCTAATTACTGCAGGTACCTGCAGTTGACTTGTGAGTGCAAGTCTGTTCGACACAGCAAGGCTGGACTGCCATATGTCCAGCATGTATAGCTGCTGTGTCACGGCTTGCGCCCAGATCTGCTGCAGCCTCTGCGGTCCTTGCTGGCTCAATATACCCGCAAGCCAGCACCAGAAGCGCCACAGCAGCAGCAGCAGCAGCAGGTGCACGCACCCTGGCAGCACATGCTGCGTACGCAGATGGAGATGCTGCAGCCGACCCTTATGCAGACAGCTTGCAGCGCACCTCATGCATGTCCCCAGATCTTCCCGGCCTGGGTGGACTGTGGAGGTAAACAGCTTGTGGATGAGCTGCATGCAGCAGTCCAAGTCCACAGGGGACTGCTCCCCTGCAGGGCAGGCACCAACAGGGCATCAGGCACTGCATGTATCATAGGCGATGCTGGTGTTTTCAGTCATAGGGCTGCAGGCACTGAGCATCACCAAGCTGCATGCAGCATGCCATATTCACACCATTTGCTCCCTTCATCCCCTGCAAGCTGTGGTGGGCAGAGTTTCTGGCACACTGCAATAATAGTGAAGTGCTATCCATGCCAATGACAATGCTTCAGGCACTGTTTGCTGCGATGTGTCTGTAGCAATCCATGAGCATAGGCGACAATGCCTCGCAGGCAGGCACCAGCAGGGCTTCTGGCAGTGCGTCATCATGAGCTGCATGCAGCGTGGCGGAACTAACTGCTCCTCTCAAGGCAGGCATAGGCAGGGATTCAGGCACACTGCATATGAAACATTGTGGGCTTTGCAGTCCAGCTGCACGTTCACTGCTCTCCCACAGAGACTCATAGGATGTTGTGTCCTGGGGCCAGGAGGCTCTCTGGAAACTGCTCTGCAGGCGTCGCACAGTAGCAGCTGCTTGTGATGTGACACATCTCACGCGCAGCATGCACGCGAAGGACAGCAAGCAGCATGACGTGTGCGCATCCCTGCCAGCTGCACAAGTCCATCGCAGGTTGCACTGCACGTTGGTAACAGCCCATTTGCTGTAAGGCTGCGACAGCACGACACCCTCTGGAGCTGGCACCCTTTGCCAAACTCAGTGCCTGCTTCCACCTGCCTGCAAAGGATCTCCAGTAGGCGCCTTCAGCTGCCCTCAAGTCCACACGCCGCCCTGCCAACAGGTCCACCAAGTCCTGCATTTGCACAGTTGAGTATGCAGCATGTGCATACACAGCAAGGCCCAGCTTGACAATGCAACCTGCCAGCAAGCCCAGCCAGCCCTACAGGCACAATGCAGACTGCACCATGTCACTGCAGCCAGCAGAGCCCATGAAGCCCATGATGCCCTTGCCCTGTCCCAGTGCGTGCTTAAAGCACAGATATGCTGCCTGCCAGCAAGCCCAGCCATTTGCACCAGCACGGTGCACACTGCCGCAGGTCACCGGGGCCAGCAGAGCCCAAGAAGTCTTGCACTGTCAAAGTATGCCTTGCAGCATAACGGTTGTGCCTGTCAGCAAGCCCAGCCATTACCACAACAGCACAATGCAGCTGGCAGAATGTTGCCAAAGCCAGTTCAGTCCATAAGGCCTTGCACTGTAACAGTGCAGGTTGCAGCACAATGACGGTGCCAGCAAGTACAGCTACACTGGCACGGCGGCCATTGCAGCAGGGTATCAGAGCCGTCAAGACTGCCTACTGCAGGCCCAACTCATCCTGCACTGGCAACAAGTAGGACACAGTATGCTGCTATAGCTATCAAATGTGCCTGAGGTAAGGTATTTTGCTCTGCACAAGCACAGGAGGCAATGCAAAATGGCAATGTGACTCCCAAGGAGCCTCAGCTGCGTTCGCAAGGTGCTGACTACACTATGCTCTGAGCTCCTTCTAGTGTGGGTTGTTGTCAAATGGTGACAGGACTGGGGGCATGGGGCCCTGGGGAGCTCTAAGCTGCAAGCCCTCTTTGAGCCACCCTCTGCAGCAGCCTCTGAGGTTGCCTAGGAGCCTGGCCAGGAGGAGTGGCCAGATTGCAGCTCTTGTCCATCTTCAGTTTGATGCCAAAAGGACCTAGGTCCACTGCCGCGGTGACTTGAATGCTGCAGGTCCAGGTCCAGAGTTGCTCTTGGGAACCCCTTTGCCAGCAAGCCCCCGTGACACGTCTCACCTGCGTCTTGATGCCAAAGGGCCCCAGCTCTGTTGCCAGGGTGACTGCCATGCTGCAGGTCCGGAACTGCTCCTGGGGCACCTCAGTCAGGCCGCCGGCCGCAAACCCTGTGACCAGGATCTGGTCGTCAAGCCAGTCAGTCTTCTTGTAGGCCACCTACAGCAGTGTGCGAGGGTAAGGCTGACGGGCAGAGAGGTAGCACTCCATTATCCTTCTGTGCGCCGCCTGCTGCACAGGCAAGATGGCCAAACCCTGCACTGATGAGTGACCAGCAGGAAGGTGCGGGAAGGCTGTGAAGGGACATGCAGGCCGCACTATGGGCCAGGCTGAGTACTAGTCGACTCTGCAGGCAAGCTGCTTGCAGTGGGACCAGGGATGGGTGCAGGCGCAAACCACTGGCAACTGTGCGTGAGAGCAAAGCTGAGCTGTTTGAGCCAGCCAGCTCTTGCCTCTTGTAAGCGCCCACCAAGTGTGTGTCGCCTGCACCTGATCATAGCCATGCTCAACACTAGTAGGCCATTGCAGCAGTACTAAGGCTCAGCTGAGGCAGAAGAGGGGCCCTGATCTTATCCGAGATCCTTCTCGAGCAGCAGTGGGACAAGCAGCGATGGGACAAGCACACACCTGCATGCCGTGAGTCAGCCTCAATTGTGGCTATCTCTTAAAGCAATCAATGCATGTGTGACCTCAGGCCTCACTCCTCCGTGGCTCACACGTCAGGCCAGTTGATGCTGAGCTAACCTCTCTTTGCCTGGTAATGAAGGCCCTCAAGCAAATTTGTCAGCGCAGCCACCTACCCGCATGCCATTGCTCAGCTGCAGCTCTTTGGCCCCAATCTCTGGCCACTCAGTGCGCGAGGTAATGGCCCCAGGCTCAGGCAGCTGTGGCAGGATGCTGTCAGGGCCTTCATCAGCTGGGAAGGGATTTATATCGCCATGAGACTCCAGGTTGTCCACTGTGATAACAGCAGCTCGCAACTCCTCAACACTGGCCGACCTGCACATAAGTGAGAGGGTTCGAGCATGAGGTTGCAATTCGTGAAAGCGGCTGCTTGTCTCAACAGACCATGCTAGGGGTTGTGCAGCTCAAGCCTGATGGCTGATGAAAGCTTTTTACAGAAAGGCCATGTGGGCAGGCTTGCCCAAAACTGTGTGTTCTCACTCCTCCAAGAGCGGAGCATGTCAACTGTGATGACAGCTCATTGCAGCTTGTCCACACTAGACACAGATACTGTATGCAATCTTGTAAGGGTCCTAGATGAGATGAGGTACCCTTGGGCTTGACTGTCAGCAGCTGCAGGAGGACCCATGCTTTCGCCAACTCTACCAGGCTTGTGCAGGGCCTGCGTATGGGAGCTAGACAACCAGAAAGATTGCCTTTTGCAGGGCATCAGCTGACAAATCCACAATCCCTGGCTGCAGCAGGCTCACTTGGCGTGGCTGACCGCCTTGACCAGGCAGTTGCTGGAGCTCCTGTACTCCTCTGCCAGGCCCTGCAGCTCCTCCAGAGTGATCTGGGGCAGGAGAGTCTTGGCCAGCTGCACCTCGTAGACTCGGTCACAGATGAAGTCACCTGTCTGGAAGTGCGACAGGAACTCATCCCGTATATCCTGCAGGACAACAAGACTGAGTCTGCAAACGTATGACAGTCTGCATTGGCAGCTCAGGGCAACAAAGGAAACCTTACATCCAGTTGGGGACTGGTTGGACCCTCCAGCCCTCACTTGAAAGAGCGCATCTTGGTTGCCAGCATGTCTTGAGGTCTCTCTCTCTCTCTCAGAAGGTTCTTGAAGGGCACAGGAAGCCTCGCTCAGGTACATCAGCATGTATGTAGCCTCAGGCATTCAGCATGTATGTAGCCTCAGGCATGCTGCTGCTTGGGGCGTCTGGGCTGTGACAGGGCAGCAGGTGCTCACATATCGCAATCAGGCCTCCAACCGCGTTTTTGAACGTTTTCATAGTGTGACCTCAGCAGCAGTGCGAAGGGGAAAGCATCAGCTGAAAGGTCAGGCTCCACAGCATACCAACCCCGGCAGCGATGCAGTCTGAGATGTAATCTGCGGGTGATGCCTATGTTTGTTGCGTGCTGCGCTGCAGGACAAACAGAAACAGATGAGGCCAAAAAGCACCTAGCGGCTTGAAATGCAGCCAGAGCCTGTGTGAATCTGCATAGAACCAGTAATGCTCTCCTTCTGACCCCTTAGATCCAAGGTCCTATCAACTCACTGTGGCGTATTCCTGCTCCTTTTCCATGAAGGCACTCTCCTGCTCCGCCATGACTGTGGCACGAGCCTGCTTCAGCTCCCGCTCCGTAAAGCCGTGCAGCCGCACTGATGCCAGCTCTCTCAAGACAGCCTGCCAGGCAGCACAGCCAGCAGTTGTCGATCGTCATGCTAGAGTCGGCAGATGGCAAGACCAGCCCGCCAGGCAGTGCGCCAGGCAGTGCGCCTAGCAACATGGCACAGAGCCTCTGTGCTGAGCGCATGGAGGAGGGATCTGAGCCACAAGGACGCTCCCACAAGACAGCCTGAAGCTGTGAGGTGCTCTGCATGGTCTGTGGGAAGGACGGAAGCCAATCGCCCAGCATCATGACACCTTGCCAGGGGGCAGCCTGAGTGATGTCAGGGAGCGGGTCAACAGTCAAAGCAGTTCCTGCTCTGCAAGACAGTGCGCCAAGCTGTGCAGCCAGAAGCTTGAAGGGCAGCCTGAGCAGGCATCAAGTGCATGCCTCAGGCACTGCTGCAGCTTGACAAAGCTGATGTCAAAGCCAGCTCCTCACAGGCCCTCATCACACAAAATCTGATTTCACGTTAGCTGAGCATCGAGGCATCCTGTTGTTGCAGGAGTGCACATGACATGCCTGCCTCAAGCGCCTTACCTCAAGGGCCTGCTTCATGCAGCCCTCTTGCACCGTCGCCGAGATGCTGTGGACCTCAATGCTGTTTGTGATGCCCTCGCTGCCTGCCTGAACACAAGGACAAAACATCAGGTGTCCAGCAGCGGGGCCTGCAGCAGTGCTGACATAAGATTCCCACCAATGCATGGGCCTACACACCAATATCTGCCATTCTGCTTGAACACATGCAAAGGCAGGTACACTTAAATGTGGAGCACAAGAGACTTAGAACACGTTCTGCCATGGACGTGCACGCAAATTGGGGCATGGCACCCCTCTGCTGAGCCCATGTTGCAGCAAAAGCCCTCGACAGAAACCCCTGCCCATGCAGCACTCACACAGCTGGCAGAGATGCGCAAAAGGTGTTCTTGCACTAATTTGCACACACAGCTGCTGAGCACTGCAGGCCAGTCCCTGAAACCCCAGGACGCATCCCTGCAGCTTCTTGAGCTTCTGGCAAACTTGTGTGGTGCAATAGCTTATGCAGCACCCTGCCGCATCCGGCCGCAGCATCAGACACTTCGCACCAGAGCACACATGCAGCACTCACGCTGCTGGCAAAGAAGGGTGGGTCAGGCCGTCTGGAGATCTTAAAGAGGCGGTTGTTGAGGATGCAGGTGAACAGGCTACGAGCGAGGTGCTCCCGGAACTCTGCAGCAGCGACTCATCAGCTTCAAAGCATAGAGAAGAACCACATGAATCGCTTGCTGAGGATGAGCTGCACGCGACGTGGTAGACATTGCTGCTGCAGTGGCATGACGGGGCCAGAGCCAAGCCTGTCACTCATGGAAAGGTTTTGATCCTGGGCAGGTGGACACACGTTGAGCAAGATTGCTGCAATGACAATAGCAACGCCTGCAGCACATAGCAAAACATTGGACAGCCTGTCTAGCTCTGGCTCCAGTCTAAGCTGCAAAGCGGGGCCCCTATTGAGTCTCTTTTGACACATTGTCCACATGACCCTGACAACATCTGCAGAGGCTGGCCCCTGAACAGTCAGCGTGCGTGCTGCACAGCAGTTCTGAGTGGTCGTGTGGGTGAGACAACAGGCAAGCATCACACCAGACCAGCCCCCAGCTGGCATGCAGAGAGAGCGCCCTCCCTGCCGCCGGGCAGGGCACAGAGGCTGTCGGCAGCATAAGAGCAGGCAGCAACAGCAAGCCTGCAGGGTTGTCATAGTTGGCGCGGTGACTCAGATGACCCTTGCATTTGCCTCTGATACAAGGGCCAGCTCTGCTGGTGGGCAATGAGGGTGCGTCAGCCTCTGAAAGAGTGTGTAGGCGCTGCTGGGAGTGCAACAGTCCCGCTCTGCTGTCTGCTGATGTCCCAGGAGAGTTTGCCAGGGCTGGAGGGTCACATGCAGCTGTACATGCCTGCACACTCAATACAAGCCTTCTTGGAGAAAGCAACAGCATGATCGCACCTGCAGGGCTGGTCACAAGGGCCCGCCGGCGCTTGAAGGTCACATGCAGCTGCGCGTGCTGGGCCTCGCGGTCCACAAAAGCACTGAACTGGGGCACCTTGTGAGGTGTGGGCGCAATCCTGCAGCATTAGTTTGCTGTGAGGCAGAATTTTGCAGAACGCAAATTCTGCAGAGGATCCTGCCATGGGGCAGGCTCCAGTGACTGGGGGTCTCAGGCCTGCAACCGCAAAAGCACTTCAATGTCAGGCAGGATCTTGCAGAAGCTTGAGGACCGGGCAGCTGTGTTGTTGGGCTTCAGTGCCTTGAGGCTCTCAGGGAACTGTGCTCACCCCTGCAGCAAGAAGGCCAAATGCAGGCAGGCTGGGGGCTGAGGCAGCAGCTGTGGGTGGCAGCCCTGGAAGGGGGCTCGCCCCTGTCCTGCAGCAATCGAGGGAGCACATGCTCTTGTGGGTGAACAAGCTGTCTCAAGAAATTGGTGGGGCTTGGCCACGATGTACACATACCAGCAGCACAATGCTGCATGCCAGGTGCTCTACAGGCAGCAGCACTGCAGTCCTGGCAGGCTTGGGCAAAGCTGCAGCAGGGAGCCAAGCCCTGGAATTGTTCCGCGACCTTGGCAACAGGCCTGTGCATTGCAGCACCAGGAAACTTACGAGGGAATCAGAACGCTTGCTGCTGCTCCCAAAAGCGGGCAAATGGACCAGTGTGCACTTTGCTAGTGCTGGTGAACTGGTTACCAAGCAAATCTGTGAGGCAGCACCATACACACATTCA
Organism: Asterochloris sp. CNOR1; assembly: GCA_963969365.1. NCBI lineage: Eukaryota > Viridiplantae > Chlorophyta > Trebouxiophyceae > Trebouxiales > Trebouxiaceae > Asterochloris > Asterochloris sp. CNOR1. Next base: position 1,591,555 of record OZ017763.1, on the reverse strand, counting down.
CAGGGTTAGCCCTGTAAGAATGCAGCAGCCCAGTCACATGCTGCCCTGACTGAACACAGGGTACCTCTACCTGCTGCACCCCCTGACTTGATCTTGCTTGGCCGACGAGCTGCGCAAACTTGCTGAGGTGCCTTCAAGACAACGCCGGAACCATCACAACCGCTCACACTGGAACTGCAGTAGCAGGCTCGCTGCTGCGGCTGGCACACTTGCTCAAGTGGCGCTGGATTGAGTCCACCACAGCATCCGTGTCTTTGAAGTCACCGATGGCAATCACGGCCATGTTCTGCAGGCACGACGTGGCAGTCTTGAGCATCTGCAAGCATTTGCACCATGGGCAATACTTTGCATCTTTTGCTGGCCTGAAGCTGTACGCAGCATGTGAACCCCCTCATCTGCAGATGGGAGGGCCCCAGCTGTACACAGCACATCCCAAAAGCAAGTTGCATGCTCCAGAATGCATTGCATTGGTGGCAGAAGCAGGCTGATGTACATTCGCAGGGAAGTGAGCAAGCAGGCCTTTGCCAGATTGCCTGCCACTGAACCAGTGCCACCACTGGCGCCCAGTGATGCAATCTACAGACAAGCTGTAGAGATGCTGCAACGCAGACCCAGCCCTCACCTCTGGGCAGTGCTGGGGCATATAAATGCATAGTGACCCCAGGCCTCACCTCTGGGCAGTGCTGGGGCATGGATGCACAGTGACCCCAGGCCTCACCTCTGGGCGGTACCAGCGTTCATAGAAGCCCTTCACAACTGAGGCAGGTACGCCAGTGATGACTGACTCCTTGCCAATGGGCAGCCTCTCGCCGTACTGCAGCAATGGGCACGGGTGCTGTGGCATGGGCGCAGTGGCACAAGGGGTGCAGATAACCCTGAACCAGGTGCCAGACAGCACAAGTAATGCGCATTGGCTAAGAGGGCAGAGCCAGCTGATGGGCATGCAAGCTGCGGCTGCTACGATGATGACTGCCAATCTACACCCTCCTGCCACAATGCAGCTATGCACATGGGCTGTGGCACAAGAGGGCAAATTCAGTTTCATTCAAAATTAACCTGACGCCATTATCGTATTCAACTGGGCCTCTGCTGTCTCCAAAATATATCAGGCGCCCCCACCAGTGAAAGGCAGCCCTTGATGTCGCCTATGAGCAGCTCCAGGGTGCCTCTGCCCTGCCCAGCCGCACGTAAAGCCGCACATAAAGACGAGCATGTGCCCAGACCATCGATGCTGCAAACCTTGTTGTCCTTCATGAGCAGCTTCCAGTGCGCCTCAGCCGCCCTTCCAGACGCCCCCCTTCCAGATCTCCACTCCTCTAAGACGGCACCTCTCTCTCGATCCAGATCCTCTTGCCCACACCTGCACAGCACAGGATGGCAAGGCCCATGACTGCCTGTACAGAGCAGCATGCCAGACCTGGCACAACATTCCTCCGACAGCTGCTGTGCACCTTTGCAGGACCGGAACCACACACTGGTCCTAGCACCATGTTTACCCTCCCAGGTTCCCCAGTCACCACTGCTCACAGCATAACCTGTATGGCCCTCTACATGCCTGCAGCTGTGCAAGACAGGGACAGAGCTCCACGCAGCATTGCAGCACCATACTGCAGAGTGGCCCTGCCTGACACCTGCGCGGCGCAGGGCTGCACAAACATATTAGAATTCAGCTTATCAGCAGCTGCTAAGAACACTGGCTGCAGGGCAGAGCCACTTAGAGAAGCCAATTGGGGGACAGCAGCATGATTCTGCAAGGCTAAGGCCATGTTTCTTGACGGCAGCAGGTAGCTGACCTACTTCATATGTCAGGCAGACCAAACAAGCTTATGCCGCTCAAGTCCCAGGGCCAGGTCACCCTTGAGCACAAGCGCTGTTCCTAATGAGGAGCCGTGCAGGAGCCCATCATCTGTTCACCTGATGCGGCAAGCAAACTCTGCAAAGATCTCGAAGCTCTGCTCCAGGATTTCGGGCTGGACTGGCAGCATGAACTCGTAGACTGTGTCGTCGGCGGTTGTGCAGGCATTTTGGCAGGCACCAAAATCTGCTCCAATGCTCTCCAGGTACTTGACAAGGTCGTGGTTCGAGAATTTCTGCAGGTGGGGGTGGCAGGGCTTGAAGAGCTGTCTGCAGGGAGGCGGCAGGGCACTCTGCGTTTGAACAGTATCTGTCGCACCCACAAAGTTGTCCACACGACAGTTCACCCTGCAGGCTCACGCGGCATGCTACCCGGCTGCAGAGAGCAAGAGCAAGACTAAGGGGATGTATGGGAAGCAACTGCTGGGCTCAGAGTGCTCTGCCAGAGGGCGGCGGAACGCACCACTGCCTGCCTGATGGTGTGGGCAGGGTTGGAGTCCACCCCAGTTCAAGCCCACCAGCCCTGACTGCAGTCCCACCTCTGTTGCTTTGAAGGGTCATGCGCTTCACTGAGTGTCAGCCACTCCCTGCTGCCCCACTACTGCACAGCGCACAGGGGCAGCGGCAGGCATGCCTTGCCCATCCTGCATGCTGCGCTGCGCAGGCTACCACACATTGCTGATATCCGACCCTTTTTTTTTGGGGGGGGGGTGAGGGCCAGGCCAGGTGCCTGGCTCAAAGCATTCTCTGACCGTGAGCAGCTCTCCTGTCACTCTCACCCTTTTCGCCGTGTGAAGGCCAGGTGCTCATCTATGTGAGCCACTTGCCGGCCAGCCAGCTAACCCCCAGACGGGACTGGCATGCCATGCCCCAGTTTGCAGCTTTTTGTGGCAGTGGAGGGGCAAGGCCTCCATGGCAGTCTGGGGCTCCATTGCAGGGCAGACCGCCTTCTCCATCGAGGTGCTGAACAAAACACGGAGCTCTTTGTCAGCAGATGCGTCCCACCTCTGTGGCATTGAAGGCCAGGTGCTCCACTATGTGGGCTACTCCCTGCTCCTCTTCGCTCTCCACTGCAGAGCCCACTCGCACTGCCAGTGCCAGGGCTGCCCGCTCCTGTGGCCTTTTGCAGGTGCGCACAAAGTATCTGCAATGAAAGCAGGCTACCATGAACAGATCAGTGGCTTTTGTAAACTGCTGTAGAGCCTGCAGTACAGGACTCCTGCTGCTGGGTGCGTGATGTAGCACACCTGCACATCAAGCTGCTGAGCATGGCTGCCAGCAGCAGGCTAAAGCAACAAAGTGCCCATGCAGACACTGTCTGGAGGCCAGGGCAGGTAGACAGTTGAGATTTGGCTGTGGGTCAAGAAGCAAGCCCAGCACAGTGTGTCTGCACCCTGATGGCACAACCTCAGTGCCTTACGCCTGCTGTGACTGACTGCAAATCAAGCAGAGAACACATCTGCTCTCACTTTATGCCATTGGACAGCTCCCCGTGTCGCAAATCACCCCCTGAAAGGGGGAGAGGATTGTGCAGCTCCTCCTCGCTAAGATTCAGAGGGGGCAGTGCCCTGAACGCTGCTGCCATGCTGCCTTGTCTGCTGCTGGCTCAAATGTGTTCACGATCAGCTCCAAAATTTCCGACGATCTGGCATGGCCATGACAGATTTTGCCTTCTTGCTTGGCTGGCATGACTGGTCGCCTGAAAAACTGAGGCGGCCCTGCAGTCAGCCTGATGAGGCTCCCTTCTGCGGAGGTCTGCAGCTCTACACGAGCACTGAATCCGCCCTTGCACAGTCTTGCCTATGCGTTTCACTTTCACAAGTAACACATGGTCTTGCCTGCAGATGCAGATGCACATGACGCAGCAGAAATTTTGAAGGGAGCACCATCCCATGGTGCGTATGCCTGACACTGTGCATGGGAGGTAAGCTGTCTACATCATCATGAGCCTTAGCCACCCCGCCCCTGACGGCTGCAAGCAATTCAGGAATCGTGCCTCACCGCAGCTGCTGGCGACAGGGCAGCCCTGAAACATGGCTGTGATGTCGCAGTGCAGAGCGCGGTCCCCATCCTGGAGGCAGCTGCTGAAGCAGGCCAGCTTGACTGTGTCTCGCTGGGCGCAGCAGCCTGGGCAGTCCAGGGCACTCCTGATGGAGGCAGTGCAGGCTGCAGGACCCTGGGCCCTCTTGGCCCGCCCCTCTCTAAGGTACGCACCTGTTGCATGACCCCCCATGGCCTCAGCATGGCTTCCTCTCCTGCAGAAGCGCACCTGTGACATGCGACCCAAATGGCCTTAGCCTGTCGCTGCCCTTCAGGATAGGTCAGAAGATTCAGGAGGGTAAGCGGCGAGCTGCCAACTTCATTCTGCTACAAGTGATGCAGAGAAGCTGTGTGCTATGTGCCATGGCCTGCACTGTCCAGCCTTGTCTTCTGGTGGGGATGGTCATCCAGACCCTGAAGCTGCACTCCAGGCCCTTGGCGCGACTTGCCATCCACAAGACTGCCGCACTGAAATCATTAAGTTTGAGATGACCTGCCAAATCGGATCATGACTGCCTCTTGCAGCACTGTCTGCAGGAACCTTGTGTTCTTAAGACTCTCGCTGATGATGACTCTAGATGAAGGCAGATCAACCATTGGTGCATCACAGAGTGGCCGACAGGTCACAGTCTCCATTGAATAACAAGGCCCTTGCTGTTCCAAGGTGAATGGGCGGTGGAGATCAGTGCACGTCAGGTCAGAAACGGACCATCTCTGACCTGACGTCATCTTGAACTTCTGAACACACGAAATGGTTGGCCTGCACATCGAAGGTCGGGAGCATCTGGTGGCACTGCTGCGCGCAGGCTTTGACAGCGCAGAGGGCGGTGAGGCCAAAGCGGCTATGGGAAAAGTGTTTGATACGCTTGTTGGGATAGCGGGACAGCCTCAGGTGAGCTTGGGTTGACAACGAGTGATCACTCATGAGTGAGCATTTTGACCAAAAGAGCATCGTCTCCTTGCAGGACCACACATTGGCTGACCACATTGACAGTCTGCTGGCCCAGCTGCACTTCATCATTGCCAGTGGCCTTTTCAAGAACAACGTCACACACACATCTGTACTGACGCCATGGGAGCCTGACCTGCCACTCGGTGAATGCGGCACGCCCATGCTGTTCTACCCCATTCAGGACTAATTCACTGGACCTCCATTGTACTGAGCAGGATTCTGCTGCGCCACCCATTTTTAGCACAAAGCTATGTGTTTGTTCCCAACACGATTTCGTGAGTGTCACCGCTTCGTACTGCAGTGCTAGAATTCTGGCACTGCAGTCTCTGTCTTGACCCAGCAGTCCCAACATTGCTGCATAATGTCATTTCACAACATCTGTTGTCACAACAGCCCCAACACAGCTTCTGATTTGTCACCCCTTCAAGCATAAAATCATGTCTTACTTCATTCATTCCAGCATTGCTACGCTATGTCAGTCATTCTAGCATGTAACTATGTGTTATCCACAGCCCCGCCAAGGCTAAGTATTGGGACTCAAGCATACCAGGAGACATTGGAAATTATCTGAAAACAGGGTACCTCAGCCTGGCTGCTATGCTGCAGCCACTCAAACCTGCACACAAAGCCTTTTCCAGCTGGCTGCGTATCTCCACTAGCAGACCAAGCTGTATACTTTCACATACATTCAGCACACACAAGCCCTGACAGGCTTGTGTATGCAGAGCCATGCATACATATCCTGGGCGCAAAGCCCCTGCAGCTGCAAGCATAATGAGGCAGAGAATTGTTGCCAAACTCACCTTGCTGCTGTCAAACTACTGAGCAAGGGTGCGTTTGGCAACTTGTTTGAGCTTGTGAACACCATCGCCAGACCTTTCAAATGAGTGTGATGAGTGGCCAGGCCAGTGAGTAGCATTGGGCAAGCTTTGGGGCTTCGGTGTTGTGTAAAAGTTTACATTGCCCGCTCTTCAACAGTACACAGCTGTGAGCTCTGAGCCCTACAAGAGCAGCAGTATAACAATGTCTTGCTTACCAATGCAGTCCATAGAGGGAAGAGGCTTGTCATACTCTTCAGAACACCATGTTGCCTGCGATTGCTGTTTGCAATCCGGTGTTTGCTACGCCTCTGCTCTGCGGGTTGCCAGCTTCTCTGGTGCTTGCGACAGGGACTGAAAGTGAGGTTTTGTAAGCAGGAGAGCAAGGAATCCAGTGCTGTGATACAGGCAAATCCTGAAGCAGATCAGCAACAAGGTCACAGAGCAGCTTTGCAAGTTGCTGTGATGACAGTACACCTCAAGGGCTGAACCTTGTTGCTTCTTAACTCACACGCACAAAACCAGTCTTTGGCAACCTAGATGGCATGTATCTCTGTTTTGCTGAGCACAGCCGCATCAGTGAGATAACAACAGTGGCGGCTCACATTGCAATAAGGCCGACGCAGCCCTTCCAAGATGCCCATTCTCCAAAAGAAAGTTGTTGCAAGATCTGCTCTCCGGTGTGCAGGCAGCCTTCTGTCGGTGTGGTGCATCCTGCACAGCACCAACAAACATGAAAGTGGTGCAACTAGCTGACTGCAGCTTCCAGGCCAGGTGTGTTACCTACCTGTGGCATTGCAGATAGTGTCGCACGCCCAGCAGCACTGGCCACCAAATTCATTTGTCACCAATGCTGAGAAGGCCCAGTAGATATGGGAGAGGTACTGCACCCTGTAGCCAAAGGTAGACTGGCGCAGCTGCCCTTATGGTCGCAGCTCAGTCGTGCATATGTCTCACCAGAACAGCCAGCGTGGAATGCTGCTGGAATTGATATAGTATCCTCCAAACAGCAGGAAGATGACAGTAACTGCGGCACAGTTGATTGGTCAAGGTGAGCAGCTGCGCGATTGGCAGCCACAAGCCATGAACTCACCGCCAGATGCCAGCGCTAGGGCCACCTTCTCGTTGCTGACACCTGTAAACATACTTTCCTTGCTCAGACTGCCACGTGACATTGACTCCCCAGAGCCAGCAGTGTCAGTGCAGCATCAAGCGCAAGAGCTGGACACAGCCAGGCTGTGTGTGCCATGAGCCTGCCACACTATGGGCATGCTGCCACATCAGTCATGGAGGTTGTGCATTGAGGGTGCTGCTGTACATGCAGATGAGCCCATGAGTCCTGCTTGCCTGCACTGATGGCTAGCCCCTGCACAGCCGCAAGACAGTGAAGGTGAGCTGCTAATCAGTTTAGTACTAAAGCTGCTGCCAGGCAGGCTCTGTCTATGCAGCATGTTGTTTAGCACTCAGATCGTGCAGATGCATGCCATCAGCACAAGGATGTGCAGGCCTTGCCAGCAGGGGTGTGGCTGACTGGCTGCAGGTGAAACGTACCAAGGCCTGGGCTGCCAAGGCTTCCAACACAAGAATGGCCATGAAGATGAAGAAGTGAGATGCCTTTGGGTTCAGGTGCGCCTGCATGCACAGGAGAAGACATGAGCAACTGCTCCAGAGACATGCTTGTGCAGATGCCACCCTGTGCACGTGTCCTTCTGCAAGTGCAGCCTGGATGCAGACGAATGCACCACACAAGTTGCGCCGATGCTCAGGTCAGCACTCATCAGACGCGGTGACTGACCATCCAATACAGAATGCAACTGAAGACGAGCATCTGAAGAAGGGGTTGCGGTGCTTCGCTCAGCACCTTTGAGATGTACAACGGCAGCATATGGTACAGCTCACTGGCGCGTTCCCTGCACAGGCGGCACAGCTCAGAGGGTCGCAGGTGCCAGAGCCTCTAGACGAAGCCCCAGTAGGCTGCACCTACCTGTTCACCACAACCTTCTCTTTCTGAAAGCTGCTCAGGATGGGGAATAGGGTAGAAAAGGCAACTGAAGTGCAGCGCAGCACCGGGCTCTAGCTAAAGCTCACTGCAGTCACGGGTGCAGCCAGACAGGAACATGCAGCAACTGCGAAGCGCCTCACCCTGAAGACCTGCAACACAGTAAAACAGGTTGCTTGCAAGCTCCAGTTGAACGCTGCACAGATCAATCTCGAGGCAGGCCTCTGCTCACAGCAGAAGAAAAGGATCCCTGCTCTGTCCGACACTCCCTGCAGGCCAAACACACAGTGGTGAGTCACCTATGATGCATTGCTCAGCGCCAGCCACGACCCAGGAGCGCTAGAATTGGAGGTGCTTGTTGACAATCAAGCATGGCACCTTCTGGTCATATTTGATGTCAGAAAAGATGATGCCCAGCACCACTGCAGTGATCACCACCTGCAGGTCAGCTCACGGCTCAACATGCAGCAGCGCCATGCATTGTACTTAATAAGCTTTAAAAGCAGCAAGCCAGGCAGCCATCCTGATGGACGTTTTACCGAAAAGAGCCCAACAACGTGCGCAAATGTGTCTCTGGAGGACTGGAGGAAGCTCCTGCGCGACAGCACACGCCACTCATTCCAATAGGTAGCCACCACTCTTTGTCTAGCCTGGCTGTGAGGTGTGATGCTGCTGGGAAGGGACTGCACAGTGGACCCTTGCCCGCTCTGCACACACCGTCATCATCAGTAGTTGCATCAAAAGAAACGGCAGATGCTTGTGCCCACCTGGTGGCATTGCCTGAGTGAAACGGCAGATGCTGGTGCCCACCTGGTGGCGTTGCCTGAGCTTGCAGGCACGGGCCAGCAGTTCACTGCGCTCCTTGCTGTCAGCTGCTGTCTGCTTGCTGCTACTATCTGGACTGACAGTGTCCAAAAAGAAGTCCGCTGGGTTCTCAAAGGGCGGGCATGTGAATCCACAGCTTGCAAAGAACTGTGCCTGCAGGCATTCAAACTCCTGTAGGCAGACTGAGTATTGTCCCCTGCGGCCAGATTGGCAACCAGGAAAACAGAGCAACAACACAGGTCGCCACATCTGCTGCTTAAAAAGCTCCAGGATCTCAGCGAGGCGTGAGGCGCTTACAGCATCCTGGGCAGGACCCCAATACATGACGCTGCCCTCGCTCAGCAGCAGCAGGCTGGTGAACATGGCGAAGATGGAGCTGCGAGGCTGGTGGATGGTGCTGAGCAGGCACCGGTCCTTCTGGGCGAGGGCCTTGAGGCTCCTGACGAGCGTGAAGGCCTGGAAAGCATCCAGACCTGCAGCATGGACCCAGTCTACCGCATCTGAGTCCTGCAAACGCAGAGGTGTGCGCCTCTGCACCTGCTGGTGCCGCACACAGACTGCCCCTGGAGTCACGTCACAAAGTCAGCAAGTGGCGTAGCTTCCTCCATACCCAACTGACCCGTTGTTGGCTCGTCAAGGAAGATGATTGGTGGTCCTGCCATGATCTCTGTCCCAATGCTGCACGGCAGGAGGACCGCATCAGCCTGGTGGGGCTGTGCCTGGCATGGTTGAGTGCTTCACATGCACGTAGGCCACATGTTGCATGGAATTCAGGCTGTAGATGCCAGGCTGCAGGTCAGACTCACACAACACGCCTGCGCTCTCCGCCTGAAATGCTGCGAGAGGACGGGCTGCCTGCGGGCACAGGTACAGTCAGTCCGCAGGAAGGTTTCCAGTCCACAACCCTGGACCATTCAAGCTTTGATACCAATGAGCAAAACAGCTGGCAGTGCATTGAAGGCCGGCAGGGTGAGGTGCTGAGATACACATTGCGCAGGCACAGGAAGCAGCCCCTTGGTACCTATGCGGGTGTCTGCCGTCTTGGCCAGCCCTAAGTCCAGCATGGCCTTTTCAGCTGCCGCCTTCTGCACCGCAGGAGATGAACCAAGTGGCAGCCGCATTGCTGCGGCAATCAGGAACGTCTCCCGCACCGTCAGGTGGCTGTAGAGCGTATTGTCTTGCATGACATCTGCAGGGGTCCTGGGGCAGATGAGCATAGATAGCCCAAATGGAGGCAGTAACAGCCTGATCTGTAGACCAGTATCAGCAAGGATTGCACACCCCCACCTTGCTTAAGCAAGCTTGCTAGGCAGCAGGCTGCTCAGCACATGTCTGCAAGAAGTCTGGCATCAATGCTCCCTGCGGCACGATGTGCATTGCTGGGCCCAAAGTGCGGAGGGACGATGCACATTGCTGGGCAGCTGGCAGTGCTCTCACAGGCAGACAGCCGCCTGAAGGAGGCAGGTCGAGGGCCGCCGTTCAGCATGATGTCTCCACGTAGCGTTCCACCCTGGGGCAGTCGCCCTGCCAGAGCACTCAACAGAGTGGTCTTGCCGCAGCCTGCACTCAGATGCAAAGTGCTTAGCAAGCTAGAGGCTGCCATGTGGTTGGGGCCATGATCAGACTGCTGGGCCTGAGGGATCCAGGCTTCTGCCCAGTGCTGACGACAGCAGGCACGCTGGCAGCTTAGGGACCAGTGGCAGCTGCAAGCTCGTGGGATTCAATGAGGCAATTCATAGTCGCGCAGGCGCGAGCCGCTCATACCTGTCGGCCCCATGATGCCCAGCAGGGTGCCTGATGTGGCACTGCCATACACGTCTCGCAGAATCTGCAGTGTCCTGCGTTGCTTCCTGTGACCCACAACCACCTCACATGAGAGCTGCTCCCAGTGCAGCTGGACCAGCGGCGCCTGCACCAGTACACTTTGCATTTTGACTGCCCCTGGTTGCGGACTGCATGGCATGCTGCCTGCACCAGTGGGCCTAGGACGCCAGGCATGCTGAGGGACCTTTGCTGCCTTTGGTGCCAACCTGAGACCACTGTTGTGCAGATCGAGCTTGGCACAGCCTCACCTGCTCCTCAAGGGTGATCACATGTGGCGTCGCTGGCAGCGCTGTCACCATGCTGTCCGTATCACCAGATGCGTCTGCGAGTGTGGACAGCATGATTCGGGGATGTCTGTTTCAGGTCTGCATGGATTCGGGGAAGAGGAGATCTTCATGTGTGTCATCATCCAAAATCCGATCTCAAGTGTGAGGTGGTAAACTGATTTCATGTCATCTGCGCGCAACAAATCCATGCAACAATTTCCAATGGTCACCCTTGATTCTCAGCAGCGGCACTGTTAAACTTAGATGATATGATGCGTGCGGCTTTGGACCACTAACTGCCCACCAAGTCATAGTCCTTCACAGATGTAAGGGGTGCTGAGCTTACCACTGTCAGAGGACTTGAAAGCAGCAGCAAGGGTCATTTCAAGGGACTGCAGTGCAGGGGGCATGTCTGCTGGCATCCGGCAAGAATGATACTCAAATGTGGCACCAATAAAAGGGGTGGGGTGGGCGGGGGGGGGGGGGCGCGCTGGGGAGCACTAAGCAGTGCACTCTCACATACATGCTGCAGCAGCAGCAGGCTCATGTCTGAGGGGCAGGCACCTGGTTGGCTACCTGCGCTGCTCTGGGCACTTGCAAGAAGTCAAGCACATAGTCTGCCAGCATTTGTGGCTGCTCGAGGTGGCCTAGGTGGCCACACGCTTCCATCCAGACCAGCTTGCTTTTCGGAAGCTCATCTGAAAACTGCTTTGCATACTTGGGGCCCAGAATTCTATCTTGCCGGCCCCAGCACACCAGGGACTCCTGCTGAACCTCACGGACCCGTTTGCTGAGCGCATAACCCCCACTCCTGATGAAAGCTTGGTTGGCCTCTGTCCAGCCTGCAGAAAACTCAGCCTGAGCTCTGAGCCGCAGGCTGGTATGCAACGCTGCACCCAAAATGGCTGGCTGCGTTGCAAGAGGGCAGACATGACATAAAATCAGCAGACCTGGGCAGAATGTATGCAGGCGTCTAATCCTCATGTTGTCCTTGGTAGCGAACCGCTTCTTGTCGAAGTATGCCACAGAGGCAGCCAACTGGCGCAGCCACTCGGACCTTTGCACCTGTAGAGACACTGCATTTGTCACTAGGCCTGGCAGAGCAGACTGGCAGATGAAACCTAAGACCTCCAGCAAAGCTGACCACTGTCCAACCACAGCACTCTTCTTATGATGTCTTGCCTTTCGAACCAGAAACTTGGTAAGGCAGCCAGGCGCCTTTGGCATTGGGCCAAGGCCATCGATAAATCCCTGCGCGTCCACCAGGCAGAGCTTTACGACAGCTTCTGGATGGTGCAGCGCAAAATCGATTGCCACTGCACCACCTATGCTGGTGCCGAGCACGGCCATGGGCTGGCCGATCTGCAGGGCGGAGCCAGAAACTTGGGAGCTGGTCGCCAGCAAGGTTGGTGTGCACATCAGCCTGCTCATGCTGGCTGCCTACCAGGTTCAGCAGCCAGCATGGCTGGATGCTGGCCTCAAGCAGGCTTGCATCTGAAAGTTCAGGCGCTGACCACAAGCACAACTGCAACCATCTGGGCCTGCACCTGCTGGGCTGTGACAGCTCACACGGCAGGGTGCTGGCAGACCGATGATGATGTCAGTACCTTTGCCTGCCAGAAGCTGAAGAGGTGCTCGCGTTTCTGCTGCGGGCCCAGCTGCATGTCCGGCCTCTGTGCAGCCCCGCTGTCAGTGAACCCCCCACCAATCAGGTCCACAGCCCATGTTGGCACCTGGGCTTGCTCTAGGAGGGGCAGTAAAAGCCTGCAAGGGCAGCAGCAGACTGAGCCCTTTGTGATGTGCTCCCCAGGGCCCTTTGTGATGTGCTTCAGAACGCCTGCCTGGCTGAAGTAGCAGCTGTTGATGCAGCAGACGATGTGTGGCAGTACGGATCCCTGAAGCATGCATCTGTGCATTGAAGCTTGACCATAGGGGGGGTACAGACCTGAACTCCAGGCTTGAGCTGTCGAAGCCGTGCAGCAGCAGGACTGGTGTGCCGCTCCCGCGTTTTTGGGAGCTGTCTGCAGGGGGTCCAATGGCATGCCGTCAGGTGCAGCAGCAGACACCAGAGTAGGCTGTCTTGGAGGCCTAAAGCGCTGTGCGTTGAACCAACGACATGTAGCCTGCTTGCTGCCGCACAGTGAGCATGCAAGGCCTGTTGCATGGCAAGATCATGCTGCTCAGCAACAGGAGACAACAGCCAAACTGCAGTACAGCACAGGTGTGCATTGCACCTGGCCCAACAAAGACTGTGTCGACCAGCCCTATGGCTGGCACTTGAACGGAGGTGCACTGCATGCGTGCTGCCATGGCAAGGGCTGCAGAGTCCTCAATCTCATTGATCTGAGGTGGCATCCATACAGGCAGGGCCTGCACACAGGATGAAAGTGGCTTCATGCACGCCAACTGCCAATACATAATCCGATAGCAGCCATGGCCACTTTGAGAGACAACAGTACCTCTGTTTGCAGTGCGTGGCAGTGTAGCCTCCCCCCTGTTGTCCTGATGTGTTGCTGCACCTTGACAGGTTGCTGCAGCACATGTTGCCCACAGTGATATCTTCTGGGCTGGGCCCGTGTCAGGCTTGCTCGTCTGAAGTCAGGGGGATTTGACATTGCCATGAGACTGCATCACACTCTAGGCAAGCAGATCATGAACGAGGAAAGTAAAGCTGTGAAGATCCGAGGTGAAGATCCGAACAGCGCTTGACGTAGAGTGAGCAGACGCACACAGTCACATGCTTGAGAGCTTAAGAGCCATGAAACATCTGGGGCCAAGGCATAACGGCTGATGTTTGATGACAAGCAACTTGCCAAAGCATTGAGACTCTGGCATGTCTGCTGTAGATGTTCAGTGGCTTCAGGTGCCCCAATCTGTCGCCTGTGCAAGCAGCTTGACCATCCTGTCTCAGGTGCGCGGGCATGTGATTGCACACTGGAAGGCTGGGGACAGAGGCCACTGCCGCAGCAGGTTGTGCTGAAGCTGCAAGGGCCAGACACCCCTCCTGAGTTCACTAAGAACCTCACTTGTCCTTTCTTCACAGACTTGCATTTGTTCCACAGTGGATCAGTTCCTAGGAAACTTGTTCAAAGCTGGACCTGCAGTATTCAGGCAAAGGGCCCCAAAGCTGTGAGGCGTTTTGTCTGGAGGCCTTGCTCAGAGTCAGGAAATCAGGTTGCCTGTCAGGTAGAATTTTTAGATGCGACAGATGGTGGTCAGGAGCGATGGGCACCAAGACAAGCTGATAATCAAGCAGACCAGAAATGACGGGGCAGTGGAAGGCACTTCATGATTACAAGTATGTCGTAGAAGAAGCTGAAGTCGTGGGCACGTCAGCAGGGGGCCTTAGGCATCCCTTCTGGTGGCAGACCAGTCAGCTGGCCATCTGCTGTTGCATTCGGCATAAGCTGCTGCCGCACAATGGTCACGCTTTGGCAGCCATCAGGGTGCTCAACGACAACAACCTGCTCTATTGGTGGTGGTGGTGGCTGCTGTGGCCCGTCGTCCTTTTGACACATGCGTGTAGCCGCCAACTGCAGCACAGGGGCAGAGCGCAGCTCAGGGCACCCCTCAGAGTGGTGCCATGGATGTTCTGTGGTTGGGCACAGGCTACAGCTGAAGGCTGAATGATGCAATGAACGCTCCAGGAGCATGACGTCAGCAGGTCAATGGAGGTCCTCGAGGCTGGGCCCCCACGCCACAGTAGCGTCTAGGCACTGTGATGTGATGGTGACTCAAGCAGCCAGCAGGCGGACAGAGTCACCTGAGGGTGGTTTGCACAGTGCTCCAGCTCTGCTGCGCGGGCATGGTGCTGCCACATGGCCATAGAGGTGAGGATGACTACCATGAGCATGCCCAAGCCGAGAAACACAGCCACAAAGATGATTGTGAACATTGTGGAGGTTCCGGAGCTTCCAGTGGGTCTGCTGCAGGAAATCTCAGAAGATTCTGTCAGAGGGACTGTCTGCGGGTGGCAAGCGCAAACGCAGGCAGTTGGACGGAGGCAAAGCAAGACCAGCTCACTGCACTGCTCAACACACAACATCGCTTGAGCCAAGTAGTTGTGTCTTGGCTGTACTCACTTGCTCTGAGGGAGGCTCAATGGAGCGTGGTGCTGTTGCCATGGGCCTGGTCCAGGCGCCAGCGCAACTTGGGCCATGCTGGGACTTGACATGCCGCGGTGGCGCTGTGTATCTGCTGAGGTGAGGATCTGTCAGCTTTTTTCAGCCAATCTTGAGGGTCCCCTGTGGGTGTTCTGAAGGTGCTGTTCAACAGCAAAGGCAAGCGGCCAGAGGGCCAAGACCTGACCGCCTGTGAAGCTGAAGCGGAAGATTGCGTAAATCTCAGGAGGCCTGATGCCCCACAGTCCTGTCTTTGGCCTGCTAGCAGTAACTCGCTTGTACTGTGAGCGTTATGTCACCGCTGCCAAAGAGTTGACCACAATATTGAAGTGGTAAATTACCTTGTGACCTACCCTGCAAGCAGGGGAGAGGTTTGTGCACCTCCAGAGGGAGCAGTGCTCTGATTGTTTGCCGCCATGCTGCCTTGTCTGCTGCTTGCTCGAGTGTGATCACGATCTGGCATGGCCACTCTGCCTTCTTGCTTTCGCGGGCTGCAGCACTGACTGGTCGCTTGAAGGACTGGGGGTTGCAGCCAGCCTCCTGGGGCTGCCTTCTGCCAAGGTCTGCAGCTGAACGAGCACTGAAGTGGTCATGCCTTCTCGTTTCACTTTCACAAGTACTCACATGCTTTTGCCTGCTGATGCAGGTGCACATGACGCAACAGGAGTTCTGAGGGGAACACCATGGTGCGCATGTTTGACACCCCGAAAGAGATGTAAACTGTCTTCATCATCATGAGCCTTACCCACCCTGCCCCTGACGACTGCAGATGCAGACACTTCAGGAGCTGTGCATTGCCGCAGCTGCTGGCAACGTGGCAGCCCTGGATGAGCGCTATGATGTAGCGGTGCAGCATGCGATCCCCATCCTGGAGGCAGCTGCTGGAGCAGGCCAGCTTGACTGCCACCGCTGGGCACAGCAGCGTGGCTGGGATCTGGGCGAACAGACCTGCGCTGCCGCAGCTGCCAAGAGCCAGCTGGCAGTGGTGCAATGGGCCTGGCGAGAGGGCTGCAGATGGGATGAGCAGACCTGTGCGGCGGCAGCCTGGGGAGGCCACCTGGCAGTGCTGCAGTGGGCCCAGGCAAGGGGCTGCCCCACTAGTGAGGCCGTCTACACAGCAGCGGCCTCCAGAGGAGACCTTGCAATGCTGCAGTGGGCGCACGAGCACGACTTGGCATGGGACAAGCACACCCCTGAGGCCGCAGCAGCGCGGGGTGACCTGCCCATGCTGCAGTGGTCGCGGCAGAATGGCTGCCCCTGGGGCAAGGGTGTGGTGAATGAGGCAGCACGGCGGGGCCATCAGGCAGTGCTGGAATGGGCTGTCGAGAATGGCTGCCCCATGGATGAACAAACGTGCGCAGCAGCAGCTGGCAGTGGCCACCTGGCTGTATTACACTTTGCACACCGGCACGGCGGCCCCATGGACGGAGCAACATGCGGCGCAGCAGCCCATGACGGACACTTGGCTGTGCTGCGATGGGCAGTGGTGCACGGCTGTCCCTGGTGCAAGAGCATGTGCTTCATTGCTGCTGACAATGGCCACCTAGAGGTGCTAAAGTTTGCCCGCCAGCATGATCAGCCCTGGACCAGCATGACTTGCGCGGTTGCAGCCGGCAGAGGCCACTTGCCAGTGCTGCAGTGGGCTGTCGAGAACACGTGTCCCATGGATGACCGCACCTGCTCATACGCAGCCGCAGGGGGCCACCTGGCTGTGCTACAGTGGGCTCGCCAACATGGCTGCTGCTGGAACTGCACCACCACATATTATGCTGCGATGAATGGTAATGTTGATGTCCTGGTGTGGGCGCTGAATCAGCAGGCCCCTTCCTACGCTCACTGGACCAGGTGTGACATTGAGCACTGGACCCCTGCAGTGAAGCGAATCATGCACAAGCATGATGCCCTGCTGCCATCATATGCTCGAGTGATCCTCCAGGCAGAGCTTGAAAAGCTGACTGCATCCATCACTGCCATGTATGTTGTTCTGCTGAGAACAAGCCCTCTCCGTGATCCCCCCAGTGACTTGCCACCCCTCTGCAGAGTCCACCAGCTGCCTTCAGATGTTCTGCGACATGGCGTGATGCTGGCCTTTGACAATTTGGTCCCTGAGTGAGTCTTCTCCACCTTCATCCCTGACTGTGGAGCATGGCACATATCTGATTCACACTGCCGTCTCCTCATGGCATGCCGTTCAATTAATCAATGCTAAAGCTGCGTGAAGCAAAGTCTACAAGCTCCTCCAAATTACCCGGCAGCAGTAGGCTGACTGAAGCAGGTAAAGAGCCCGACAGGCCCAAGTTTTCTGTTGTCCTTCTTGGTCAGCTCTGAACGGTGCTCAGAGACCTTGGCCCCAGGCCGCAAACACTTTACGAAGTGCTGCTGCCAATATGCAGCTGCCCTGCAATCTGCAGCGGCCCATAGCAGATCCTGCTCTTGTGCAACCATGCCAGCACAGGCTGAGGCGAAACAAGCGGCAGGCCTCCCAGTTGACCTGCCTGGCGCGCAAGGAGCAGCCAGACAAGGGGCTCAGCAGGCAAGGTCCACTCATGAAAGTCTGGCATGTGACATCTGCTATTCAGCCCTCTCCTATGGAGTGCAAGGAGCTCTTTATGCCTTTTGTTTATCATTCCAGCATTTGACTCTGCTCTTGACAAGCAAAACTTGGTCTGCAGATTGGGGGCAGGGGATTCCGAGAGGCGCGACGTCACCACTGGAGCTCTGGCGGGCTTCAGCAAAGGCGTCACCCTTGGCAATCAGCCCGCCCCGCCGACGCACCTCCATGAGCTGTGAGCAGCACAGTCTGATTCATGCACCAACCATTCCCAGAGACTCTGCCCCCTTGGTCATGTCACATCTACCATCTCAAGACCAGACCTGCCCATGCAGTCTGGCCGTGCCATCCTGCCGACCTGCCAATGTGCTTCCTGCAGGGGTCTGTCAGTAGTGTGGTACACCCTATGCTGATTAGCTGCAACAGGCTGCCAGCCTGCCCCTCGGAATGTTGCCTGCATACTGCTTGAGCCTTTGGGTTCCCTAGCCCAGCCAGCACAATGCTGCTCGTTGCAATGCTCTGCGCCCTGCACGGGACCCTGGCCGTCTCCCCTGCAGCACAAGCGCCGCAAGCAGCCAGCTGCCAGGCCATTACTGCTCCCCATGGCTAGCACACCACCTTGCAGGCTTCACGACCCTTTTACAGAAATAACAAGCAACCTTGCTGGTGTTGTTCAGCATCAGCTAAAGCTTACGGCTCCTGAGACCTGTCTCCTTCCAGATGTCCTTCCAGGCTGCTTGACAGTACTGATCACTCTGTCCTCTGCAGCTAAAAGCATGGCCAGCCAGCCATGCAAGACCAGGATCAGGTGTCAGCCAGCCGTGATGACTGCATGGGCCCTCGTCGGCCACAGAAGCTACAGCCATGTAACTCTAGGCTCTGTGCTCTGCAGCCTCTGACGGCCCTGGTACCTTGAAGTGCTACCCCGGAGGATCCTTTCATGTTCCCTTCCCCAACCCTCTTTGCTGTCTGCCCCACAGGATTGACTCGGAAAGTATGGCCAGCCAGCTGCGCAAGACCAAGATCGTCTGCACCATCGGGCCCACCACCAACAGCAAGGAGAACCTTTTCCGCCTGGCTGATGAGGGGATGAGTGTGGCGCGGCTGAACATGTCGCATGGCGACCACAAGTCCCACAAGGCAAGTCAGGCAGCAGGGCTGCACGACTGAGCATCTTCAAAGGATTTGCATGGCGGCTGCGCACTTAGCAGCAGGTCACGGCGAGTCATGTGAGCCAAGATTGAGGGCGGCGGTCATCCCTATACTGCCAGCACCAGTGTTGCGTCCCAGCAGGCTGCACGGAAGACAGTCCCCCAGATTGATCTGGCAACAGTGTGTCGCTGTGGAGATCCCCTGCAGGCTTTGCATGGCTGCCCTGCTAGCTCAGAGCCAGACCTTGTATTGTCATACGGCATACATTATGTGGATATAGCTGCAGCGTTTGTGGCAGCTGGCGTCTGAAGCGCCTGTTGCGGGGGCACGGCCTGCCATCCCTGCAGAGTTTCAGCAGGCCTGCATCTGTAGGCCTGCAGTACCTGCTGACTGCTTTGCCACGTGGAGCCTGTCTGCATGGCTGCTGCGCCTGCTGCCGCCACAAGGGGCTTCCAATGAGCAGCCTGCAGCTGCTTGACAGTGCTGCATTTCAAAGGTGGATGTGATGCTGCAGGGGCACCTCACTTGGCAGCAGAAGGCTGACAATGCCTACAGGCCCTGCCTGCAGGGTATTGTTGACCTGCAAAAGGGGAACAATAAGCTTGGAAGGCACCGAGCATCAAGTCACCAATGGAACTGCAGAAGTGGTCTGCAGCATTCCTGTGGGACTTCAGTCGGCCCAGCCACGCACAACTTGCCATCAGCCTGCTGATCTATTCTATCCCCTGTGCAGGCTATTGTGGACCTGAAGAAGGATTGAGAAAGCTCATGTGCAGGCTTGCCAGATTGGGAGCAACATGCAGGGCTGTTGGGCAGGCTCAAGAGTGGCACTGTTCTCCACTCTGCCGAGACGGACCTCCCCTGTGCAGGCTGTGGTGGACCTGGTGAAGGAGTACAACAAGCTCAACAGGAACGGCGTGGCCATAATGCTGGACACCAAGGGCCCAGAGGTGCGCAGTGGAGACGTCACTGAGCCCATCACCATGAAGCCAGGTGGGCCTGTGCACTTGAACCCATGAAACGGGTTATGGTCAGGGATTTCTGCTCTTGTGAAAATGGGGGGAGGGGGGGATTGGCAAGTGCTTCACTCCTCCTTCCCTGGCCTGCAGTTCACCACATCTTGAAATGCACTGCATGCCGGGCATGTCAAAAGCATCCGTTATACCTCACAGTGCAGTGTGAGCATGCTTGCACATGGAGCTGTGGCCAGCATTCCACGTGTGTAGGGTGTGGGGCATCTTTCTTGGGCTGCAGACTGCTCTGTAAGCAGGGGTGTGAGCCACACAGCTGAGTCAGTCTAGTGAGCTCATCACCACGCGGCCATGTGCGCTTCATGTGCCTGCTAGATTGAGGGGTCCGTAGTGGTTTGAGCAATCTGGTCTGGGCCAGGTGGCCAAGCAGTAATTGGGCTGCTCGCCACTTGGGTGTCACAAGCCATGTGGAGACACAGGGCCTGGCTGATGCGCCTTTATGAGTCACATCTGATTGCCAACTAGCATGGAGCGTGCTGGCATGCAGCAGGCACTCACTGCTGGAGGGCCTGCATGGTCTGCTGCTGCAGATCTGCTGCATGCAGGCCAGCACTCTTTCACCATCAGGCCAGGCAGCCAGTGGCCATGAGA
Organism: Asterochloris sp. CNOR1; assembly: GCA_963969365.1. Lineage (NCBI taxonomy): Eukaryota > Viridiplantae > Chlorophyta > Trebouxiophyceae > Trebouxiales > Trebouxiaceae > Asterochloris > Asterochloris sp. CNOR1. The sequence goes on along the minus strand of OZ017763.1, from coordinate 1,571,531 downwards.
GGCTTGTCTCTGTGAACTCCACTGCCCATCTGTCATCAACAACATGCCTCGTTTGCAGCGCAGGCATGGACGATCCCCAACTTTGCAGCTCTGCCTCTGTCCACACTCTCCTTCCATCCAGCATGCTTTTGCTGTTCAGGCCAGAAGTACACCTTCACCACCAAGGAGGGCGCAGATGGCCGCGATGGCCGCATTTCAGTGAACTACGACGGCTTCATAGATGATGTCAGTGAGGGAGACACCCTGCTGGTGGACGGCGGCATGCTCAGCCTCAAGCTGCTGAAGAAGAGCGGGAAGGACGTGGAGTGCGAGGTCATTGATGGAGGGATCATGGCTTCTAGGTGGGCACATGAGGCTCAAAGACTGTGTTTTGCGTTGTGTGCAGCAGCTGTCTGCTGTGTGACCTTGTGGGCATGAGGCTCTGCTGGTGGACAAAGCAGCATGACTACATGGTGAGCTGTCTTGCTTGGCTGCTTGGCGGCAGATTTGAGGGGTGCATTTGTTGCGAATTGAATGTTGGGGCAGGGGACAGTCTGCTGTTGGTTGATGGCATGCTCAGCCTCAAGATGCTTGAACAACTAGGGAAGAGCAGTGGTGACGTGAGCTGCATCCCTTTCCCTGTGCCACCAGGCGCCACTTGAACAGTCGCGACAGGACCGTCTTTTCAAACATCGCAAGCACAGACCAGCAAACCTCTGTCACACGCATCTGGCTTGAAGCTGCATCCCCTGACCTGGCTGCAGGCGCCACCTCAACATCCGCGGCAAGAGCGCCAACCTCCCCGCCATCACAGAAAAGGACTGGCTGGACCTCAAATTTGGCATAGATGTGGGAGTGGACTACTATGCACTATCCTTTGTGAGGAATGCAGATGTCATCTATGAGCTCAAGCGGTATTTGGCCAAGCAAGGTGCGCAGAGGCCTGCAAGGCGCCACTGCAACAGTTGGTGCATTGCAGCGGCTGGGTGCAGTGATGTCATACAGGACACCACATATCAGGCAAATGGAGGTGAGTACGTAAAGCTGTGCTGGTGATCTGCTGCATCAGTGGGGGTCCCAGGTTGATGTGCACAGGAAGCTTGTGGTCAAACTATCTGAAGAGTGCACTTTTGCAGAGGCAAGATTATGCATCTTGCCTCTGCTGCTGTGAATGGGAAGGTCAGAGCTGGGCAGCCCAGAGTGATGCATGCACATGCTGCGGCGTGTTGTTTGAGGAGCGCAGCACAGTGTGAAGAGGTGCTCGCTGTACATTTCGCCGCTTGCCTGTGTCGGCAGGAGCGTGCTCTACCAGATCAACAGCAATGACAGCGTGATCATAAGCCACATGCTCTGTCTTTTGATTAGACAGTCTCAACGCCGCAATGCATGTCTGTTGCAGGCGCCTGCCTCAGTGTGCTGGCCAATATGCAGCTCTAAATGTTAAAAGCGCACATGGCTGTCAGTTGACCTGCAAAGCATGTTCTGTAGGCCTGCTGACCTCATTGTTCCAAGCTGTGCCTGCAGGCGCCAGCATTGGCGTGCTTGCCAAGATTGAGAGCGCTGACAGTGTGATGCACCTGGAGGAGATTCTGGATGCTGTCGACGGCGCCATGGTGGCTCGTGGTGACCTGGGGGCAGAGCTTCCGGTAGAGCAGGTGCGTCTGCTGTTTGCCAGCGTCCTGCATGGGAGTCCATTGTACTGCAATGGCATGTCTCTGTGGCCGGGCTGCTGCACACAGAGGTGCTTCTTGACCTTGAGCTGTCTGTGCTGCACGCCAACTGCCAGCCATGGGACACCATTTGTGCTGCCATGGCACCGACTCCGGGCCAGTAGGTGTGTCCTGGTGCAAGCTTCCATTATGAAAGTACTGTATGCCAGGTGGGGTTTTTTCAATCAGGGGGCCAGCAAGCGGAGCAGACTTGAGGCAGAGCAGGTCAGTCATGCACTGCAGCTGCCTGCATATGTAACGTCTGCCCAGCTGTCTTGCACATGGCCAAGATGGTTTGCATTGACCAGATCACAGGAAAAGGCCTACCTGCACAAGCGGCCACTAGTACCTTGTCACAGGCAGTGTGCCCAGCACTGCCTGTTCTGCGGCCTCCGAGGCAGCACCACATCCTCGCAGCATGCTCCCAGGGGCGCACGCAGTATGTTGCGCAGATTGTGCTCTGCTAGTCTGTTTGCCACTGCATTGGATCCAGCTTGCTAGCAGGTGAAGCACCTCGGCTGCGGGTGCCGACTGGCAGACGCAATATGTGAGGATGCTGCAAGCCTGGCAAGCCAGCCATGGTGGTCCAGCCTTGATTTTGTTCTATGTTGCTGATTTGTGCAGCACATGTGCTGCAGGTGCCCTACTGGCAGAGCCGTATTGTGCAGGGGTGCCGCAAACGTGGCAAGCCAGTCATTGTGGCCACCAACATGCTGGAGTCCATGATCACCAACCCCACCCCCACCAGGGCAGAGGTCAGCACCCTCAATGCTGACTTGTTCACATGTGCGGCTGCGCTCGGTCACTGATATGCCAGGGGTCAATGGCAGCCACTTGCAGCCCAGCAGGCCTGATGTGGCTTGGTGCTTGCTACAGTGTTACATCACGTCTTGATAATGCACATGCTGCGTACTGCTGTTTGTCTGCCACTTGGGCCTGTGCACAGCGCGCGAATCATCGGAGCATCGTTGTATGATTGCACACTTTGCTGGGGCCTGTATGTAAAGCAACCCGTGCTGGTCTCTGCTGATAGAGTCAGCCATCTAGCATGTCACATGCTGCGCTGCGCTGAGTCGTCTGCAGCCCAGATGCAGAGTAGATGCATTGACCATCTTCCTTGATGTCACACGATGCTGAGACCTTGCTGCAATGTGCTGTGCCAGGTGTCAGACATTGCCATTGCGGTTCGTGAGGGAGCAGACGCTGTCATGCTCTCTGGGGAGACTGCCTATGGCAAGTTCCCATTCAAGTCTGTGGATGTCATGGCAACTGTGGCCAAGCGGACAGAGCGGGCTATGCTCAGCTACCAGGTAAGCTGCACGCTGGCAAGTTTCATAATGTGAGGTACCCTTTCAATGTGGACAGCCTGTCAGGTGTGACCCATGTACACAGCTGGATGTGCACCAAAAAAAGTGCACGTACAAATGCAATGCGCCGGAATGCTGATCAACGGGCCTGCCTGGCAGGCGTAACTTTGCCCACCTATGACATGCTCCCTTCTGAGGCATGTCAGCATTAGCCAGGCCGGCAGAGCTGGGCGTGCTCAGCTACCGGGTGAGCTGCGGGGTGTTTTACTTTCAGGCTTCCTAGTCCTCTGCCTACAGCCAGTATACACGTCATGTCAGTTGAGGCTCTGCAGACAGAACCAGTCATCCTCGGCCATCAGGTGGACTAAAGTGGTGGTTGCACAAATGATGGGAGGAGAGAAGCGGCCGATAGGCAGGTACCAAGTCGGCAAGGTGAATTTGGGCAGCAACTGCAGCTTTTCAGCTGCTGACTGAGGCGGCGGGCACTCAGAATGTGCGGAAGCTGTAGGCTGCCTGAGTAGAGTGGTCTGTGCAGCGGGTTGGGGGAGGAGGTGAGGGGGAAAGTGAGGTCAGGGGCACTCTTGGCCCTGATGGGCGGCAAGCTTCAGAACAGGGTGTATGGGGGCAAGCGGGCATGCTCAGCAGCTTGGCGACTGCAGCTCACAAGGACACTCTTGAGGGTGCTGCTGCTGGTGAAGGCTGCACATGCGAAGTCACAGCTGGGAGATGAGAAGTGCATGCTCAGAGGTGTTACAGGCATTGCGGAGCATTGAATGAGTGGCAGATGCCACTGCTGGTCGCAGCGTTGAAGGTGCACCTGCTGTCCTATTCTCAGTTGGATGTCATGCTGCCACCTGGCGGTGTTATTGCAGCTGCAAGTGTGTGCATGGTCGGTGCACAGCCTTGGCACCTCACGTGGTACACATGTACCTGGTTGGATGTGCTATGCTGCCTTTGTGCCAAGCAACCCACTCGCACCGCCTTGCCAACACCAGCATCACATAGACATGCTGATCTGCAGCAGCTTTGCCATCTTTTGACACATGCCTCACCAACTCCATCGTCCCCCTCTGGCTGGGCACACAGTAGTGTGGTCGTCAGAGCCCATCTCATTGACTCAGATCACCGGCAGCGCACCCATGCAATCAACATTGCCTCCCCAACCTGTCTGCAGGGCACCCGGCGGTATGGCAGTGAGGATGCTGAGCCCATCGACTGGATTGTGCCCCCGGGGATGAGTGACGGCTCTGGGCGCATGAGCAACCCTGGCCTGTCTGAGATGTTTGCCTACCATGCAACCACAATGGCCAACACCATTGGCACCTCCCTGGTAGTCTTCACAAGGAAGGTGGGTTCTCAAAGGGCTATGAAGTCTGGAAGCCACCAGACTGGAGGGCATGCACAGGCAGTAGTGAACTGATGCTGGCTCCAAATTCTGACTCCTCCGCCCAGTACTGTGCCTGCCATGGTCAAGGCCCCCGCTGGCAGGCCAGGGACTTGTCCTGGCAGGTGCCGCAGTCATTGTCAACAGCACGCCTGGCAGACACCTTTCAAAACTCCGTTGTGGCTTCCACAATAAGCAGGGTCCCTGTATACTGATGCATGAAGGTTGAGAGGGGCCACGTCAAGTGAACGTTGCTTGCCAGTGTGCAGAGGTTTGTCATTCATGCTCTCACACTATGCCCCAACATGCACATTGAACTGTTGTGACCAACCAGTGCCGCTGTAGCTTTATCTTTGCTTGCTGGTCTGCAGGGCAACATGCCAGCGCTGCTTTCCCACTACCGCCCCGACAAGCCCATCTACGCGTTCACAGAGAACCGCGACGTGCAGCGGCGCCTGGCGCTCTACCACGGCGTCGTTCCTCTGTACCTGAAATTTGACGAGACCTCTGATGCCGCCTTTGACAAGTGAGTGTGCTGCCAGGCCTGTGCATGTGTGTTGGATACATGAGTGTAGGGGCAGGGGCCACCCCTGCTGTTAGGAAGTTGTTGAGTTGCTGACTTCACTGAGAGTCTGGAGGGAAATGTTGTACCTCGGGCTGTCAGCTCTGTGCACCTTAGGTGAGGAGGGTGATCATGCCCACTTTTGGTAAATAAGGGGATGGAGCTCAGGCACGACAGACCCTTCAGGGGTTGAGAGATCTTCAAGCTGTGAGCTTCAGGTCTTGAGGCCAGAGCAGCAAGAGGACTGTTTGGCTTACGTCCAGTCTGTCAAGGTCTGATGCTGATGCTCAGCGTGTACAATCCAAGCAAAACGGTTCTGCCGGCAATGCAACCATGTCCTGCCACATACCTTTGCTGCTTTAAAGGGGGAGTTGATGACCTCCACCATTGAGGCGTGGCGAAACTAGTGTGGGTAGCCTTGCTGCCTGCTTAACAAATGCTGCTGCAGGGCTGTATATGCATCAAATGCTTCCCCAATCCAAGGTGCCAGTGCTCAAAGTGGCTGATGCTGGCCTGGTCTGCTTCCTGATTGTTGGAAAAATCATTTTTTGATGCTGCAGGGGCATCAATGAGCTTAAGAGTCGCGGTCTGGTCAAAGGAGGGCAGCAGGTTGCAATTGTGCAGAGCGGCAGGCAGCCCATCTGGCGGCAGGCCTCCACACATGCCATTCAGGTGAGGCTCTGCCCATGCCAGGTTGAGACAGGTGAATGGCATGCAGAAGCCTTGGTCGGGTTGTATATGAATTGGTGACACCGCTTGAGTATTCTGACGTACCAGAAATTTACTGAAGTAGATCATTTTCCGTTCTGCACCGTCTGCCAGGACACACCACTAGAGCTGCACATGATTCTGCTTTGGTGCATGACCTCCTTCCTGCATGGTGCCTCAGAATCACCTGCCAGTCCGCTCCTCTCAAGCAGCACAAGCACGCTGCAAGTCTTGCAGACTGCAACCCCCACTCAAAGTACAAACCTGACTATGTGCAGCGTCTGCAGACCTGATCCTGTGCAACGTCTGTACGCACCAGGGTGCTTCTGTTGTGTGCCCAAACATGTCATGCCTGCGCACAGGTCCGCAAAGTCCCCAAGGACGCTGTGACGGCTTCCAGTGATGACGAAAGCCGTTTTTAGCCCCTGGAAGCCTGGAGTTTGGTGTCACATCTTGAGAGCAGAGACCTGAGTTGCGTGTCCAGTAGATCTGTGCAGTGATTTCCTGTCAGTCTCTTTAGTGCAAGCCCAGCTTGTCCTCCTTGTAGTCTCTCCTCAACTGACATCTGCGACACAATTGTTTCATATTCTTTTGTAACAATCTGGTGAGGGTCTGTGTAGCAGATGTGTGGACGATCTGTGGTTTCAGGAGCACATGGGGTTGTTTCGTTGCATTATCGCCATGGTGCCGGCCTGATCGCACACACGCAGCACCCACAAACATCATGGGCAAGGTAGGCACCAATGTTTGGCCTGTGTCAACATCGTCATATTCCTGACAATGTGTGTTATGTTGCAGAAGCAGCTTGGGCCGCTTCCAGTGCGCAAGCTCAATCCCAAGCAGGCCATCACACGGTTCTTCGACAAGAGGGCCCAGGTGGGCATGGCGCAGTGCAAGGTGAATCTGTCCCCATTGCCCAGAGTTCACAATTGGGTGCCTGCTGCAGGGCACCGGCCCACCTCAGGTGGGGCATGCCGCGCTAGATCAGCATGGAGACATGGCGCTCCCTGATGGCAAAGGCGCTGCATCCCAGCACCAGCTTCAGCCCACTCAGCAGACTGCCCCCAGGCAGCCAGCGCCGCGCCCACAAGGCACTGACTGCCAGGGCGACACCCAACACGCACCACCAGCAAGGCGCGCAGCGCCTGTGGCAGCCAATGTGGCTGGACCTGTGGGGCAGCAGCCCAAGCCCCTCACGCCCAGCAGGGCGCAGAGGCCGCAACACAGGCCAGAGGGGAAGCCTGCAGCACGAGGTCCCCAGGCGCAGGCAGCCCAGAACGCCAGCAGCTCGGGCTCAGGAGGCAGCACGCTGGTGGTGGGAGTGAAGCGCCCACGGCGACAGGACTCTGTGCGTGAGGAGCTTCAGGCGAGTCCTTCGCTGTTTGTTGCTGCCAGCTGGGCAGGTGGTGGGCGAGCCCTGCTGATGCTCACTGAGGTGGCGGCGCCAGGAGCAGGTGGAGCTGTCTTTATCGAAGGAGGTGTTGCTGGGCTTCTGTGCTGCCAGGGAAACAGACAGAGGGTGACGAGCGCTTCACCTTTTTGAACTGCCAGCCCCCACATGGCAGCACAGGAGGCCTGCATGGGGAGCTCCAGATGCCTCCTTTGCAATCGCTGTCTGGGCGTCGTGCTGCCAGAACAGCAAATGGCAGAGGGGCTGAGCTGGACTGCTGCACACTTGGTTGCAGCAGGATTCTTTGCATGATGGCCTGCAAGCAATGTGAAAGCTGGTGGGTGCTTTCTAGGAGGCACCCTGCACATGAGTGCCCGGGATGCTCATTGAGCTGTGCTGCTCTCAGGGAGGCTGTGCGTAATGAGCTGCAGTCAAAGTTCTTTGCTGGGCTTTGTGCTACAAGGCAGGTAACAGCAAACAGGGCCTGTTGCCATTGACTGTGCTGTGCACATGGCAGCAGCAGAAGGCTGTACATAATAAACCTCGAGCCCTGTGCTGCCAGCAAGCTTTGCCGCAATGGGGGTCCTTAGCTGGGACTTTGTGGCCGCGGTTTGAAACGTACTAGCTGGGCAGAGCACCAGTGAAGTTCCCCAAGCAGACTAAGCAGCATTTGCCCACATGGCTACTGCAGATGTGGAGACCAGATCAGTAATGCACTCAGCTGGGCTGCATTGCGCTTGTCTGTAGGTCTGGCTGCCCTGGCATGTTGGAGACGGGTTGACAACAAGGTCTGACGTGGGCTGTTTTGCATCTCAGCTGGCTCTTGCCCAACCAGTACTGTGTGCTCATGCAAGGCCCCTGTTGCTTTCAGACATTGTGCAGGCTGCCCCAGCAGTGCTTTGTTTTACATCAGATTGCCCCCAGCAGACTGCAAGTTGGGGTGACCAGACTACGCCTGTCTATGTGGATGGGAAAGACATACCTGTCTGCAGCAGGCCAGCTCAAGCACTTCACCTGTTGCCTGCAGGTCGTCCCGACTCAGGACGATGAAGCCATTGTCTGGCAGGCTCCAGTGCGGGACGAAGCACATGTGAGCAGATACATGCAAAAAAGTGGCTGATTCCCAGTGTGCTGAGCAGGCTGCCACGTTGGAAGATGGACGAGGTGGAATTGAGTGCGCAGGGAGTGCCTGTGCTGAATCTTTGTTGTGCTGCATCACGCAGCCGCTAACCTGCCAACCCATATTGTGCACAGAAAGTGCCGTCTGTTCATTTCTGGCTCGCTGCCTGCAGGGTCGTTATGCGCTGACTCCTGCATGCAAGCCTCGAGCAATCAAACAGCAGTGCAGAGCAGGCACGTTTGACCACGCACCTCAGACAGACCTGTGGTCTCTGTGGGCGGGTTGAAGCTGCAACGAAGTGCCCCTATGCCAGCAGCGTCTTGTTGTGGGCCCTGACATGCTCCCTGCAGGTTCCAGGGCAGAGTCGGGACAGCGACCACAGGAATGCTCATTTCATGCTCTGCTCTGCAGCCTCTGGCTGACACTCACATTTCTGCACCTTCTGCAGGTCTCAGGCCAGGCTGCTGCCAAGCGCCCTTACGCCAGCGCGATCAAGAAGCGCTTGATCTCAGTGGTGGAGACAGGCAGTTGCGGTCGGAGCGGGGGTTCCAGCAGCTCCGACCTGTCTGGTGATGGGCAGGAGGCAGGCACGAGCGAGAACTGGCCAGGAGCTGCAGCATCATCGGCCAGCAGGTGGGTCAGCTGCTGGTGGTTGTCAGGTGCTGAGCAGGAGGAAGTCCACGCTGACCATGTTGCAGCTCATACCTGGCAGGTGCGCAGCATGTGGAGTGCAGACTGACATGGTCTGGATGGCTGCGGGTGGCGCAGCTCAACTGGCCTCTCTCCTAAAGTGCTGAGGCAGAACATCTGCTGAGTGGTCTGCTCCCCTGCAGGGCACTGGAGGGCATGTGGGGGGGCTCAATGGCCCTGCCAGAAGCGCTGCCCGCTGCAGCAGTGGGTGCCAGCCTGCCAGGCTCGAGTGGGACGCCGCTGCAGGGGACACCTGGAGGCTCGCTTGCCAGTCGCCCGCTGAGGCGGCTGAGCAACAGGTGGGGGGCTGGCCTGGCACACCCCTTCTGGCTCTGCTGCAGGTTGAGAGTTGGGCCGTCCCCCAGTTGAGCCCTTTCAAGTACAGATGCCGGCCAGGTACGACATGGGAGCTTCAGGAGGCAGTCACTACCAATCCACTACCAAGACGCAGAGCTGCAGTTGTGTCATGAAGTCTGTCTCTACACATGGACAGGCATGGGTTCTGTGCTGCACACATCAGCTTCTGGCTGCAGAGAGTCAGGTGCTGCTGAGCCTCTCCACCACCTTGTTTGCCTCCTGGGGTCTAGAGTCTACCCACCAAAACCTTAGCCTTCGCTGCCTGCAGTGTCCCCAGGAGCGTAGTCAAGGGCGACCTGGGGCAGCGAGGCAGGCGCAGCCTTCAGGTGAGCGCAGCACCGCCTGGCTGTGGGGTGTACATGTCGCATAAGAGTCTGTGCTCTGACTCAGCTGCACCGAGACCCTCATCGGAGGAGGCGCTGCCCCCGGTGCATGACCCAGCTTGCAAGCATGGGCTGTCACGCAGCAAAGGAGTGGAAGGTGATCTGGGGTGCCCAGATACTAAAAGCAGTTGTAGGTTCATCCTGGAGAGGTTGAGCCAGCTTTTGCTTGTCATACCAGCTGCTCCAGACCCTCTTCAGCAGCAGGCACCTGCTACTGACTGGAAAGGCATGCATGGCATGTGGGGACGCAGGCATCAGTCAAGATGCAGCCTGCATCAGCACACACCCTCTGCTATGCCAGAGCAGGTCAATGGCGCTGCGTGGTGCCTGCAGAGGCGGCGCTCTGTGTCGGGCAGTGGCAGGCGGGCGCTCGCACGCAAGAAGAAAACTGCCCTGCTGGAGCTGCTGGACCAGGTGAGAACCCTGACAGAGAGGGGTCACTGCAGCATTCTCTCTGCTGCGCGCTGTGAGTCAGGTGTGTTCTAGAGCGATTTGGACAACATTGTCCCAAGGTCAACGCCTTTTGACCACAACGCTGGCCAGCAGGATTTTGCTGGATCCTGTTGTGTTGGGGTCTGTTGTGAGGTTGTTTTTGTTGTGGAGGCATTGCCCTGCTGGGCTGCTGGACCATGCAACAGAGACATATAAGAAAGCTTCATCGCCTGCCTGGAAGCACAAGCTGCCAGCTCTTGCTGGTTGCACACCTGCCGCTGGCTCTGCACACCGCAGCCATTGCTGACTCAGACAGATGCACACAGCACAGCCTTGCTTATATCTGACAGGCACTGCCTCTGCACAGAGACTGCAGCCTTCATTCGGCAGTAAGCTTGCCTGCACAACCTGGCGTGGCAGCTCAGCTGCTTCCTGCCGACCTTCTAATTTGTCAGATATGGCGATGCAGGTGGAGCTCTGGGTGCAGACACACCTGCTGTTATCAGCCGGTACTGCCACCAGCTCTGATCATGGTCTGATCATTTCTATGGTGGCCTGCAGGTGGAGCTGCTAGTGCAGACACGGTCAGTGCAGGCAGAGCTAGCAGGTGAGAGCAGCTCAGGCCAGGGTGCTGATGGCGCTGCACATCCCACAGCTGCACTGCCGCAGCACTTGGCAGGGGGTGGCAGCCCAACCCTGGGCGCTGGTGCTGGTGCTACAGCTGGTGCTCCCTCAGCTGCTGAGCTGCAGCAGCGGCAGCAGCAGCAGCAGGTGCCCATGCCAGAGCACCCCGTGGGCATGCCTCACCACCATGCTGAGGCATCTGGGCCCACCCAACATGGGCTTGGGGTGTGCAGGGCAGCTCTCCCATCAGGTGCTGCTGGGCAGTGCGCTGCAGCAGGCCACCCTGATGCTGGGCACAGGGGCTCATCAGCAGCTGCAGAGATGCGCGCCATCGTGCCTGGCCCCCAAGCCAGGTCGGACACGCAGAGGCAGGCAGCTGGGCCAGCACAGCTGCCCCAGCAGACACAGCAGCTGCAGCGTGGCCCGACTAGTGAGGCAGCGCCTGTGGTGGGGCCAGCTGCCCGGCGAGTAGCGCAGCGCTCAGACCTGGCATGCCCGGAAGGCAGCCTGCACGGGGGCCGCCAGCAGGCAGAGGCTGGCAGCCTGGGGCACCTGCTGGCTGCTCCCGCGCAGCACTGCACAGCCCCTGTGCTGCCTGAGGCCGGCCAGCCACTTTCTGGCCGCCGCCTTGGCACCCAGGCGGGCAGTGGAGTGCTTGCCAAGGCTGTCCCTTCTGTGCCTGCCCACCCTGGCAGTCACGGCGATGGCCAGCTGGGCAGCGGAGTGCTGGCTGAGGCAGGCCATGGAGGGTTTGCCGTACCCAGCAGCCACAATGGTATTGGGAGGCTAGCACAAGGGCCCCTGCCGGGACCCGCTCATCCTAGCAGCCGCAGCGCCAGCCATCCGGCCACTGGCATGCTGGCAAAGGCAGACCTGCCTGGGCCTGCCCACCCCGGCAGTGGTGGCAGCAGTCAGGTGGGGAGCGGCATCCTCAGCGGCCCGCCTGACGTGGACGACATGTCAGATGAGGTGGATCTGCAGATGGCCGCTCAGATGGAGCAGGCTGAGCTTGCGTTTCAGGCCAAGCTGAGGCTGCCGGCTGCCGGCCGGGAGGGCAGCAGCGCCCAGGCACCAGGAGGGGCAGGCGTGCAGGCAGGCAGCGGAACGCAGGCCCCTACGGGAGGAACAGTGCTGGCCGGGGCGGACCCTCCCGTGCAGGCATCAGGGCCTGGGCCGGGAGGGGTGCTCCAGGCACCCACAGAGCGCGACTCAGGCGCTGCGCAGTGCGCCAGCAGGCGGGGCAGCCCCGAGCTGTCAGGGGCCCAGGCTGCAGCAGGCACTGCTGGTGCTTCGTCCCTGCAGCAGGAGGCAGTGCATGCGGCTGCACAGCAGCTTCAGCTGCAGCAGCGGGAGCAGGTGCAGGCAGGCGGCCCTGTGGCTGGGATCCTGGATGATGGATTCGGAGCTAATGCGTTTGGGGATGAGGAGGCCTTTGAGGCAGAGCTGGCGCAGCTGCTGGCCGCAGCAGATGCCCCGCGTGGAGCAGGGATTCCGGCTGCGGCAGGGCCACCTGGCCCCAGCGGCCACAGCCACCACCAGCAGGCTTCACAGCGTGCCAGCCAGCAGCTGCAGGCCAGCAAGACGCTGCATGGACCTGTGCAGACCCCCGCTGCAGCCAGCGCAGGGCCGGTCTCTCAGGTGCGTGCCGGCACTCAGAAGCTGGGGGACTGTGCTGCCTCGCCAGGCTAGCCAAATGGTGCAGGGGCTGGTGTGCTCTGGGAGACCTGCGGTGGTCTCACAGGCGTGTGGGGCTGCTCACCTTCTAGCCAGTGCAAAGCCACTTCAGCAGCCGCTGCACCAGCAGCAGTCTTACGTATGGGCAAGCCAGACGCTGCAGCTCTTGGTGCAGAGATACCTGCTGGACACAGCACAAGAGTGGTCCATCAGGTGCACGGGCTGCTTCAGCAGGTCAGCCAGCCCAAAGCGCTCAGGGAAGACAGGGATCTCTCCAAAAATTCAAGCAGCGAATTCTGGGCCGCCAGTAGTTTGAGTCTGCTGCAGTATCATGTCAGCAGCGATATGCATTTAGTTGATCCTTTGACAGACACAGACATCCTGCTTGCTGCAAAGCCGACTCTGCACATGGCTCTGCCTGATGCGCTTTGTTGCTGCGGTTGCATGATGACAGCCTCAGGCTGGTGGCTGTGGCCCGACAGCTGACACACAGGTTGCCGCTCTGCCATCTGAGGCCGCTTGACATCCCCACGCAATAACACTGCTGGCTTCAACGGGTCCTCAGGCTGATGACCTTTGGAAGCCTCATAAGATGATCTCACGCCTGCAGGCAGAGGCCCTGCTGGGGGGATTGCAACCTGATACAGATGATGCCCACAGCAGCATACACCAGCGAGTCACCTTCAGCCAGCCCAATATGCTGTCTCATGCCCACAGGCACAGCCCCTGCTAGGGATGTTGCGGGCTGATGCATCATGAACAAAGCAGTTTGCAGCATCGTACAGCAACACAGACCAAGATTGACACGGCCAGCCCAACCTCTTTGCTCCCCTGCCTGCAGGCAGAGCCACTGCTAGAGCAGCAACAATGGACCAACTGCCAATTCAAATGCTGCCCATGCCTGCAGTCAGAACTCCTGCTGGAAACGTGGGAGGTTGTGCACAGCATGGTGCCGTCACCACAAGAATGGGTCAACATAAAACCTCAGGTTGTGTCTTGCCTACAGGTAGAACCCCTGCTGGGGGATCGTGACCTGGTACACCACATGGTGCTGGAGGTCAGTGACAGCCCATCTGAGAGGATGCTGCTGCTGCGCAACACACGCGGGGGCCAGCTGCTGACCCTGCACCTGCTGCACGGGTGGGCGGACACCCCTGCGAGGGCAGGCGATGCAGTCAACGTCCTGGCAGACGCTCAGATGCATGAGGGGCAGTGGCATGCCACCTGCGACTACCAGTCAGGTGGGCCCCGTCGGTGTTGTGCTGTCTGCATGTCTGTCGGCTCTCTGCTTGAGGGCGCGACTGCAACTGCACCTGTCAGGCAGCTCTGTCAGTGCAACGAGCCGACTCGTGCTGACTTGGTGGCATGAAGGCAGCACCATCCTGCCAAAGTCTGACTGCCTGCCTTGTTTATGTTACTAGGGAACTTCCCTTCTGGGCAGGGTCTCTCCTGGTGCACTGCACCCTGCCTGCTGCCAGTCCATGCACATGAGCGGTAGCATGCCCCATCCGTCCGATTCAAGTGCGACTCCATGTTTGAAAGTCAGCTGCTGTCGAGGATGTGCACCGCAGCAAGGGCAACAAACAGCAGCAAATTTTTGGAAACCCTGCAGGTTTCCTGGTGCTGCACCCTGACCTGCTGCTGTCTGGCACGCGCATCAGCGGCAGCATGCGCTGCCCCCGTCAGTCTATCCTCGAGGAGCGATTCGGGGGCAGCAGCAGCGACAAGGCTGTGGAGGGGACACTGCTGCATGAGCTGTTCCAGGTCAGACTTGGACGCGTTCTGTGGGAGTGAAGCACCTTTGCGAGCGGCTTCAGCCGCCGCAAGGCTGCCCCAGGCAAGCCTGTAATTTCTGCGGGTTTGCATTTTTTGGGCTTGCAGTGCTGCTTGAGGGCCAGCAGCGGCAACTAGGCTCTCAAACCCCTCCAAGTGCGCAACGGCATCTATCTGGCAGCTGTTGTTGGGAAGTTGTGAGGGCAGCAGCAGCGGTGGGGCAGTCAGGCGCTGCTGAGCGTTCAAGTGTTACCATGCTAACCCCATGTCTGCTTCAGCATGCTCAGTCGACTGGAAGGAGAAGGGACTTCAACCTGCACAGCACGGTCACATGCAAAGGCTTGGCAGCCCATGTGCAGCTGACTTGTGTCCTGCCGCAGGTGGCGCTGCTGAAGCACCTGGCCTGCACAGCTGGCCATGGCTGCGCATCAGCAGCATGCTGAATGCAGCGGCCTGAGCAGACATCTCCTACTGCAGCAGGCAATGCTGCAGCAATTGACTAGCTCAGCAAGCATGCTGGCAGTTGCATGGTGCACCCCTGCGACTTGACTGAACATGTGGCTCCTCCTGTGCTGAAGGTGACGCTGCTGAACTGGTCGGCAACCACCGGCAGCATGCAGGCACCGGCAACTTGCCTCACCAGGTGCTCAATACATGTTGGGGCCTGAGCTGACCTGTCCCCTGCTGCAGGTGGCCCTGCTCCAGCGCTTGGCCAGCATGGGCAGCATGCAGGCAGAAGCACAGCGCATCATAGCCAGGATGGCTGACAAGCTCCTGGAGGTCGGACTGACAGAGCAGACGGTGAGGTGTGCTAGGCTTTTAGTGTGTCATGCCATACGTTGCAGTCTGCTGTGTCACACATGGGCTGGAGGGTATGGGGTGAGGTTGACAGTGCCGGCCATGTGGCTCAGCTTCCCATTTTGCTAGTTCACAGATGGCTGCAGATGGTGGCCGGTTTGGCAGACCACACGGTGAGGCTCGCTTCAGGGGTGCCTGCCTGCACTGCTGCTGAGGCCTCGGTCAGGTCAGGGTGCTGGGAGTTGGGCCTGACACAGGGGCCGATGGGGTCCAGACCTTCTGCCAGACGTGTAGACTGTGGCAGGTGGCAC
Organism: Asterochloris sp. CNOR1; assembly: GCA_963969365.1. Taxonomy (NCBI): domain Eukaryota; kingdom Viridiplantae; phylum Chlorophyta; class Trebouxiophyceae; order Trebouxiales; family Trebouxiaceae; genus Asterochloris; species Asterochloris sp. CNOR1. Next base: position 1,556,330 of record OZ017763.1, on the reverse strand, counting down.
AGGCAGCCCTGGGCCACTCAGGCTCCCTCAGTGTCTGCGCCGGACGGGATGGCCTGTCTGCAGCAGGTCATCCCTCATATTTCCCTCCTGGGGTCTTTTTTGCGCTTTCTGCAAATACCCCTTGGCTCTGAGGCTGCCGCCACCCCAAATGCTTTGCTCGCTAAATCCTAACCCCCCACCTGGGTCAAGCGCATATGCAGGGACCACACATTGCTTGATCATAGTCAATCTGTGTGCTCCACTGGCTGTAGGCAATGGCTCGCCTGCAGCAGGCCATTCCCAGCATCCTCTCCTGGGTCAAGCGCTTCCTGCGGTCAGCCCCTGGCCCTGAGGCTGCCGCTCAGCTGCAGCGGCCACAGATGGGGGCCAGCCAGCAGCCCCTGTGTGTTCAGCAAGTCGTGGACATCGAGGAGAGCGTGTGGGCCCCCAAGTATGGGCTGAAGGGGATGATTGACGCCTCGCTGGATGTGAGGCTGCCTGGGCAGGTGAGCTGTGGTCTCTCTGCCCGTGCTGCCTACTTCAGGCCCCAGCATAACCTCAGTCCGCTTTGGTTCTCTGGGTCGTGTGCTGAGCAACCTGCCATTTGCTGTGCAGTCAGCAGGTCTGTGGAGCCAGCTTGATGCTCTAGGCCCAGTCAAGTTGACAGATGCAGCCTGCCCTGTTCTGCAGGACGCTGGTTTTCAGGGTTGGGCTTGCCGTCCTGCCCAGCCAAGGACGGCCATTGTGCCTTGGGAGCTGAAGACAGGCAAGCCACACGAGAGTCATGAAGCGCAGGTGGGCACGATCTGGCGCCACGCTTGTTGCAGCAGTGCCTGTCGGCTGCACCTGCTGTTGGTGCTGTCCATGCGACATGCTGCTACTGTCAACCAACCTGTCAAAGGAAGGTCTGCCGGCTGCAGGTGCAGCTGTACCTGCTGCTGATGTCAGAGCGCTATGGGCGGCAGGTGGACGCTGGGCTGCTGCACTACCTGGGGAGCCGGGACCCTAAGCTGATACCCTACCACCACCTCACCATCCAGGCAAGCAGGGGACTGTTTGCAGCCTTGCAGCGGAGCTGCGCCTCATATGGCGTGGTAAGATCCTGAGGCGGTGAAGTGAGCAAGGGGCCCCTGTTGCAACTCATCCTGCCCAAGGGCAATGCTTGAACTCCTGGCTGAGCACACACGCTCAGGTAGCAGCCATGCTGTGTCACTGCAGGCCCTGGTTCAAGCAGCGCCTCTGCAATGCTGGCCTCTGCACACCAGAGTGGCGCACAGTCCCCCGACGCAATCGAGCTACAGGCGCCAACCAGGTTCTGCTCTTCCCCTGCAGGCCCTCTTGCAGCAGCGCAACCTGCTGGCTGCCCACATGGCCCCCGGTGCTGCCCTGCCCCCACTGCTCCGCGACGAGCGCAAGTGTGCCCGCTGCTTTCAAGTGGCAGCCTGCACGTTAGTTCACAAGGTGCGCTGGTGTGACGCATATCAGGGAGCGTAACACGCTTCTATGTGGCCTGTTCGTGTGCAGCCTGCGCTCCGCCTGTTCATGTGCACGCTGTGTGGTGGCACCTGAGTGGCCTTATGGAGCCACCGCATGAAACCACCTGCTTGCCTGGTCCACAGTCAGCCCTCACCTGACTTCAGCTGCATGACCCTCTCAGCAAAGGAACTTCCAGCCATGGGGTGCCCTCCAAATCCGGCAGGTCTCTCCCATGTGTGAGGTGTGTGTACAGCCAGCACAGCCATGTTCTCAGCTGGGTCTGCAGGGCTGGAGGGGTGGCATGCACACACTGAGCTGCCTATGACAAAGAGCTCACAACCCATTCTGGAAGCAGCTGATATGCAAGAATTTGGACCGTCCTGCCTGCAGGGCATGGAGCAGGGCGACGCGGAGTCTGCTGGGATGGGGGAGGTCTTCCGGGAGCGCACAGGCCACCTCTCAGCACAGCACGCTGCCTTCTTTGCCCACTGGTACCACCTGGTGGCTCTTGAAGAGTCGGGGCTGACCCAGAAGCGAGCTGAGATCTGGAGCATGACAGGTGGGCTCTCAAACCTAAATCACCGAGAAGCCAGGTGCAAGAGATCTTAAGCATGACTGGTGGGCGACCAATGAACAGTAGGAAACCAGCACACTTGTGGCTCTTGCAGGGGCAGGGGCCTAGGCTGAGGTCTGGAGCAGAACCGGTGGGTTGTGCTGTCAGGGAATGAAGCTCTACTTTAACTGTGCACAACAGAATGTGCAGCAGCAGCGTGCAGCAGATTGCTTGAAGGGAAGCACCTCATCCCTCTACCTGGTCACTGCCCTGTTGCTGCACGCAGGGAGAGCGCAGGTGCTGGCTGGGGTCGTCTGCCTGTGCTCCCTGTTGGAATGAATGCAGACCTTGACCAAACCCTGGGCACATCCACGCAGGGAGGACTCGGGAGCTGGCTGGACGCTGCCTGGCTGCCCTCTCCCTAGTGGAATGTCGCCCCCACCCCAAGCAGGGTCAGCTGTACACCTTCCGACGTCATGCACCTGCAGCATCCAGGCCCAGCCAGAGCAGCAGGAGCCTGGCCGACGGCGGCTTTGCTGCAGGGGACATGGCAGTGCTCAGCATCGAAGGTGAGCGGTCTGCAGCCCATATTGGGCCAGCACCTAAAGGCAGCAGACTCGATCAGATGTTGTGCAGGAGACCTGGCTGTGCTCAAGCCGGCCTGTACATGGACTATCTGTGGAAGCCCTGTGCCCAGTGGCAGCCTTTGTTTCAGCCTGCTGTGGGCTGTCTTGTCATGGCAGGCCTGAGGGAATGTGTGACAGGCCATTTTATGCACAGTGTGGATGCTAAGCTTTGCTTTCCAGGGCTGCAGCTAGTTTAGCGCTGCCTGTCAAGCACAGTGCGGTGTCCTTGTGGCACAGCAGGTGCTGGCGCTCCCTTCCCATCTGCTGCAGGGCTACAGGCGTGGGAGGATCACACAGGCTGACCGCCTTCAGCTGCATCCACTCACTCAGTGCACTATTGGCCTGACTCAAACCATTGTTGCAGACATGTCAGGCGTGCCCTGCCATGCGCACAGCGTGGACTCTGAGCTGCTGGTGCTGACACCAGAAAAGCTTCTGCTTGTTTGCACTCTCCAGACAGCTTTGGAGCCAACACTCCAGGTCGGCCCATGTGCAGCCGCAGTGCTGATGGTTCCCCAGATTGTGCAGAGCATGGACGCTGAGCTGCTGGTGCTGACCATCCAGTAACGCTTGCTGCAGGGCTGCATGCTCCAGACAGCTGCAACCATCCCTGCAACATGCAGCTGCCAAGATCCTCACTGTCTCATGTGAGGCTGCAGGCCTGCATGCATGTGTGGCGCGCCCCGTGGTGCACAGCGTGGACGCTGAGCTGCTGGTGCTGACCCTCCAGAAACCTTTGCGGGAGGCCATGACCTCACCCCTGATCCGCTGGCGCTTGGATCGTGACGAGGTGGCTTCAGTCTACGTGCAGCTGCGCGGAAACCTGCTTGGTGAGGACGTGCCGCCATTGATGCATGTACAGGCAGACAGGAAGGACAGTGGCTGCAGCTCTAGGGTATCTGGAGGGTGCATTTGCTGCAGCTGCCTTGTGCTGTGTCGGCTGAGTGAGGTAACAACAGCATACCACCCAACGACATGAATGCTGTCGGAGCGTGTTGGCAGCAAGGAGACAACAGGAGCAGCTGCAGCCGAGAGTTGCAGGCGTACACATTGTGTCATATCAATGAATCAGGGAGGTTGTGGCACCCTGGTTGCTGTGTCTAGTGTGTATTGCAGCCTCAGTCTACATGCAGCTGCAGAAGAAAGCTATTGCCTGGGGTGTATAGGGTCTTGTGCTATTGCCTGCAGGTCTCATGCCGGCCAGCAAGAACTCTGCTTGCTTTCAGACAGACCTCTGCCTCACAAAGCAGCAGATGTTGCCTGCAGCACCAGGCCAATGAGGGCAGGCAGGCGGGTGGCTCTGGTGCAGTGCAGCTGATGTGGCTGACCGGTCTCACGCTGTCACGCAGTAAGGAGCCCCGTGTCGCGAGGGAGACCCTTTCTGCAAGCCAGCTGATGCTGCCTGCAGGCCTCATGCAGGCCAGTGAGGGCCCTGCACAGCGCCTGCGCCAGCTTGTGATTGACCTGGAAGCTCCCAAGCCAGGCCCCAGTATGCCAGCAGCTGCAGCTGTAGCAGCCAGCACCACAGGCACAGCTGATGTGGCTGCAGCAGGCAGTGCAGGCACCGGCAGCGGCACAGCAGCAGGCACAGGTATAAGCAGCAGTGCCAATATTGCCAGACCCCAGCAGCCAGCGTTGGGGGCCTGTGACGGCAGGCTGGTGGCAGTCAGAGATGGTACATGCTTGCCGGATCTGCACCGGCTGAATGAGGACCAGAGGGCAGCTGTCATGCAGTGAGTTTGACTGGCTGGATGGCACACATCCTAGAGGCGGTTTGCGACCGGCTGCAGGCAGCTGATCGTCCTAATAAGGACCAGAGGGCGGCTGGGGCCCTGGGTCTCTCTTTCTGACCGCAGTCATATAAAGCGCAGGGTATCACATTGCCCTTGCCCTGCAGTGTGCTGTTGATGCAGAATGCCCTCACCTGATGTTATCGCCGTGCTCAGCTGTGCAGAGATCCAGCTGTTCAGTCTTGCCCCGCCCTGATTGGAGGTTGTTGCTCACTCCTGACTATGCAGCTGTCGTTTCACAACACCTAGCAGCAATCCCATGTGCCGTAAGGCTCTTGAACTTGCCTGCTGCAGTGTGCTTTGCGCGCCTGACTGCGTCACCACAGCCCCACCTCCCTTGTATGGGCAATCTGACCAATGAACTGAGGTTCATTGTGATGTCTTGATGTTGCCTGCTGCGGTGCATTTGCATGTGTATCTGCGCCATCAAACACATCCCTGCCTCGCATGGTGATTCAGAGCAGTTCACTGACCCCTCATGGGTTCGTCTGCTGTAGCGTGCTGCGCGCGCATGACTACGCCCTCATCATCGGCATGCCTGGCACGGGGAAGACCAGCACGATTGTGGAGGCCGTGCGTGCCCTGGTCGCCCGTGGCAGGCGCGTGCTCATCAGCTCCTACACCAACAGCGCTGTGGACAACATTCTGCTCAAGCTGGAGGCCACAGGTGAGCGGTGACTTGAGACAGTGATGAATGCCCTGTCGGGGTGGTGTGGCAGTGTTCAGACTCTGACGGGGTTCCTGGGGAGGGCAAGGGCACCCATTGTGCGCCTGTACAAAGCAGTATCTGACGTTGCCATGCCAGGCTGACTGCCTGCTAACACCTCAACTGGCTCTGATGCCAGTATGCGAGCACCCAGTCTGGTTGAGCTGCACAGCAAAAGCAGCTAGTGGGCCAGCAGTCTTGCAAGGCGCATCTAGACGTGAACTACTCTCATGCTTCGAGCCTCTCACTCACTTGTGAAGTCTGGGATGAATGGCAGGTGGACAGAAACACGTGCAGGCTGCTAAGTCACAGGGCATGGTGACACTTGTGGTAGACTTTAGTGTGAGGTGCAGGGCAGGGTAGCTTTCTCTGCACTGCCTGCAGGGGTGCCCTTTGTGCGCCTGGGTCGCACAGACAGTGTGCACCCAGAGCTGAGGGACTGGGTCATGGGGGCCAGGCACCACCCAGACCAAAGCGTGGCGGGCATGCAAAGGATAGCTGCAACAACACCAGTGGTACGCTGTGCTGCTCGGTCGTGCCCTGGGCTGCACTCTTACTGTCTGTTTGTGGGGAGGCAGGCAACAGCATGACAATATGGCAGGTAGGCAGAGTTTGCTGTCATCGTCATGCTGCTAAGTCTGAAAACTCCGGAATGGTCAAGAGGCAGATGTGATTCACAGGGTCAGCTGCTGCATATCATGCACAAGGCAGCGGCAGTACCTTAGGTCTGGGAGTGCTGCACAGCTGACTGTTGACTTTAACACCCAGGTTTTCTCAGAGAGGGCCCAGCTGTCAATGATGTGCCTGAGCTGCAACCAAAATTGCCTACTGCTGCTTCACTGGCTAACTCAGCAGGTTTACAGCCTCCTGCATGACATAGCCGAACTAGCTGCATTTGGTTGATCTGCAGCTGGTTCAGCATGTCAGCTGCACAGCCAATGACGTCAAGCATCGCATAGGCACAGCAACGTCTGGGTCATGTGCCACCTAGTCAGAGCAGCTGCATGGCCTGCGTCATCATGACGATTTTGTCAGGTCAAACCCGCTCACAAAAAGAGCCTCGACATGAGTGGCTCCCGCCCCGGCTGCATCCTAAACTCCAGGGCCAGTACTGGTGCTAACTCCAGGTTGTTTGCAGATGTGCTGCATGCAGGGGGGCTTGCACCAGCCTGTGAACCAGCCAACCCCCAATTGCAGGGCCAGGACTTGTGCTTCCAAACATCTGCTGCACCAGCCCGGGGACCAACTGCAATGGAAGCGAACATTTGTGACTGCTGTGTATGCAACAATGTGAATGCAGGTGGCCTGCACCTGTCTGGGAACCAACCACCCCATGCTGAAGGGGCAGGAGTTTGACTGCTGCATCGTGGACGAGGCAGGCCAGATGACCCTGCCAGCCAGCCTGGGCCCGCTGCTGAAGGCCAGGTGGGCTCTCTTAGGTTCTGCTGGAAGCCCAAGCTTGCTGCTCACTGAGAGATGGACCATCTCTTCCCTTGAGTGCTGTTGGACAGGCCTGGACCTGCTGATCATGGCCAGGTGGGCATGACTTCTGCATCAGTAGGGAAGCGATCCTGCCAACATAGTTGCTTCCACGTGTGTGCCGCAGCACCTGCCCGCTTCCGATGGCCTGTAAGGCTGCCCATGCCACTTCTGTACAGCTCTGTCTGCACCCTCACAGGGCAGCCCTTATGGTGGAAGTGTGGGGGGCTGTGGTGACCAAGTCAGGATCTATCTTTGCGCCATCTGCTCCATCAGACACAATGTCGCTGCAGGTGCTTTGTGCTGGTGGGCGACCCAAACCAGCTGCCGCCGCTGGTGGCCTCACGGGAGGCAGAGGATGGGGGCCTGAGCACCAGCCTCTTCAAGCACTTGTGCGATGCTCACCCCCAGGTGAGCCGAGGAAGGGGGCCTTGGCACCAGCCAACTCTTCCCCCCCACCCTCCCCAGGCAAGCCTGCACACCCCACAGGCCGCTTGCAGTGTAAAGGCGCAGCGCTGAGCACCAGTCTGTGTGCACCGCTCACCCTGCACCCCACAAGCCTCTGTTGACGCAGACACCATACTGTTGGAGCAAGCCTGCGGCTGTGTCAAATTCACGTCAGTTTGCTTGTGCCATGCAGGCAGTAGTCGCGCTCAGCATGCAGTATCGCATGGCAGCTGACATCATGTTGCTGGCCAACACCATTGTTTATGGGGGCCAGCTCACCTGCGGCAGCGAGGCAGTGGCAGCCCGCAGCCTGGCCCTGCAGCCTGGCGTCGTTGGAGGCCTGCCGCAGTGGCTCCAGCGGGTAAGGCTACATCAAGACATGCAGAACCTGTATCCTGGTCTGTTTGAGGTTGGCACACATGTGGCGACAATGCAGTGGCAGCTGGCAGCCTTGCCCTACATGTGCTGTGTCCTCTCCAGACCCAGCCTCCGTTAGCTCAGCCGGTGGATGGTACAAATGCTGCTCTCCGGCATTCCTAAAGTGTGCCCAGACCTGTAACATGTGGCCGGGCCAGAGACCGTGCTCCCACACGGGAGTTGTGCTGGATGCAGAATCATTGTGAACAGGCAAGCGGGATGCTCAATCAGCAGCTTGAGGCTACAGCACAACAGTGCTGCCATTGCAGAAGCTGCAGGGTGCTCGAGCTTGCAGCAGCAATATATGTTCATGTCGGCTTCCCATTGGCTGGGCATGGGCAGCCGGAGCAGGAGGACTCTAGCTACCTGCGGAAGGGACAGACGGGGGTTGTATAGGAGCGTCAGTGCAATGCAGGTGCTTCAGCCGGAGCAGCGGGTGGTGTTCCTGGACACAGACAGCCTGGGGGTGGCAGGCCGCGAGCTGCAGCAGGGCGACGCCATCAGCAACCCCACAGAAGCAGGGCTGGCGGGGCAGGTGGTGGACGCGATGGTTGCTGCAGGCCTGTCGGAGCAGCAGATCGGCGTCCTGTCTCCCTACAGGGCCCAGGTGAGCCTGTCGTGGTGTGCCTGCATCAGGGCAGGGCTGGCAGGGCAAATGGTGGACCCAAGGATCGCTGCAGACCTGTCTCAGCCATGAGTGGGGCTCTGCCCCAGCTCTGCTTTGGCTGAGCAGAATCAGTGAGGCAGGGCGGGGTGGCGGATTTGTTGCTTGCTGCGGGGCTGACACAAGCAGCAAGCGGGTCTTCAGATAAGCCAGGTACTGGCCAGACAAGTGCCTTGCTCATGTTGCCGCAAGCAAATGTTGAAAGGCCTTTTGGAACTGATGCAAGAAGAGGTGGCCTGAATGAGCCAGCCACCCACCTCACGAGGTGATTGGTGTTGTCATAAAGTGATCATTGTGTGACGCAGTTGAATCTTGCAGCAGCGACAGGCCAAGATGCACATTTGTTGGAGGAGTTATTGGGAGTGCGTAACCCTTGAGAGCCTGTGTGTGCCTGCCCTATTGCAGCAAGTGAGCCCATCGCCGGCACATGCCAGCTGCCTCGACCAGTGTCCGCCACTCAAGACTGTTCAAGCCTGCAGGCAGCCCTGCTGTTTCAGCAGGGCAAGTAGTGCTGCCCATTCAGTGGAGCCACTGACTCTTTCAGAGTGCTTTCACCTGCCAGCCTGTTTGTATTTGCAGGTGGCCCTGATGCAGCAGCAGGCCAAGCAGCGGTGGCCAACTCTGGAGGTGCTGACAATTGATAAGTACCAGGGACGGGACAAGGACGCAATTCTGCTGTCTCTTGTGCGCAGCAATTCAGCCTGTAACGCTGGCAGGCTGCTTCTGGACTGGCGGCGCTTTAATGTGGCAGTCACGAGGGCCAAGGTGTGGTTTGCTATGCTGTTGATGCAGTGTGTAGAACAAATCTGACACTGCCTTTGAGAACTGCTTTTGATACTGGCGGCGCTCCAGAGCAGGCGTCGTGTGGGCCGAGCTTGCTGCCAACACCGCTTCGGCAACAGGCACACCATGCCCTTTTGCTGTGCTTGCTGTGCTTGCACAGCAATCTGCAAGTCAAGCAGACCTAAGGTTTGCTTATAACTTCCCAACTACCTGGCTGCTCTTCAGCAGAGCGCAGACATTCCTACATTGCCTTGGGTGGTAGAGGCGCCATTGAAGCAAACAAGCTTCCTGATCGGTGGTCTGCCACTGCGGCGTGCACAGGCACTCCTGTGTGCAAGGCAAAGCATCGGCCTGTTCATCGCTGCTTATGCGCGCAGGCAAAGTTGGTCATCCTGGGCTCCCAGACTACGCTGCGCTCTGTGCCCCACTTTGCTCAGGTGCGAGGTTTGCTTACTTGACCACTGAACGCTGTTGCTGCTTACAAGCATGTCTGATAGCTCTGCAAATGACCTGGCCTGTACACCAAATTGCTGCTGGTTTGGCCCTTGCCTGCCCTGTACACCTTGCTGTGGCTGCTGTGGCCTGGGCTGTCTCAGCAGGTATCGAGGTATGTGCCATGGCAGATGGAAATCTCCCACTCACGTGTGAGCTTGCTTGCAGATGCTGGACCTCCTCCAGCTGCACGGCTGGATGCAGTCAGCGCCTGTGCCTGCCTGAGCAGCTGGCAGCAGCCTACTGATTGCACAGCGTCCCTTTGCTGACACCCTCCTGCAGCTGCACAGCGGGCCACCAGAGTCAGCTTTTGGCCCCCGCGCCTTCTCAGCAGCAGCAGCATTCTTTGGTGCATATTTTCCCCCCTTATTTGCTGCCCCAGCCATACCATGCAGCCTAGAATGAGCAGTGGTGGGCCACATTTGTTCCAGAGGCTTGCAGTCAGCACCAGCTGCTACAAGCTGGCTGAGTACAGCCCCCCTAAGCAGCTGTTCATGACGCCTTCCGGATCTGATGTGCTCAGCTGGGGCACCCCCGGTCTCCTGAGGCACCAGCAGCTGGCAACAGACCTATGTGGAATCCCAGACCATTTCTGCTGACTTCTCCAAGTCTTGGCCTGGCCCTATGGCCATTCATTTTCATTGAGTCCTGGGCATGATCCCAGATTTGGGCCCATGCATATGAAAGACCTGCACTTGCCACTGCCCAAGCATGCCTCACTTTGCTTTAGCTCTCAGCCTCAGCATCTGTAACTCAGCATCCAGATACCAAAATGCACTGCTCATGAATGCACAAAATCTGTGGACAGGTAGAGCTCAGCTTTTCTGCATCAAATCAGAAAGTGCGGCACTTTTTTTTTTAGTGCATTTGAGCAAGCTCACTCTGGGAAGGCTGTCCATCACAGTGCAACAAAGACATGTTACAAAGACTGCTCAGGCCATGTGAGTGTCATAGAATGTTCCAAAGGCCCACAGTCACCTGAGTGCAGTCAATCTGCTGTGGGCAAGCATTCCAGGGCAATCGTTCCCTTGTTGGTACCTGCCGTCTGCGCGCAGCACCACAGCAATCACCAAGTGAGCGCAGTTGAGCTGCATGCTTTGCCACCAGCTGCAAGTGATGCTCTGCAGGTATAGCTTGCAGGCTGCAATCAGCTGATTGCTTTTCACAACAAGAGAACAGAGAACAGCTGGTGAGCTTAGCTCTGTTGATATCAATGAGGGGAGGGTGTCCCACCACGAGCGTACTTGAGACAAGCTTGTCAGGCGGTACCGCATGCTCACCGGTGAGCATGAGAAGATCTCGTCACAAAAGCCGTTGTGCTTCACGTGCATTTCAGGACGAAAAGAGGTGGGAAAGCAAGTGACAGGCGCAGAGCACAAATGGGCGGGGCCTGTCATCGCCATTGAAAAGGTGTGTATACAGCAAGCTGAAACTGAGACACACAGGGTCTTGACACTGAATTTCTATGTGGCTGGCGTAGTAGCACTGCAGCTGTCAGGGACTGGCAGCTGTTGCCCCGCTGGGGTCCACCAGGGTCACACTGAAGCCTGAGCTGAGCTGGGGGCTGTAGCTGCCCTGCACAAAGTTGCTTTCCCCGCCCTTTGGGCTAGCGGTGCGGCTGCGGAAGGCAACCACGTCTGGGGAAAGGTAGAGGGTGCCCTTGGCTGGAATTACCACGCCTGCAGAGGCAGGCGCAGGCCATGTGGCAACAGGCCATCTGCAGGGCAGGCTTCAATGTGTGTTGAGTCTCAGATGACGATGCTGGGACAGTAAGGGGTAGTATTGGCCGGTATGACGCTGCCTGGAGGCAAGCATGGCCACGTCGATGGGCACGGCAGGTGCAGGAAGTCAGAGGCAGGACAGGCATCCCTTCAGGTAGGCAACCTTGGGCAGAACATATGTCAAGAGAAATGGGCAGTGCCATTGGCTGGCGTGACCATGCCTGTGAAATGGTCATGTAGGGCGGGTGCAGAATGGCATTGACATGGACCACACCACCTGCAGGCAGGCAGCAGACGCAACAGCAGCCTTTTGGAGGCAACTGCATCTTGTGCTGGTGCACTGAGTCAAACCGGCAGGATGAAGTGTACGCCCTGGTGTCACCTGGGTGTGGACTCAGAAGGGTCCATGCTGCAGCGCAAACCCGGGGCGATCCTTTGGCAAGGAGCGCTGCCTACCTGGTTGTAGGGTGAGGGTGGCATCCCCCTGCAGCTTGTACCCGCTGATGTCAACGGCAAAGGTGTTGGGGTTGGTGATCGACAGGTACTGCCCCGCCCCGCTGCTTACGTCGGAGCTGCCAAAGGCCAGCTTGGGCCCGGGTGGCTGGGCAGTAGGAATCATGGCGTTGGGCCCTCCTGGTCCGTAGATATTGTACAGCTGGTTCTTGCGCGTCGGCAGCTGATCTTGGATTAGTTGCCTGCAGGGCAAAGTGGGGCAGAATCGGGTACAGCAGGCTCCAGAGCGGCGTCTGACGCGGGCAGCTGGTACTAGATGAGCTGTGTGCAGGGAGTGCAGGGATGAAGGCATGTCAACGGCATTTGGTAAGGTACATAGACAGAGTAGATTGCTGCGCAGGCAGGCGAGCAGGTGTCAGAGACAGATAGTTGCAGGGTCAATCACCACAGCAGCACAAGAGCTGCAGACAGGCAGGGCTCCTAGTGCAGTTGTTTGAGGTGCAGGGTCAGGGAGGGACAGGTGGTCGCAGTGCAGAAGAGTGACAGTCTAATCATCGGGGACTGTGCAAACGTGCAGCAGCCACAGGCCTGGGTTGGGCGGAGCCACCTGCAGGACAGCAGGGCTTGTGCAAGGCAAAGCACAAAGACGCATTCAGCAGCCTCTGCAAACAAGCAGGGCGTCTGCCCCCTCAGGTGAGGAGCTCAAAGCCCCGTCTAAATCCAGAATGCAATCCTACACTTAGAGTGCAGTGACAGAGGTTTTCGCCCCACACATCCTCAGCAACCTGCTGTACATGGAGGATCTCAGCAGGCCCCTGGCCCTGACATCTGAGGGGTGCAGACTTACGTGTAGCCCAGGGTAGGGTCATTGATGCCCCACACAGAGTTGTCCTCCTCGGCTGAGGCCTTGACCTGGTTGTAGTACATCGTCACGATCTGCAGCACTGAGCACAGCCCCTCAGCGGCTGGAGTCGAGGCAAAGAGCATGGCAGCAGCGGCAGCTTTGCCTTGCTCCCTTGCTACACCCACCCACTATGGTGCTGCTGGGGGCAGTGCATACCACGGAGTTGGGCCAGCCGCCACACTGGCACGGCTGTGGTAGAGCTCATCCAGTGCTCAGGCATCTGGCCTGAAGCATCATGAGTACGCAAGCTGCCACATCCTGGATACACCGCCACAGCCCAGCATTACGCTAGCCAGCCCCCCCCCCTGCACAGTGGTCCATAGAACACGGCTCCTGAGCCTGAACAACAGGTCAGAGGGCTCACGCTGGCCAGCTGCCCTCCCGTGAACTGGTCCATGAGGGTGCGCAGGCGGCGTAGGTACATTGCGCGTGTGTCAGGGATGGCCAGTATGGTGTCAATCAGGTAGTTGAAGGTGGCTGCAGTACCATTGATAGAGCCTGCAGGCACAACGCATGTGTGTGGAGGTGCTCAGGCCAATGCTTGCATCTGCAACTGCTGCGCTGCCGCTAGTGGTTACTTTCAGCGCAGCAGATAAGAGCATGCTTGTGCTTTAAGCTGCTGGCAGCAAAGCAAGCTGTGTGTACTTGGCAGTTGCCTGGTGGCTGGAGCACTGCATCTGCCTACCGGACGGCCAGCTCTTGCTGTTGCTTGACATGCACACAGCAGCTGGCGTGACCTAGAGTGCAGCGCTTGCCAGCACCTCTCACCGTCCTTGGTGAGGTCAGCATTGGGAGTGTCTATGGGCCCCTCTGGGTCAGTTGCATTGACATTCCCCTCTGAGGGCTCAGTGTGGTCAGGGCCATACTGCCTGAGGGCGCGGTGGCCTGCCTGGGCCAGCCGCCGCCCATTGAGTTCATTGAAGTTGGCAGTGATGAAGGTCCATGGGGAGGTTGTGGTGATCTCCTGCAGGGGTCAAGTGAAGGGTTTGACACTTACAGCTTTTGCATGAGACAGTATGGAGGGTCCAGGGGGAGGTAGGTGTGCTGTCCTGCAGTGAAGACAATGATCAGGAGTTGTGATGAGGGCTGCCAGCATCGGGCAGGGTCTGTGAGGGGCCGGGAGCGCAGAACCACATGGATCCGCAGCCGCATGGCCCTTGCACTTGCCTTAACCAAAAACAGCATGTCTCAACCAGGCAATAGGCTAGGTGTGCATATGTGCAGCAGGCACGCAGCCAAGCGTGCACAGTAATGAAGCCATTAGCCCAGCAGCATGGCTCCAAGCCATTAGTAGCATTGTGGCTCATGCTGCCACATCTCGCGCATGGTCCATAGACTCGCGTAGGTGCCCTTGCATGTGCAGGAGCCAATCAGTGCAGCACACCCAGGTGCTCAGAATTGGCTGCAGAAGTCTTGCACTTGGAACCCCCTGTGGTGGTGATCACAGTGGTGCATCCCACCCTCCTTGCTGAGGCACCCAGTATTTGGGATAATCCCACACTAACCTAGGAGCATTTCTGGTCGCAGCAGAGCATAGTGTGCACTGCTGGCACTGCATCGCCTAGACCTATAAGTCACACTGAGTCACTACCCAAAAGTCTGCGACCTGCCTAGTCTCTGTGGCTGTCCTTCAGGCCAGCAGAGAATGGCTTCATGCAAAGTACTGCTGCTCAAGAGACCCTCCCTGGCGCGCTACCTGCGTGTGGTTGTGGTCACAGTAGAGCGGCGAGTTCCACTGCTCGCACTCCAGCACACAGTAGTCTGTGGCAGGCGCGCCGCCCAGCCCGCTGTCCGCGCCCAGGGCGCTCTTGAGGTCTTCAGCAAGCTGCAGGAGCAGATAACAGAAGGTGTGAGGTGGACAGTGCTGCAGCGCGCCAGCCTGCCGCTGACGCCCAGCAAGCATTCTCTTGCCTCAGGGAGGGGTGATCGCCGGAACTGATCAGGCCCCATGATTCAGAGGCAAGGGCAGCCTGCTTGCTGACACCAGGAAGCGGCTGGCTGGGCAGAGCAAGAGAAGGCCGACGCCAGCCAATACATGCTGTTCATGCAGCAGGAACAGGACGCGTGTGTAAAGTTGGCTTGGGGTGAACCAGGCCCCAAAGCTTTGCTGTGTTCTGCGTCCAGAGAACCAGTTCTGCCAGTTCCCCGCAGCAGGCTGTGAAGGCAGCTTCTCTGCAGACAGCCGGGGCTCACAAACATCCATTCATTGGTCCCAGTGCGGTCCCAGTAGATGTTGAAGTTCTTGGTGCACCGGTCCTGATTCAGCAGCAGGGCCATGACAGCCATATAGTTGACCACCTGCAGGCAGGCCATTCTGCAAGCCATGCATCCTTTGTACAAGCACAAAGGCCCATTGTCATGGTTCTGTTCATCGCCTCTGCACAGGGAGCACATTAAGGCACTCAGCTCTTGCAGGGCAGAGCACCATCATGTCTGATGGCGTCATGGCATGGGAGGGCTGCCGGGAGAGATGCACCTTATGACACTGAAAGCAGCGGCGCACAGCAAAACAAGGTACGTTACAGCCTCATGCTGGCACCAACAGCTACCTGGGATCCCAGATTGACTTCACAACACCAAGAATTCTCACCGCAGGGAGGTTGACATTGTCAAAGACAAACGGGACCCTGCCTGGTGCAATAGCTCCTGCAATGCCCTGGTTGAGATTGTACAAGTCCTGGAAGTACTGTGTGGACTTCTTTGGAATCTCCAGGCTGCAGGGCAACAGTTTGCAGGGTCTACACATTGAGTGAAGGCACCAGAGGGCCTGCTTGTGGCTCGCAAGCCTGTAGCCTGAGGGACTCAGGGTCAGCTTGGGGCAGAGGGAGGCAAGTTTCAAGTGAGCTGTTCTGCTGCACGTGCTCAAAGTGGATGTCCACCCACAAGAGCAAGGCACGTCTCAGCAGCGGGCACAATCATGCAGCAGCCATGTCCCCTTGCAGTGAAGGCACTACATCCCCAGTGTGCTGCCAGCCTCAGCTGGCTTGCAGATATCGCAAGCAAGTAAACTGTTCCTGGCAGACTTGATGTGAGGTGGGTGCACAAGAGACCGCCTTAGTCAGTGTAACTCACCAGCAGCATTGCAGCCTGTTGGTGTGGGAAGAAGCAGCATTGCAGCCTGTTGTGTGAAACACTACAGCACCAACTCAGGCTAGGCTCACTCATAAAAGTACTGCACTTGGCCTGCGGGCAGGTCCCAGCGGAAGTTGCTCTGTGTCACATCGTGAGGCTTGAACAGGGCCCCCTCTGTGGACAGGTTGTTCCTCTGCAGACGAGAGTGAACATGACTGCAGATGAGCACGGCTGCCTGTCTGAGCAGCAGCCCTGAAGCCAGGCTAGGCATTCAAAGCCAAACATGCAAGTCTGGCAGAAGCCCTGGCACAGCAGTCAGCTACCACAGAGCAGAGCATAATGGCAAGCTTCTGGTAAGGCCATGTCTGGCCCGCCAACCCTGAGCTGAAGCAACACATGTGCGACCAGAGGCGACCAGCAAGTGCTCAAGCAGGTCCAGCAACACCTTACCTCCCACACATAACAGCAGCTGATTGATGCCATGCTTTGCTAATGCACGCTCACTGCAGCTCACCATGCCAGCAGCAGGAGAGGTCCAGCCTCTGGGGCCTTGACTTGTTGGTGCATTCACAAGCGCACCATGACCAGCCTCACATATGGGCGACCACCTGCCATAAAGGGCGCAGGCCCTGGTCAATCAACATGCGCTCACCGCCAGGTACTCATTGTCCTGCTTCTCCACCAGCGTGAACATGCCGTAGAATTTGTTGTTCATATTGACTGAGATGAAGGTGTCAATGGCCCATGGGGCCCCAGCCTCTCTGCAGGCAGTCAGCACAGCATGGCACTTGAGGCGTACATACTGAAGGCTGCTCTGAGGCCCTCACAAGATGCTGTGTGCCCAGCCTCTCTGCAGGCAGCCAGCAGCGGGGTTGAGGTCTGTTTTGTGCGATGTGTGGCCATGTTCTCAGGCCCTGTGCACGTAGAAGAAGTGCTCTGTGCAGGTGCAGCCAGGGGGCAAATATCAATCCTAAAAGCAGCCAGCAGAAATTGCTCATGTCATGCTTGTGCATCCATTTGGCAAATTTGAATTGCCCATGCACCGGCAGCCTCCCTGCAGGCGGCCAGCACAGTATGTGAGCAGCACAGCATGGTGCCTCTGCATGTGCAGCCCTTGGTTGGTGCACAGGCCATGCGCACGAGCTGGCCCGGCTGCAGCAAAACGCTCTGTGCAGGAGCAGGTGGCGCTGGCCCCTCCTGCAGGCACCTTGCGCTCAGCAACATGGGGAGTCAAGCATTCTTCTGCCACGGGGAGCCCAGCTGTCCTGCGCAACCAGCCAAACATGCATTGATCTGTCAACTGCAGATGTCTGACAACGGGCCAAGCGGCACCAGACTTCCTGAAGGCAGCCAGCAAAGCATGTAAGGCCTAGCTTTCTGTGGCCCACAGGTGTGCAGCTTCCCAAAAGGCAGGCAGCCTTGTAGCCTGCAGCTTGGGCCTCAACAGGCCGTTGTGCTCAACTGTGTAGAATCATCATACTCAGTGCAGGCACAAAGGGTGTTTTCCTTGTGCTGGCTGCGTTCAGGGAGGCAGCACAGCATGTGGGTGCAACAAGGAGCTGGACAGGACGCGTGCTGGGCTACGCCCCCCATAGGGGGAAATGCCTTTAGCAGGTACAGGGGTAGCCACCCTCCCTGCAGGCTGCCAGCATGGCGGTCCGACTCATTGGGAATGTCAATGGAGTGGGCTGTGTGCTTGGGTTATGGGGCTCTGGACAAGGTGATGCCTGTGCAGTGTCTCTGGCAGAGGGCCAGGCAGCAGCTAGGCCTTGAGCCAACCAGCAGGGACATTGCAAAGGGACTGCCAATATGTACTCAGGAGATGCACTACAGTAGAAACAAAGTTCATGCAGAGTGCACCTCTTGTAGAGGCCTGCAGCCAGACAAGAATCAGGCCTTTCAGGGGATGATGCCCACCATCTACATGCCACCCCTGTGCACTGCAAGATGCGGTTACAGTGGAGGGTATGCACTGCCTTTTGCTGTGCTGGGTGCCAGCAAACTCACCTAGCCATTTGTGTGTCACCGTCTACCGCATCCAGTTCTTGCAGGCACTTGCATGCCAGCAGACTGCATTGAAATGCCACATGCATTCAACGACTACTGTGCTAGCCTGACGTTGCTCGCCATCTGCCACACAGCTGCCCAGCCTGGCATGTGACATGCATTGCTCACTGGACGGCTTGATACGCGACTGCCTCCCGGATGTAGCTCTTCTCGCCTGGCTCATAGTACATGCTGTTGAGGTGCACAGTTTTGCGGAAGGCCTGTCCCCACTGGATGTTCCACACCTGCAGGGAAGCCAAGTCACGTTCACAGTACTCCCAGAAGCCTGCAAATGAGGTGTACAATGACGCCGAAGGCCTGCCCCCACCGAAGCTTTGACACCTGCAGCATTTCACGAGCAGAAGCTCTTGAAACAGCTCAGGAAGCAGTTTTGACTCACCAAGAGGGGGCTGCTGCTGAAAGTCTGCACACTACATCGGCTTGCCACTCCCACTGAGGGCCTGGGAGAGAGCTGGCAGCATGCCATCTGGCCAAATAACGACATGCCAGCATGCTTTCCTTCAGGTCACTCACATAAACAGGAAGCCTGCAGTGGCCCCGCTAACAGACTGCATCCCAAGGAGGTGGGCTTTGGCCATGGTAGAACATTGATCAGGCAGTATAGGTCAACCTGAGGGGCTTGAGTCAGGCAAAAGCCTCGGAAGGCTGCACAAGCTGCAAGGGTAAGTCACATGCCAACCACTCTGCTGGTGATTCTGCCACAAAAGTACTCCATTGTTCTGCTGCAGAACATGCCACCACCACCTCAAAGGGTCCTGCCACTTTGCCTGGGATGCCAAACAATGGCCAGCAGAACCCAAATGCTGGATTGAAAGTGGGCCTTCAGGACTCCATATGATCAAGCTGGCCATGTGTTAGTGTCCTAAGGGAAGTGGCAGGACCCCTTAGGGTGGTGGTGACATATCATGCAGCACTTGAAAAGAGTCACCTCATGTGGCAGAATCTCCAGCAAAGTGGTTGGCATGAAGCTCACCCTTGCAGCCTGTGCAGCTTTCAGAGGAAGCTCACCGTGGAGGCAGCTTTGAACTTGAGTTTGGGCTTGGGGTAGGCCAGGGCTGTGACTCCGCGGCGCGCTGTGAACACATTGTCGTAGAAGCTTCCCAGGTACCACATGGAGCCCACGCTGCCATTCTGGCTGGTTGCTGCCAGACTGTCGGTGTTGAACCTGCATACAGGTGGCAGTCAAGTCTGGAGGCTATAAGGGTCTGTGCCCAAGAGACCTCAGGCTTTCAGGCCAGTGGCTGCCAGGCCGTCAATATCAAGCCTGCATGGCAACAACCAGCAACAGATAGGGCAACAGCAGGATGCTGGGGTTAGCGGCAGCTGCTCCGCCCATGCACACCAGGCAGCCACATCAAGTGCCTAGTACAGACTCACTAGTACAGGCAGCCACATCATGATGTGGAGTACATACTCACCAGTGCAGGGTAGGCAGGTTGCTGGGGTTGCTGTCCAGCGGACCTTGCACGACAGTGCCATAGTTCTGTGCCTTGCTCATGTCGCCGGTCTGCTGCGGCAGGCTGGCCTTGCCACCTGACTGGTCGCTGGCCTGCAGTCAGGAGCGTACCAGCCATGAGGTCAGCACTGCAGGTGGTGGTCCCAGGATAGTCAGTGCCAAGCAACTGCTTGGCAGGCAGGCAGCAGCCCGGCGCTTAGGGCTGCTGCCAGCTCATCCACTTGGACAGGCCATGGCGGATGGATGGACAAGCTACCCTTGTGTGCACATACCTGTACAGGTTGCACCGCCTTGCTAGACAAATATGCTAATGGCAGCCCTGAAAACGCAGCCGGCAGCCCCACAGTAAAACCCACAGCCCCTTGAAGCAGGCAGCGGCCCCACAATGCGGACGGCAGCCCCACCTGCACGTTCCAGCGCACCATGCTGCCTGCTGTCAGGGCGCTCCCCGGAATGCTGGCGGTGTACAGGTTTCCTGCGGCCAAATTTGGAGCATGAAGCATGTTACAATCAAAGCCAGTTGCAGCCATGACCGCTGCCCTTGATTGCTGGACAAGCTAGCGTAGCACCTGTTTGAGCTGCAGCTGTCATCTGCTGCTGGTGGCTGCAAGTGTCTGGGCAGGCAGGCACATTGGGGTGCCACCAGCAGCTGACATCATGCAGTTCAGCCCATTTGACACACAACAGCCGATGCTGGAGGTCACAACCTTGCTGGGCCCACCTGAGCCTGCTGTCATGTTGACAGTGGTAGGCGCTGCAAACCCAATGGTGTATTCCAGGTTGACAGCGTCAAGTGGGGAAAGGCCCTGCAGGACATAGGCACTGATGGGCAGGTCCTTGCCAGCTGCGGGCTGGGCAGGGTCCTCTGTGAGCCTGCACCCAGGAGGTAGCGATTGAGCATGGCTGAGGATGGCCATTGGGGACTGACACAGGGCAACTGCAACAAGGCACTGCAATGGCGGCCAGAGGCTGAGCAGGCACAGTCCAGAGAAGGAGCCCTGTACAGCGCCTCCTTGGACATGATCTACAGCATTCAAGGATGACAGCAGAGCCCTGTCATCCAGTGCCTTCCGATGCATGGCACACAAGGCAACATGCACTGCAGGGCTCCTGCATTGCTGTGCTCAGCGTCAGAGCTCACCCGCTGATGGTAGGGCCGGCGGCAGCTGCAGCATTGGGTGCATTGGGTGTGGCACTTGCCAGGAACACGTAGCCTTGACCAGAGGTGGAGGCAGGGGTGGGGCCAGCAGAGGCTGTGACGGTTGCAGGGGCCAGGCCATAGGTCTGGTTGCTCATCACCCTGCAGACAAGAAGATGGACTGGTGGCTCAGGTGGGCTTGGCAAGCTTGGCCCAGGCTTGACAGCTGCAAGGGACAGCCTGTGTGGCTGGTTGTGGCCCCCCCTGAGGCAATGGCCAGCACTCACATGGCATGCACACTGCTTTATGTCTTCGGGGCCGCATAGCAGGACATTGCCTTTCTGAGGCCTGACACATGAGGAAGATTCTAAACAAATTTCGTGCAGCGCAGTATTTGGCAGATGGTGTGGCAGCCTGTGCGCATCCTGAACTTACTCTGGGTACTTGATGGCGCTCTGGATTTTGCCTGAGGGATCAAGCAGCACCACAGTGCCCCCTGTGGAGCTCAGGTCAAAGTTGGCCTGTGCCTGCAGCCAGAGGTGGTGTCAGCTTTGTTCTGCACCGCCACCGCAGTCATCTCTGTTTGGCACCATTGTGCTCAGCCCAGCAGCGCTTTCACTGGCAGCAACATGCGGCGCAAGCATAGACTCCTTCAAGCAGCCAGCTGTGCAGCAGAGGCTGCAGCAACAAGAGCGGCGGGCGCCAACATCTTTACCAGAGAGTCAGCACTAGCAGCCGAACCCCATTATCACAGAAAGTGTGAGAGCTGTCACTGCTTGCAGGCCTTGCATTGCTGGACCTGCACATTAAACTGCAGCAGGGCCGCAAAGGCCTAGCTGGCTCCTGTCGGGCATTGCCGCCAGGCTGTGGAACGCTCTGAGGCCTGCACCAAGCATGCAGCAGGCTGCCTGTACCTGGTCGGCCCCTGTCAGACTTTGCTGCTGGCCCCTGCTGCTGCAGTGAGAGGCGTATCGATGCAGCGGGCTGCACGTCCCCTAGTTGGCTCCTGTAAGAGCGTTGCCAACCAACTCTGCCATGTCTGAGACATGCACAAACGAATGCACCACAGCTGCGGGCACCTGGTCAAACGCCCCTGTCAGAGCTTGCTGTTGGCCCCTGCATCTCTGGTACCTGTGTGGAGACAGCTGGACGCAACAGGTTGAACAGACCTGATTGCTCCCTGTGAGGGCACCACTGCCAGCCCCTGCGTTGTTGAACTTGGTGTACACCAGGAAGGTGTCGCCTGCTGGGACAGAGGCGGCAGAGGGGAACGTCCACAAGTTTGTGGGGTTGCTACCGGCTGAGAGGCTCCAGCCCTGCAGGAGACACAGCCTTCGGGGAATTGAGAGGCCCCTGATTAAGCCTGCTGCAGAGTGCTGTGGCTGAGAGGCTCCTCTGTCTGGTTGCTGCGGGCAGAGAGGCTTCAGCCCTGCAGGAGACACATCCTGTAGGGCCTTGCGTTCCCGGGAATGCCAGGCCAGTGGTGAGAACAGTGGCAAGCTGCTGCGGCTGAGCTTTGCTTGAAGCCTTTTGCTTATCACTGACAGCAGCACATATATGTAGCAATTGCTGCAGAGAGGCTCTTCTGTTTGGATGCCGCCGGCAGAGAGGCTCCAGTCCTGTACATATGCATCTGAGTTGACAGGAGGGGGCGGTGGCCAAGCCTCCCTTAGAGTGCTGGCGGCTGAGACCTTCCAACGCTGCAGAAAATCATGCTTAAGTGAGGGGCTCTAATCCTGCAGCAGACACCTCCTTCAGGAAGAGGAGAGGCCAGTGGTCAAGTCTGGCACAGGCCGCTGTCAGCTGACAGGCTCCAGATGAGGGTCTCCTGCAGGGTCTGTGCCTATTCACCCAGGCTCCAGATGTGACTGGTTGCATAGGCACCGACCCTGAAGGAGACCCATTTCAGTAGGCAGAGCGGCCAGTGGCCTCTCCTGTTACTCAATGATGTGTCTGCTGCAGGATTTGACACTCGTAGTTGAACGTCATGACCTGTCCATCTGGCTGGCGCTGAGCCTGCTGCACACAAATGCTTCTGTGATAGCAGAGGCCAGTGCCCAAGTACTGCCAGGATGCTGTTAGACGAGAGGACGGGAGGCTCAAGGTGCAAACATGCTCTGCTGAAAGGCAATCACCCTGCATTAGACAAATGCTTTGATTGAGAGGAGAATTCAATGGCACAGCCTGGCACAGGGTGCTGTTGGCTAAGGGGTTCAATGTGAGGGGCATGATTCAGGCCACTGAGACGCACTGCACCATGACTTGCCCTGTTAGAGGCACGACTTGTCCCACTGACCCACATGTTGCAGTACGGCCATGTTTTATTGGAGCTCAGCACATTGGCGCTGAACTCTAGAGGAACATTCTCTCCCATACCTGTCTGCCTCTGTTCATTCTGCTGGTGCCTCAGTCAGCCACAGCATCATAAGTGCAAGCCAGTGCCAGATGGGGTTGGTTATCACAAGCTGGCATGTACACAAAGACAAACAGCAGCAGCTGAAGACATCTGAGCGAGGCCTATCATGGCCATGTCCCCTCTCTCGCAGGGCATGGCCAAAAACCTTGATGCTCATTGCACAGGCAATGCACAATGCTGGGGCAGCTATCAAGAGAAAATTGGGGAGGTGCAGCACACAGCCTAAGTGACACCTCAGCAGAAGCAGCTGAGTGGACATCTTCAGGCAGGTTGTGAGCTGTCACTAAGGCTGTGTGCTGCACCTCACCAGAGCGTCCTGATGGCTGCCCGAGCATCGTGCATTGCCTGTGCGGTGAGCATCTCAGTGCCCTGCCATGCCCTGCCAGAGGGAGGAAATGGCATGCCCTGCTCCAACAGCACATCGCCTGTACGCCAGCTGACTGCAGGCCTGACCTGACTACCCAAGTGCTCCCAGCCTGACTGGCTGACAGTGCTTGGCAAGTCAGGAGGCCTGTAGTGAACTGTTGCGAGACAGATGAGTACTGCCTGTATGCGGACTGGCGGCACCCTGCCAAAGTCAGCTTGAACGCCTAGATGTCGGCTTCATGTTTGGCTGCAGGCCTTAAGCTGGCTAAGATGCTGAAATGGGATCTGGCTGGCTACAAAGCCATGTGATGGCCACCAGCGCATTGCCTTACAGCCTGCCAACACCTTTGTTCGGCCCCTTATCGCGGTGACCCTGCCATGCATCAGGCAGATGCTGCCTGAAGGGTGTTGCGGCTGTGTCAACTTGCCCTCCCATCAGACCATTGGAGTGTGACAGCAGGACAGCGATGGAGGTGACCCCAAACTCACCTGCAGGGATGCTGTTGAACTGCCCTTGTTGAGCAGCTCCACCCAGTCGTCACCGCCGCTGGTGGACGCAGAGACCTCGCTGATCACCACCTGCAGGACAAGAGCTTTGCAGACCTCAAACCTGGATTGCTGTCAGCACCTTGAGCAAAGGTCCACAGCAAACCATCCCCACAGCTAGTCCCTGCACAGCTGAGATTTTCAGGTGCTGCTGGGGGTGCAGAGACTTTAATGATGACCACCTGCAGAGGGTTTTCTAAGGAGCTACAGCAGCTCTGGCGTGTCAAACTGTGCATAGCGTGCGCTTGAGCAAAGGCTAGTACACAGGGAGACTGGTGAACGCCACCTGGGCACTCCCAGCACACAGCACAAGTAACCGCGAGGGGCAAAAGCTAAAGGTGCATGTTGTGGTGAGGCCATGGCCTCAGATGGCCAGCACCTGAACATGGCCAAGCTAGGTGCTGATACAGCAGGCAGGCAGCCTTGAGCTGCAGGGGCGTGCCTGCACGTCACTTCAAGATACCCTCAATGCTGCATTGAGACCATGGAACTGGCCTGGCCCGGCATGCCCCATGGCCCCCCAAGGTGCCCTTGTAGACCCACTCTCTGCAGCACAGAACTTTGCGCAGTGCCACAAGGCAGCAACAGTGCAAGACCCCGGCACCTGCCACAGCAGCTCACCCCTGTCGCATCCACCGCAGACTGCACAGGGTCGGGTTGCGGCGATGTGTTGCCCCCCAGCGCTGGGCACAGCTGCCACCCGGGAGCCCCACTGCTCTGGCACCAGCAGGCGCTGCCAAAAGATTGGCTGGCGGTCCACGAGGCATTGAACTGCAGAACAGCAGTAGAGCAAACAATCCAGGGCCGCAACATCTTTAGCTGTGCACAAAAGCCTGGCACACTTGTACAAGAAAGTGCAGGGGCAGCTGAAGCATTTACTTGACAGCAATCAAGCAGCCTTGGTTGGGGCGCACCTGTGTGGAAGGAATGGGCACACCGCCACAGGAATTGGGTGGCGAGGAGGTGTCTGCAGGCATGTGACATGGCTTCGTGCTGGAGCAGCAGGGCTGGCACGCTGAACGGCAAGCCAGGTGCATGTCCAGGCCCCTCGAGGCGTTAGTCACTCATGGCATGCCAAAGAAGGCTTTGCACTGTGCAACACACCTCCATTCTGCAGTGGAAATGGTGCAATTGGCTCAGGCACGCACCAGAGCTCTGGGACAACACTCCAGGAACTAGCGCCAGTAGCAACAGGCCTGCGAAACGCTTGATTGCATGCCTCGTGAGTATCATGCTGCCAACTGAATGCGATCTGTGTCTTTAAAGTGCCTCAACAGCTGCTTCAAGCTGTCAGGCTTGGGACAGAGGCTCAAACTCAGCCTTAGCTTGAATCAGGTCACCTGCACCTCGACCAGTAACGCCCTGGGCCGGCCAAGTTCGAGCCTGCCGAACTCCGAGCAGCAATGGTTGACTGTTGCACACCATTGGATGGCCCAACAAGGTGTCCAGCTTGATGACCAACACTTTACATGGCCATGGCACAAGCGCATTCAGCTTTGCTGTGCCTTATACAGGATCAGGGAAAGGATTGTCTCTGCAAAGGCCGAGAGATGCTCGCATAGTCGGGACCTGCTTCGCGAGGCAAGGCAAGAGGCATGCCTCTTGCAACTGACACCGACTAAGATTGCGCCTCAGTTGTGTTGTCCAAGAACTCCTTCTCCAACTGCAGCAGCATGGCAGGTTTCTTTGGCGTGCAACAGTCATTCAGAGGAGCACAAGGTGTGCAATGCGTAAAACACACAGGACGCTACCTACAGCAAGCCGTGCGCAGCACAGACAGGCACCTTAAGATGCCTGGCAGTGAGTTCAGGACAGATGTAGCAGAACAGCTTTCGCAGCATGAGCCTGGGCATTGCTGCATAGGAGGCGCTTGCCTCCAGCATGGCGCTATGCTGGACTGCAGATTTACCAGGCCACGGCAACACAAATTCAGGCACTCTCTGGTGCCAGCCACCTCCTTGACCGAGCAGGCGCAAGGTTCCCTGCCAGAGCAATCAGCGTTGTCCAGCAACACAATGTGCCAAGCATGCACCAGACTACCAGCGCCCCTCAGCACCCCGCAACAGCCGCGTTTCAGCCAGCGCTGCGCGACTACACCTGTCCGAGCTCAGCAGGCAGCACTGTCCATTCAAAGCAGCCTCTGCCCAACAGTTTCAGCCTGAACAGGCCCAACCTGTCACATTCAGCCCTTGGCGGCCCCCTTGTACGACCACTCACGGCAGCCTTGGCTTGCTGCCGCAAGCTGTGCAGCCAGAATGTGCCATCAGAGCTACACCTTGACTTCCGAACTGAAACCCGTATCCTGGAGTCTTGCTTGCGCCATATACCCATCACGAGCAGCATTGGCCCCCTCAGCTGCCTCCTTGCACATCCAGACTTGCACCGCTGAGACGTCAGGAGAGTTAATGTGAGACATCAACCAGAGAATTACCACTCAGTGCTGGCCCTAGACCTGGCCCCACCTTTTCAAGTTCTGCGGGCGGCAAGTCTGCATCGAAGGCAGCATCGCCGCCTTTGGCGGCCTCCTTGCGTGCCTTTATCTTTGCCTCCTTCATTGCCTTCTCCAGGTTCTTCTCACGGTTGGTCTCCCGCTCAAAGATCTGCACAGGCAGGGCAGGGGGTGATCCCGACTTGATGGTGGGGGGGTATGGCCAAAATCACTCGGTAAGGCAGCCACATGTGAGCTGCATCACGTCTTCTGCCAGAGCCTGCATCTCCATGTCTGAAGGTCTGCAATAACACAAAGATCTCTTGTTGTGCTGCCTTGTCTCCGTGCAAAGGCTCACTGAGGTGATGGCCTGCATCTCACTGGGCTGCAATTGCGTCAGGCTGAGTGCACCTGCTGCTGACAGGCTGCCAACAGCCTGGTGCATGGCCCACCCAGATTGGCGCACCCTTCTGTCACACTCACTTCTGCTTCATCTGCACAGCTGAATGAGGTGATGGCCTGCCTCTCATTAGGCTTGGTGTCTACCTGGCTGCCTGTACCGACGGCAAGCAACAAGCCACAGCCAGCCAACAGAATTCTTGTTGCACTGTCAGCATGCAGCACAGCTTTCTGAGGTGATGCA
The DNA here is from genome assembly GCA_963969365.1 of Asterochloris sp. CNOR1. Lineage (NCBI taxonomy): Eukaryota > Viridiplantae > Chlorophyta > Trebouxiophyceae > Trebouxiales > Trebouxiaceae > Asterochloris > Asterochloris sp. CNOR1. The sequence continues at coordinate 1,529,708 of OZ017763.1, read as the reverse complement.
CTGAGCTGGATGCCCACCAAGCTGCCTGCATCTGCTGCAGCGGGGCCAGCAGCAGCCTGGCAGACAGGTCCGGGCACGACCCATCTGGGGCGCTGGCCTGCCACTGCTGTGCCGTGCTCTGTCCTGCTGCCTCCAAGGAGCTTACCGAGGTGATGGCCTGCTTCTCGTTGGGCTGGATGTCCACCAGGCTGTCGCTGAACTGGAGGATGGTGGTGGCGCCATCTGCGCTGCCTGCCGCGCCCACGCGCCCATTCTCCATCATCTTGAAGCTGGTCAGCGGCTGGTCTGTGACTTGCACCTGCAGATTGGGACAGGGGACGCGACACCAGCTCTGGGCTGGACTGAACGCGAGCAGACACGAGTGGCCCAATCTGCAGCATGCTGTATTACGTCTGCAACCAGTCCGCCATGTGGTAAGTTGTGCACAATGTGACCCCCAGCCCCTTGCAAGCAACCCTGCCAGCACCCCAGTCAAGCTGTAAGCTGAGGAGATCCACCTGCCCCTGCCAGTACGTGACCCATGCATGCCGTTAGTACATTCTCAGCTGCAGCTTGCAGGAAGGGCTCAGCACACAACCAAATTCCAGCCACACAGCTGCCCCCTGCCTGCAGCATGATCCAGTTGTGCACATAAGGTATCGCTTTGCGCTGCCCAGCAAGCTTCTTGAAACTGAACTCACCTGCAGCGTTGGCTCATTCTGCTTGTAGAAGTAGTCCCACACATCTAGACAGCCATCCATCTTGATGGTGTAGAAGACGCCAGGCCTGCACAGGCAACAGCACTCAGTGACTGCACACACATCAGCAGCACCCTGTCTTCCTTCATGCAGCTGCCTCTCAGTTGCATGCCAGGCAATGCTGCCACCAACAAGCCACCAGCGCCCGCCCAACTGCAGCTCTCCAAGAGCACACCCTCAGCCATGCTGTTCACGTGGTGGGCAACCAGCGCCTGCCCACAGTGTGGGGGGTGTGGGACAGTGCCAAAAGACGAGTTTGACCAGCACGCTGCTGCATCAATCTGTGGCCTGGGGGCTGTAGCCTGCATGGACTAACCCAGGGCGCCCACGCAAGTAAGGCAGCTGCTCACCTGATGGACGGCATGTGCCCGTACACTGCCCAGCTGCCTCATAACCCGTCGTGCTGTGAAGTTTTGCTTGTGCCATGTCTGACCATCACTGCTTGCATCTAGCCTCCACTGCATGCCCTCCAGCACGGCCACTGTTGTGGGCAGCTCTCAATGCAGCCCACCTGGTGGGCGACCAGCGCCCGCCCACCATGTAGGCGCTGTGATACTTGCTGGTCATGATGGGCGTCTTCAGGTCCTCATTCCAGATCCTGGCTGTCCAGTCGCCAATGGACAGGAAGAACTTGGGGTAGAAGGGGTTGCGCACCAGGCCATACACAGGGCCATGGTGGGCTGCGGCAGTGTGCATGAGAAACAGTAAATCAAGGCTGCAGGTGGAAGCATATTTGTGATGAGCTGAGCACCAGGCCATGGTGGGCTGCAGCAGCAGCATGACAGCTCATCTGCAAGGGACAGGACAGCCAAGTCTGTGGCGCAGGCACTCATGCACATGATCCTGTATGGGTGCTACAGCCAGCAGGGTGGGGTTGGCTGACAGCATGCCATCAGCCAGCAAAACAGCCCTTGCACAGGCAGACGGAGACCACTGAGTGGCCACGCAGAAGACAACAGCTGCAGCTGTCAGCAGGACCACAGCCTCATAACTGCTGGCATGGCGTTCCCTTACCTGGGAATGAGGCGCCCACGCGATCCTGAGGATTCTTGGCCTTCCTGTTACAGGAGATAATGTTGCCCTGCTCAGAGCCAATCATGAACTTCGTGGGCCCCGCCTACAAGTTGAGAGGCAGCGATGTGACTCTTTAGACATCTTGATGGGGATATGGGGCTGCTCTGCACGGTTGACCTCATGAAGTGCAGATTACAGGATGGTCAGCAAGCGGCAGGCATGCACAGAACGCTCCTGTCGCTGGCTACAGCCACACCATTTGGCCTGGAATGCAGGAGACGTCAAGGGTGTGTGGCTGCCGCTGAGCTTAGCTGCAGAGCTCTGCACTGCAACAAGCAGGGTTGGATGCAGGGTCAGGGGGCAGAGTGCTGAGCCCCTTGTGCACACGTCAGCATTCCTAGAACCTAAGGCCAGGGGCCACCTTGACCTGGCCTGTGGTTCTGCTGGGATTGAGGCAGAACCAAGGCCCAGCCAGCCTGGTGCTGCACCATAACATCATGTCAGCATCCCCAAGCGCCCAGAGGCAAGGCCTCTCTCGCTCCAACCCCAAGTCTGGGGACCACGCTCATAAGTCGTGGCTTATAGCATTGTGTCAGAGCCTTTTTCTGTCAGATCTAGGGTCCAGCCAAGTGCACCCTTATCAGGGAATGTTGACATACCTATAGCTTGCTTGGTTGTACAACACCCTTGTACACCAGGACGTGCACTACCACCCCCAAATCAGCAGTCCCACTGAGCATCCACTGCTTGCCTGGGGGTTGTACTCCAGGCTCATGGCTCCCAGCACCGTCTCGCTGCCCCGCTCCTTCAGAGTGAGGGTCTCAGTGGGCTCCCCCATCTTCCTGATGTCCCACCACAGCACGAGCCCATCTGTGCTGACAGACATGGCCTCCGTCCCCGTCTTTGATTGCAACCAGGCAAAATCGTAGATGGGATCTCTGCAGGAGACGCATGAGCTGAGTGTTGTAGCATGTAGGGCATTAGCAGGGGCTGGATGACTGCAACCACCATCAGAGGGTTTTTCCTGCAGGCTGGAGGTTGGGTTGCATGTACACATGCTGAGCCCTGAAGATGCCTCCAAAGGACCCACTGAACAGTACAGGCATGCATGCTGTGTGTGGGGAAGGGTCCCCAGGGGCAGACACATAAACTGTGTGTGGGGAAGGGTCCTCAGGGGCAGACACACCGCCCATGCAACTGTTTGAACCAGGAGCGCGAGCCAATCAGGCGCCACATCGCTCAGAAGCTGCACCCACCTGTGGCTGCGCTCAATGGGCGATGCCTCCACAGGCGTGCTCCCTTTACGCACATCAAAGTACACAAACTGGCCGTTGTACTGCCCTGCGCCAACCAGACTGGTGTCCTGCAGGGTGACACAGGCATTTCAGTACAAAGGAGTGTGGAGTGCCATTTGGGCAGCTTGATGTTCTGCAGGGGATCAAGAGCAGGCAGCAACAGGAGCTGGGCAGGGCACATTGGCACTGAGCCAGTCACAAAGATGTCCTTCGAGGTGAGTTGGCAGCAGCCAGGCATGCTGTAAGCTCATGCAACACCGACCAGCCAAGCTCACCTTCAGGTTGAAGTTGATGGAGGTCAGCTGGCTCTGCGGGATGAGCTCAAATTCAGGATTGGTGGAGTTGGAGATGTCCCAGATGTAGCTGCTCATGGGTGAGTTGTCAGGCTGCTGCTGGAACTCCAGGATGGAGTGTGCAACAGCCACCTGCAGCAGACTGTGCTGTCAGGGTCATATAAATGGGGGCAGATCGCGCCACAGCCAGGTGCCTAATGCTGCTGAAGCTTGGGAATGGAATGCACCACAGCCACCTACATCAAAGTGATGCCAGGTTGCTGCTGTAAACCTGGTGTGAGGTGCGCCACGGCCACCTGCGGCAGGGGCATGCTGCGCGCATGTGCTGACACCGCGAGGCCCATGCCAAACTTGCTTGATGAAGTGTGCCACAGCCAGCTGCAGCAGGAGATTCTATGGCCAGGAGGACGCACTTTGTGCCCACCTCGTGTGCACTGCAATTTGCTTGGCAGCAGGACCCACCCTGTGCATGACACCTGAGGGCCAGGACAGGAGGGCAACACAAGGGATGCCTTCAGGGGACCGCATGTCGCTTGGCAGCACGCGCCTCATCCATGCCATCTGCTTGCAGCAAGGGGGGCACTCTGTGCATCATACATGTCCTCTGGCTTGCACAGCCGCCACCTTGTGCATGCCGTCAGGGTGCCATGAGAGGTACTGCACTCCCCGCTGGCTCTTTGTGGGGTCCCGCAGCACAGCCAGGGTCCGCGCACTGGGAGGCTCTGTGCTGTGGTCGAGCACCTGCAGGGCAGCCAGTGGTGAAGCAGCAAGGCAGCGGTTCCCCAGTGCAGCCGCACAGCACTGATCCCCTGTGGGCTACGTGCAACGTCCTGGCACCTGCACCGCAAGGTAGCTGAGGTCAAGTGCGGTCGTCCTTGAGATGTGTCATGCACCCACCTCCAAACGACACCTGGCTGACAACCTGGCATTACTGGACTGCATACTGTGCAGTCACGCTGCAAGGCGCTGTGCCGAGGTCATGGCTGCCAGGTTGGTGGCAGCGCTGCCCTCAGCTGAGAGACTGCCAAGACCTGACTGTTACTGTGCTGCCAAGCTGAAGCTGCGCTGCTGAGCTGCTCGCCGCGCACTGCTGCTGCTGCTGCAGGTGCCTTGGTGGCTTGCATCTGGGCGCGCCGCCAGCACCATCTGTCCAGCAGCTGCAAAGCTGCTGGGGCACTGCACTCAGCAGGCCTTCACAGCAACAGCCTCCCCAGGCCATTTCTGGGCTGGAGTGCTGTGTGTGACAGCCGCATGTGACAGCAACGACTGGCTTGCTGCAGGGGCCACTGTTACGTGATGACTGCTGCCTCCACACGACATGCCTCCGCACCAAAGGTAGGCCGTCTTGGCCCATTTGACGCTGAATGCAGGGAGCAGCACCTCTGCCCATAGCATGCTCCCCACCTGACACTACACCTCCTCCTTGACTGCTGCTGTGTTACCCCTACACAGGGTGGTCTGGAAGCAGGATGACAGATCAGTTGTGAGCAGCGGCCTCGCCCGCCACGCACTGCACCCTGTTGATAGCATTACTGGCCTTGACTGAAGCAGCCTTCATGGTCCCCGCATGATGATGCGGTGTTGCCTGGAACCTTCCAGTTGTACACAGGGCTCCCCCAAGCCAGCGGCAGGACACACCACCCTCGTGTCCTTTGGGGCTTGGGGAGCAACTCACCCGTCCTGAGAAGTACTCCTGGTAGATGTCGATGGCATTGTTGGCCTTGACCAGCTCCTCCACCTTGCCCCCAAGCGCTGCAATGGACTTGATGTACTCCTCATCCTTCTCCACCTGCAGCCAGTGACAACTGAATGAGCGACGCATCATTGCTCTTCATGACATGGTGCTTTCAAAATGTGCCAGGCCTTGGACCCCGGAAGCAAGGCTCTCTGCAGGGAGGGCTCTGGTCCCTGCTGAGCTGTGCATGACTAGCTGAAAAGCCACTGGTACTGCCCAGGATACATCCAAATGCAATGGTATGCGGCTCAGCGCTGCTGTTCCCCGCGCAGCTGACTGGGACGCTGGTTGCTGGGTAGCCATCAGAGGGTGAATTGCAGCCTCCGCAGGTGCTCTCTGGGCATAAAGAGGCCTCACCTTTTTCCGGTAGCGAATCACATGCTCCGCCTCTGTGTAGTCCACCTCCTTGGGCCAGCCACCCTCCACATGGTTCACTGCCTTAGTAGCGTAGACTACAGCGGTCGTGTTGGCCTGCAGCCAGACAGTCAAGCCAGTCAGCTGTGCCTGGCCTGCAGCACAGGGTTCCCTGCCTTGATGGCATAGACCACAGCAGTCATGTCAGGATGCAGCACTGCTACGAGTTCGAAAATCAGCTGCTGTACTGGCATGCAGCCTTGACTGCTGCCTCTGATCGCAGGCCTGCCAAACATCCAGAAAGGATGGTATTTTGTGGCCAGAGAGGAGGAACAATGCCTGCAGAGGAGCCCTATGCGGAACTTGGCAGGGGGCTAAAGGCACCTGAGTGCAGCAGGAACTATTGCCCTTCTCGCTGCACCAACCGTGCCTCCCTCCTGCTCTCACGGGCTCCCTGCCCGCAGGGCCTAGTGTGCAGGGTGCTGCGGAAGGGCATCTCTAACCCTTGCTCTGACACGTCAGGCATGATGTGGTGACACTGCACGACCTGGAGGGCAGGCCTGCAAGGCAGCACTTGTGCAGCATGCTGCAGAAGGGGACAGCTCGCCCTACCTTGTGTTGTGACAGGCAGGCCCCATGGGGCTGTGGCAATGCACCATAAGGTAGGCCTGCCAGCGGGGCACCAGGACACTGCCCATTGGGCAGAAGAGCAGCCTCACCCCACTTGCTCTCACAAATCATACTCAGTGTGAATGAGGCAATGTACCACCTGAAAAGCATGCCCGCAGGCATTGTATGGTGAGCAATGTGGCTTTTGCTGCAGAGTGCGGGCCTACCTCATGCTCTGACACGTCAGGCACAATGTGGGCCAGGGTGGTGACAGGACTGCGTTCAATGTGCTCCTTGGCATGCTCCTCATTTGGCCTGATGTCTGCCAGCATCTGTAGGGGCAAGCTGGTGCTCAGAGACACCCCCCCGACCTTTCAGCGAGGCAGCAGGCTGGCGGTTTGAGCATGGGCTGCTGCACAGCGGCAGGTTGCCAAAGCAGCAGCCTTCCTGTGGCAGGTCTGAGCAATGGCGTGCACCGTTGCATGCCACCAAGGCAGGGCTGGATGCAGCAGGTGTGCTGCAGCCCTGCATGTTCAAGAGCGACTGAGACAGGCAGGCTGTGCTGCAGCAGGTTCGCGGGGCTCCACAGTGGCAGCCGTGCATGGAGGGACGAGTTTGAGGCGATGACCGCTGGCTGATAAATAAACCCGCTGCAGCATTTGCTGTCACAGGCAGAGACTGCTCACCTCTGCGCCCTCATCAGTGAATCCTGGCCAGCGTCCAAAGTCATGCCTCTTGCGCACATACTGGTAATAGATCTGAAACAGAGCCAGAGACAAGCTGGCATCTTATGGACCCCTTTAAAGCAAAGTTATGCACCTGCATTGCCACCCAAGACGCGCACCTCCATTCCGTGGAGTACCACGCAGCGTTTGCTACCTCATCAATGGCTGCTCCTCGCTCTGCCCTGGCCGTGCAGCCATTGTGTATGGGGCCAGCTCAGGAGACGCTGATGTGCATTTAGAAGCCCATGCCATTGGAGCTTTGCCAGCCAGCCTTGTAGTCTGAGCAGAGCCAGACATTAATCTATTAAAGTGAGTGGGGCCGTTGTACATGCAGACCGTTCATCGACCACACCCTGCCCTTCCACTGGGAGGCAGTCCACCTCCAACCATGCGGCGGCGGGCCGGCAGTGAGCCGAATGCTGTGAGTGCGCATTGGAATACAGTTGTTTGCAGCAATGCGCAGGGACAATGGAATAAATGAGCAACTTGACAGCAAGTGCAGCTAATTGGCACCACAACAGGCGGCACGCTGCTGAAAGACTGCAATGCAGGTTTGGGGATGAATTGAATGTCAGAATCAGTGCTGGGCTCACTGAATGCACACACACAGCTCATGTCCTTAGAACTGATGGGGGTTCCAGTGAACCAACTGGACCCTTTATGTTGGGACAGCAGGGACAGCCTGCCTGACAGCTACGTCTGACGCAGACACGCTAAGGCCCAGGCCTGCAGGGGCAGGCAGATGTTCCTCACCACACCGCTTGCTAGCTAGCTAAGAGGGGAAGCAGGCAGCAGGGACGCATCAAATAGCCTAGCAGGCAGCTCTAGTGCTCTGCCTGTGGGGCTGGTGGGCAGCTCTGGTGCTCTGCTTGTGGAGCTGAGGTACTGCTACACCTCACTGTGCGCAACTCTGCTTGTGCCAGCCTCACTGCCCTGGCCAAGCTTACCTGTGGTCGACTCCACCCAGTCAGTATGGGCGATATCTCTGATTGGATGCATTGGCCCCGCCTCTCCCCGCCAATTGCCTGCCATACCCGCCCTGCTGTGGTATGGCATTGTCATACCCCATGCCCACAATGGCTGGCTGGCCCATAGCCCAACCACCCATGTGCATGGGCGGCACGCCAATCTGCAGGCTCACATATGACATCTGACCCCCGAAGTTGAGTCTGCAGCTGTACAGTCGTGAACAACTTCGTCCAGCACATGCAGCCAGCAGCATGCTCAGGCTGCTGCTGGGGTGAGCCAAACTCAGAGTAAGGCAGACTGGCCAAGCACATGCACCAGCACCCCGCCGATGGCAGCTGACTGGCGGTCTGGTCACTGTGCATGCAGCGGCGCCATGCCCTGGCAGCTGGTCCAGTGTGCTTATCACTGAAGATGCATAGCCATCATGCTGCTGCTGCTGAGTATGGGACCCTCTGGCTTACACAGCATGCAGGCAGTAGGACTCAATGTGCAGAGTGCTAGCTGGCCTGCATGTGAGCTGAAATGTGCATGTGCGGCAGGGCGAAGGCAAGAGATGCAGCAAGCAACATGGCTAGCAGAAGATTGCCTGAACGCGAGCTGGGATGTGCATGAGCGACGTGACCAAGGGCATGTGCACCAACAACCATGCTGAGCAACTCATCGCATGTGAGCAGGTCTGTGCGCCGGCACAATACTCAATTCAGGTGCTCACACAGGCCTATCAAGACGCACCTGCAGGTGCGCTGCGATGTGCATGCGTGACAGCTTCAATGCAACATATGCACAAGAACACGTGACCAGCGTGTGAACTGAGATGGGCGGGGCCGAAGTGGCTGAGGGCATGTGCACGACTTTCCCCCCAGCACCAGCTCACCTGCATGTGAGCTGGCATGTGCATGGGCGACATGGCTGAGGGCATATGCATGGGAGAGGCTGGCGCCATGGGGCTCATGCCCTGGACAGGCACTCCCATATTGTACCCCAAAGCCCCTGCAGAGGAGCAGAGCAGACTTCAGTGCGGGATTCATTGAGAGGAGGGGCCACATGCAGGTCGTGTGCAGATGGCATTCTGGAGGCGATGGGAGGGAGTGTGCAAGTGTCTGCAGGCGCGAGCCTCACTGCACTTTAAAACGCAGCAGGCAGCCAGTGCTGGCTGCACAGGCAGCGAAGCATGCATGTTCATTCCGACACACCGTGTAGGCATGTAGGACATCCTGACATACAGTGCAGGCATCAGCGCTGGCCAGGCAGGCAGAGCAGGCAGGCAGCGCTTTGCCTTTTTCAAAAGGCGCAGCAAGCCAAGAGGCAGCCTGTAGGCAGGTGCGTGCTGGGCAGGCGGTCTCAGCTGGAAACAGGCTGCTTGGGCGACAAGCGGTCTGCAGAGTACGCACCAACTGGATAGGGAGGTTCAGCCAAATAGGGCTCACCCATTGGGTAGCCTGCCATGCTCATGTCGCCATACCCCTGCATGTTGTGGTACCTGCAATGGAGGCAGTGGCTGAGCTCAACCAGGCCCTTGTGGCAGGCGCTGTCAGCAAGTATGCAGTGTGAAATGCACAAGCCTGCACCTGCTAGGGAGGGGATGAAGACCGCAGCTGTTCACTGATGCAGCCTGGTGACGGACTGGAACTGCCTGCTGGCATCCCAGGCAGCAGATGCTTGAGCCCAGGTGACCATTAGCACAACGCATGATGCAAAAGGCCACACCCGCTTTGATGGCTGTCAAGTCTGCAGACAAGCATTCCCAGGGCATACCTGCAGCCAACATGCACACAAGCTTGCTGCCCTGCATGACAGGCGTGAGCGTCACCCAGCTGGGGCGTGCACAAGCTCTCCTGCTATTGTCAAGGACAAAGCTTGCTGATAATGGCTGCTCGCACATGGTCAGGCCAGCCTTGTTGTGCCTCAAAATTAGGGAGAGCACTCAAGGCCACCCAATTTGCATTCACTTGACCCTGCACAACTCAAAAGCAGGGACTCACCCCATGCTCATCATGGGCTGCTGGTGCATCGTCAGGCCCGCCATGCTGTGCATGGCCCCGTTGATCATGTTGTTCACAGCGTGGGGGTTGTACTGGGGGCCGCCGTTGCCCCTGCCTGAGCCCTGCTGCCCAAAGGCGACATAGGCTCCCCGGCTGACAAAGGGCTTTGGCAGCTGCGGGCAGGTGAGATCGCTCAGGGCAACTGCTTGGATGAGCAGTATGGACAGAGGCCGAGGGGTGTCCCAAAACACAGCTGGTTTGCTGAGGGCATTGATGGCAGCAGGGGGACAGGCTGGTGCAGGGCTTGGTGTTCCCAGCAGCCACTGAATCCCTCGATGCTGTTGGGAGGTCCGACTACAATCCCTACCAATCTTGCGCCAGCAAGCATGCCCAATGCATGCGCAGCCTGCCCAGCAGCCTTCGTATGCGTCATGCTGCCTACACTTCACCATCGAGGCCTAAAAGCCTGGCCACGTACACCGCTCAAACACAACCTCCAAGGGCACTAGGCATGATCAGAGACCTTCCCAAGCACCAAAAGCGAGCCAGACTGCCAGAGCACTCCCTCAGCATGGCAGCCTGGCCTCACAGCAAGTCCTCTTGCACAGGTGGGCAGCGCAGCCGCAGCTTGCCTTGCAGCGATTGCACTCTGTCCGCCAGCCATAGTTCTTGTTGTGGCACTCGGGACACTGCCAGTCCAGAGGCTTGCCGCTATGGTTTACGCGCTGCTGGCGGGGGAGGGCGGCTGCTTCTGTCATGCTCTGTCCCGGGCGCATGTCCTCCTTGCGGATGGCACGCTTGAGCTCGACATGCTGCAGACAGAGCAGAGGTAGGGCTGAGTACAGCCAAGTCACACCCGCTCAAGAACACAGCAGACAAGCCGTTTCCTGAGTTGCTGCTACCCTTGGCGCCCTGCAGGCCATGGATGCAGCCCTCTCATGCACATTGAACATGGCCACCAGAGCTAGTGCAAACTCAGTGCTGCGCTTTACAGGCACACAGTCTCTGAAGGCTCAGTGCAGCTGAATGTGCTGCAGGCTGAGCAGAACATCTGCTGGGTGGTTATATAAAGCAGGCAAAGAGGGCAACGATTCTGCTGCTTTGTGCTGCAGGCTTCAGCTTGGAGGGCTGCAGGCAGCAAGAGTAAAGACAGACCACCACCATGTACACTTGCCTCAAAGTCAGCAGCAGCCTGCAACCCAGCATTGTGCTCATTTTACTGTCAATGCTGTGCTTCCGGCTGGGGCCAAGAACGGGGCTTTGTAGGGGCATCACATGCAGCCCTCTAAAGGGGAATGAACCCCTTGAAAGCTACAATGGCTCACACGTTGCACCTTGCCGGGCAGCCTCACCTTGCCATTGATGCTGTGCTGCATGACCAGGCACTTCTCAACGCTCAGCTCGTGGACAAAGGTGACAAAGCCAAAGCCGCGGGAGGAGCCATCCAGCTTGCGCAGGATCTGCACAGCAGCGCTGAATGAGGAGCATGCATAGTATGGCCCAGTCAGTGTGAGCTGGACACATCATGCCTTGTCTGACGGAGGCCTGTGTGTGTTTGAAAGTGGCGCTGCATGGGGCCACAGGGTCTTCACAGCAGAAATGCTGGATTTTGACCTGATACCCCAGGCAGACATTTTCCCCGGGCAAGAAAGTCAATGCAGCTCTTGTCTGACACCCCAGAGGATCCCAGTCATGCAAAGCTGCTGAAGCTTGTCTGGTGCCCAGCACTCAGCACGCACCGGCAGCTCTGCAGTGGTGCACAGCGTGCAGCAGGGCACAACAACATGCAGCAACTGCGGCTGGGCAAAGGACAGCCAAGCTGGGGTGTAAGGGGCTACACAGGCAAGCATGCACCCAGGAATGAAGCAGAAATGGCCGAGACTGCTGTAGATGGCAAGCTGAGCATGTTGTAATGACCATTGTCCTGCCCTGCCTACATTGTGCCACCTGATTTTGGCAATGCGCACCCAGGCATGCCTCCTGACGCCTGCTGGCGCTCTGCGGTGGTCAAGCTGTTCAGCACAGCATCTGAGCAGACCACACATGTTCAGCCCTTGAATAGTAATGGGACACACAACTGGGGTGAGATGGGCAAGCAGTGCTGAGCTGGATAAGAAGACCTTGCTCAGCATTGCCTGAGAAAGCTGTGGTTGTCCGGTACAAAGGCAGTGCTGCAAGTGCTGCTGCTTACAGTGCTGCTCAGGCCCCCTGACTCACCACTGAGTCCTCGACATCGCCATACTGCTTGAAGTATTCGGTAAACTCCTCATCAGTCAGCTCCCCCTGCAAAACATGTTGAGAAACAAAGTCCAGCCCAGCCACAATGACATGCCTGGCATGCTGGCATTGATGGGCTCCTCACAAGCCTGCAGGCCGCTCTGCTCCCGCACTCACCCAGACTTCAATTCAATGCGCATGTCAAGAAGAGGTGCAACATTGCGACAGAAGATAGCAGCACCACACACTGGCCACGGCACAGCAGCATGGTGCAGCATGGTGCAGACAATGGTGGGTACTCACACCCTCAGTGCTTGGTACCATGCAACAGGATGAGATGGGCTTACAGTGCCAGCTTGGTGCACTGGCGGGCCACAGCGGACAGGCCGGTGCCCACTGCACTTGTCATAGTGCATGAGCAGGGGCTTGCAGCCCCAGGACACCTGTGGCTCTGCTGCCAGCAGCAGAGCCTGCCCTGTGAGGGGCGCTTGCACTTCAGTGCGCAAGGCAACCACTACATGCTGGCCGGCTCAAAGCCCTGGGCGTCCTGTTTGCACTCCCCAACTTGCGGCAGCACGGCACTCCCCAGCTAAGCACATGTGTTTGTGAGCTGCGTGCTGACATGGGCTTGACTGATGTTAGCTGCCCTATGCCTCCCCCATCTCCCCATATTCAACCCCCACCAGTGGTGACCAGACCCAGCTGCACCATGCCACAGACAAACTGCTGAAAAGGGCTCAGGCTCTGCCATCAGCACTGCCTGCGTGTGCAACCAGCGCTGATACTGGCAATCGGGGCCGACCAGTTGCGCGTGGCCTGCTGGTGCTGAATAGGGGAGTGCTTGATTGGCCTGGTTGGCACAGACTTCATGATCGCTGGCCAGATCTCTGGGCTCGTGAGCTCACCGTGCCCCCGACGAACATCTTCCTGTTGGCCGGAACAAGGCCATTGCCACTGGTCTTGGGGACAGCAGCCTTGGCCTCGATGGCCTTTCCATTGATCTCGTGCTGATTCTGCTGCAGCAGGGGCAGGACTGCCTCAGCAGCAAGGGGCTTGAGACATCAGATGCATGGTGCAGCCTCCGGGTGCATGCAGGCATGCAATCGGCAATGCGCGGTACAACGACGGCTTCGGGTGCGACACCACCCCAAGGCTTGACCTCCAAAAGAGGTGATCTCCTGCATGGTGCAAGTGCAGATGCATGACAGGCGCACAAACGACGGCGAGTAGGGCAGGCAATCGGCAATGAGCCGCGCAGCATCAGCTCAGGATGGTGCCTGATTGCGGCGCCACCTCAGCGCACACAAGGTCAGCGCCAGCTGTGCTGGAAAGGGCAGGGCAGAGCTGACCTCCAGGAAAGCTGCAGCGCAGGCGGGATCCGCGAAAGTCACAAAGGCGAAGCCCCTCCCCTCCATGAGTTTGTCATCCAGCACTGCTCCCCTGCAGGCAGGAATGGAATCAGAGCCTGCGATCAAGATCAGGCTGCAGCTGCATGCACAGATGCGAAAAGGAGACAGCAAATGCATGGACAGCATTGGATGGTCACCATCGCTGGCAGTACTCCAGGATGGCTTCTGATGTGGTGCCAGGCTCCAGGCCTCCCAGAAAGAGCTTCCCTTCGTTCTCAGCATGCCTCCTCCTCGCAGGGCCTGTGCTCTGATCCTGTAGGACTTCATTCAGGATGGCAGATTTAGGTTGAGTGTCGGCCACCACCTGCTCGGCATTCATGCAGCCACCCGCCGGCGATTGACATCAGCGCATCAGATTGCCAAAAATCAAGCAATTTGCAGCAGGTGGGACTTGCATTCTTTCGCTTTCCGGACAGATATAGACACACCATGGACCTCAGCCAGATGAGCAGGAGCAGGCTGGAGAGTATGCTCGATGCAGAAATGGACAAGGCCAAGGTGCTACAATGGGCATCTGTGACCTACAATTGCTGTCAGTGTCTGCTGTCTGCGTCTCTGAGGCAGCAGTGTGACTTGCAGGTAGCTCATGGCCACTGGGAAAAGGCCAAGCTGCGAGACTTGGCCCTGGATACACACGAAAAGCTGCCCAGCTTTGGAGCTAGCAAGCCGCGGAAGGAGCCACGCAAACAGGATACAGGCAGCTCCCCCAGAAAGGTTGTGGGCTTTGTGCATGGACGTGATCTGGGCATGTCATGGCAGATTACAATAGCTGCTGTTTGATGTGTCAAAGGTGGACCCCCTGAAAGTTCTGCGGCGCTGTTGCTGTGCGTCTCTGGCAGGCTGCAGTGCAAAGCTCCACCAACACTGCCAGAAGGTCACGATGGCCACACTACGCAGACTGCTGACCAAGACTGTGACATGTTGCACAAAGTGTCCCGGCTGCATGTAAGGGCGCTGGCCCAGCCTTGGCCCGTGGCACTGCCTGTGCTGAGCATAGATTGATGTCAACCAAGCGGGATTTTGCGGGGGGGGGGGGGGGGGGAGGCTCAGCCCTTCCCTACTGCAGTCCTGCCCATCTGCAGGGCACTCCCTCTGTGGGAGCTCACCAGAGGAGCCCAGGAGCTACCTGGCTCAAGCCGAAAGCTGTGCCCTGCCCATCTGCAGTGTGGCTAAGGATCACATCAGAGATACCCTGCCGCTGCCCAGTTCCTTCTGAACCCTTGTTGTTCTGCCTAGGCGCCAGAGCAGCACACACAAGTGGCCAGGTTGCAGCTGGCTCAGCCTCAATGGACCATTCTTGGCCCCACATGGCCTTTCTTGTGCCCTGGCCACAACCCACCTTTTTACAGTAAACTCTGATGTGCCTGCAGTCTACCAAGGGCACCCATACAAAGAGCCTGGGCGCCGCCGGCTCCACCACAATTGGCCCGTTTGGCCCTGCAGAGCCCCATCAGAACTACATGTCTCATGCCAACAAGCTGGCAGCGCTGACGTACAGCCAGCGCGCCCACAGCGAGTGGGCTCTGCTGAACCGCCTGGATGCACAGGAGGAGGCACATGCTGTGCAGCTCAGGCGGGAACAGCTTGCTAAGGCCAGGGTGAGGATCACACTGAGGATTGATAAGGGGCTGGGCTGTATAGGGAACCATTGACGCACTCTAGGGTGGGGAATGTGCAGCGCTTGGGGTGCAGAGGTTGGCTGCAGACAGCAGGAGGGCCCTGCTGCACCGTGTGGGCCTGAGGGGGTAAGCCCATGATGTGGAGCTCAGCAGGAGCAGCTTAGAAGTCTGCAAGTGAGAGAGTTAAATGGGTTGTGCTTTGTATGAGAACTCCGGTGCTGTGGGTCAGCCGGACTAAGCAGAGGCCCGCTGCTGCCCCTTTTGAGTCCTGAGGGTGTCCTGCAAGCTCCTTGCGCATGGCAACGCCGCCGTCGGCAGTAGTCCAGTCGCAACTGTATTGCCAAGCGCCAGCCGTTCAGCGCCAGCCATGCAGCGCCAGCCCTGCAGGCACCTTGAAGCGGCCTGCCAGGCCTCCTGCACACCCTCGGCAAACAACTGCACCTGTAGGTGTATCTTCTACTCGTGTAAAGCTCTGACAGCCCCTGTCATGATGACACGTCATGCAGCATCGCTTGTATGACAGGCAAGTACAGCCACAGTGGCAGTGCACCCACCTTTGCAGCCCCTCCCTGTCTACAGCCATGTCTTCCTGCAAAAATATCCACACTGCTCACTTGAGGGTGTCAAGGTTCAGAGTGTTGCTCGACCCACCTCGCTCACACATCAGCACCATGTGTACATGCCCTGCAGAAGAGCAGGAGTGCAGCTTCAACAGGCAGGGACAGCAGCACACCAGCCAGCTAACCCCAGGGCAGCTAAGCAAGCCACCTGAACCCTAAACTCTGAGATATGGCAGCTGAGGTGCATGTTGAGGCAGCGGAGGTGCATGCTGAGCAGCTGGACCAGCTGCCATGAGAACTGCACTCCCTGATGCAGCACATGGCCCCTGCAGGCGGAGCAGCGCCGCGTGTTGGATGTGCAGATGGAGGCGCATGCTGAGCAGCTGCGCCAGCTGCAGCTGGACAAGCAGGCTGAGGCCGCCAGGATCGCGGCCGACCTGGAGCTCCACAAGGCAGAGCTCGCCAAGGCTGCTGAGCGCCAGAAGGAGAAGGCCCATGCCACACAGCAGCTGATGACCCAGCAGGTGGGCTGGTGCAAAATGTAGGTAGTGTGCGAAGTGCCACTGGCACCTGGGCAGGAGCACGGAGAAGGCAACTGAAGAGGCATCAGGCAGAGCTGTAGGAAGAGCTGGTGGCTTCATCCAAGGAGTTTGCTATGGCCTTCAGGTGACAGAGTACAGGGAAGGCAAGCTGAGGGCCCGCCAGGCCAAGCTGCAGGAGGAGCAGGCCGAGCTGGCAGCTGACCAAGCTGCCCTGGCAGAGGAGCAGCGGCGCCTGGCAGACAGGGCGACGGCTGACCGCGTAGCCATGGAGGTCACACTCAGGGAGAATGATGAGCGCATCAAGGCCAAGCATGATGCGGTCAAGGCACAGGTGGGAAAGAAGGTGTTTGATGGATGCTAATCTGAAAAATCATGGGAGATTCATAATCCCAGGACAGGCTCTAGGCAGCCAGGCCCTGCTCGGAGAAGCATTCCTTGCTGTAAGGGCCTTCTGAGCAAGTGGGCAGAGCATGCAGCTGTGAAGGTTGCCTGAGGCACAAAGAAGAGTAGCCCAGCGGGTGGCCAACAGCAATCGCACCAGGCAGAGGCCATGCAGTCAAATTGACGTGAGCTGTAGCTGCCTGCAGGCGAAGGCAGATGATGAGATGATGGCGGCCCACCAGCGGCTGCTGGACAGGCAGGCAGAGCAGAGGGAGGCTGACCTGAGGGCCTTCCGCCAGCGCACCGCCAACCGCTCCCAGGCAGCCGGCGACATGGTGAGCACTGTGCCCTGCAGTGGGGCACGTTGTGCAACTCTCACCAGAGTGGCGACCCTGCAGGAGAGGCCTTGCCCTTCCTCTGCACTGGCTGCACGACTGCTCAGCCCTGCCCTTGCGCTTTCAAGGGGCGCCTGGTCACCGCTCCCAGGCAGCTGGCGACCAGGCAGGCGGCTCTGCAGATCCTGCATGGTGCACCTTTGCTGCCCACAGCTGCAGTGTGCCCTGCCACCACAGCACTCCAAACCACCCGACCTCATGCTGCCTGTGCTGCATGCTGCCATGTGCTGCATGCCCCCAATGCTGCTGCGGTCTCAGGCACCAACCATAGCAGCACTGGGGGCACAAGTAGTGACTGCACTGCACAAGGCTTCTGAGCTCCATCCCCAAAGCAGGCATGCATCTCATTGCTCTGCCTCCAGGCCAAGAGGGAGGCTGAGGCCAGGGAGGCTGCCGAGGACGCTCGAGTGGCAGCAGCCATAGCGGAGCAGGAGCGCCAGGCTGCTGCCAAGGAGGTGGCGCAGCGCGAGAAGCGTGTCAAGATGCAGGCAGACGTGGCTGCGGTGCGCGCCTGCATGTCTGCAGCTTGGCAAAGGGAGAGGAGGCCTGGGCGGCCACTCCTGGGCCCCCTCGTTGTGCATGGCATGTCATGCTGGAGGTTGCATGCACTTTGGCCTGCTTGGCCAGCAGTACCCCCTGCTCTACAGGCTTGCCTCTGGGATCCCAGGCATGGGGAGTCGTGCATGGGGATGCAGATCTGACCCGGCCCCACCTCTGCTGGCGAGTCAGCGAAAGCTGTTTGTCCAGGGAGTCCAGCATAGAGCGAGAAGCAGGTCAAGGTGCAGGCCGCCGTGACTGTGGTGAGTTCACAGCAGGGTCCAGGTGTTGTGAGGCTGGACAGCTGCGCCGTCTCATGTCGGGCCCAGCTTCATGTGCCATGGATGTAGTGCACCCAGGAAACACACCCACCTGTTGGCCTTGAGTTGGCACCGTCTGTTGGCAGCAGGCAGGCTGGACAGGCAGGACGGCGACATTTATGGACTGGGCGTAGAACGCTTGTGGACGACCTGGTGCATGCAGATGCCCTTAGCTGCTGCAGGCCGCCAAGGCGCAGGCTGACATGTTGCAGTAAAGCTCAGTGCAGCGCATGTGGGGTTCCGCCTCCTGCATCTCATGATTGGCACTAGCATATTCACCACCATCCGTGCAGGCGCACAGGCAGCAGATGCAGCTGAAGACGCAGCGGCAGGAGACTCTTGACAAGGAGACCAGGAGCTACCTGGAGCGGCTGAATGCACGGGAGGCAGAGATTCAGGAGCTGGAAAAGCGTCGCCAGCAGGCAGTCAGGAGCAGGAACATCAGTCTGAAGTGGGTCCAGGGCATCACTCGGTAACTGCAGTTGGCTTGCAGTCTGGGCGACCAGTCCCAGAGGCAGCCATGAGCAGGACTGTTGTCTCAAGCAATCATGGCCTGGGCTGCAAATGAGCAATGCTGCACTAGAGAGGGCAAAGGGTGCTGCCAGCTGGCAGGCAGGAGCAGGAACCACATCAAGCGGGTGCTGCATTTGCATTGCACAGGGCCTGTTTCCAGGCAGCCATGTGCCCCTCACAGGTCTGGTCTGCAGGAAAGCTGCACAAGTCGCTCAGGCCTACAATCAGGCCCCAAACCATTCACATCATAGCCTGTGCAGTGCTGCAGATGTTGACCCAGAGGCTCAACAGGATTGATGCCTCATGTTATGGGGCCTTGCAGGCTATTCCTTGATGCTCCATACTCAACTTTCTTCTCTGTTGTCTGCAGGCTGGACCTGGAGGCTCAGATTGCAGAGCGGGAACGGCAGCTGGTGGAGGAGGAGGCAGAATGGATGAACAGACACGAGCGGGACATCAATGCAGACCTGCTGCGCAAAGCTGTGGCTGCCAACATCCCCTGCTGCATCTGCAGACAGTGCCCCGATTGCTGCGCATGGCAGCAAACAAAACTGAAAGCTTCGCGCTGATGCTGACTACAGACTCGACTTGACTTGTCTGGGCATGCTCCATTCTGGATCAATGCAGACCTGTAAGTGGCCCAACAGCAGCAGCAGAAATTGGCGGTCGGTGTACTGAAGGCTTTCAGATAGCTGCCCACCCTTCACAACCAACATCTTGAGTCTATGCGCCTCCTTCTCTCATGATACGTCTCGTGTCCTTCAGAGTGATGCGCATCCGCATTAAGCTTTCAGGGTAACAGTCACTGGTCGGTGGTGTGAGCACTAGTGGCAACGGCATAAGGGGCCACTCTTCGATGCTCAACGACGCGTTTTAGACAATTGCCATGGCTGCCGCTGTTTTATGGTGCATGACTTGGGGACTTGCCAGAGCACTTGGGGCCTGCTGCGTGGGCCCCTTGCCATGGCAGACTCAGCGGGGTCAGGGCAGGGAGCAGGGCTGGCTGCACCGCTGTTCCCAAGAATGGGTCGACAAAGTCTGCACAGCAGCCCCGATCCATCAGCTTGCTGCACACAAACTTGGCAAAATCCATGAACTACAGCCAGTGGGGAGCCAGTGTCAGCTTGAGAGACCGGTGCCAGCATGCCTCTAGACTCAAGTGAAGTACTCGCCTCTTCAAGCAAGCGGGCGCGCTCATGCTCTGACTGAGGGCTGCTGCCTGAAAGGTCAACCTCTGCACCAGTACTTCAGCCCATGTGACCGTGGCGCCTACCAAGCAATGCAAGCTCAAAGAGCCTCACCGGACCTTTCAGCTCCTGGTGGCAGGACTAGGGCTCATGTCAGCCTTGCCCAGCCATGAAGCGCCGGGTAGGCAGCCTCAAACCTGCCTGCCAGCGGTAACAGCAGGTGTGCTGCACAGTGGCCTCAGCCAGCGTACAATGTCATCAACCTTTCACACAGAGGCCAGGCATGGCATCTTGCAGCTGGGCATCAGCACAAACTGTGCTAGGCCACACCACCACCATGTATGGCTGTCCAGACGGGGAAGGGAACATCGCCAACTTATTGTCACTGCTGAGCTCGCATTTGTGAGCACGGCTCCACCAGCATGCTTCTGGCCTCCGTCGAATGTACTTCACGGCTGCTGCACCACGGAGATGAGCAACTGAGGAGGTGACCAGATCCCAGCACTTGTCAGGCATCAATTATTCCGTTGTCACCCAAGCTTTGGCCATCAAAATGTTTTTGGTTTTCAATGGACCAATCCAACTCCTTAGATGCCTGCCAGTGAGAGCCTTAAAGGTGGTGGGCTTCATAAGAATAAAGAATGAGGACAGCAGGCTCCGGGAGCTGGCTACAAATGTTGCTGTACAATAAATGGTCAAGGTGTGGCCAAGAGGTCGTGGGGGTGCTGGGGCCAACTGCTGACATCTGGGACGCTTTCCCTTGCTGGGACAGGCCTGGCCTGTTCCAAGAAGACAGACCAGGGCTGCCTCTGAGGGATGGGGTGGCCTCTGAGTGTTGAGGGTGGAGTAGTGAGCCGGTGGACATGCAAGGTTCTGCTGCTAGACGTCCATTGCATGGAAGTGTTCATTTGTTTCCCCATCTCTTTGCGCATCTCTAGATGACCGGTGAATCAACCTGCAAGCAGAAAGGGCCCTGTGTTTGTGCCTTGGAGGGAGTTTGGTGTGCAACGCTACTATCCAGTTGGCGCCCGAGGGCCTGACCAGTCCTCACAGAAACAGCAGATCCTTGCCCTGAGAGGGCAGGATTGCACTTGTCCTGTGTGGGTGGCTGACATTGTAGGCTGACGCATATGCGCAAGCGTACTCACCTGTGAAGGGTGTAGCATTAATTGTAGGAGCTCCCTGTGCACTCAGAGCAGCCAGGCTGATTCCAGGGCCAGGTGCAGGTGCAGGTCCTGGTGCTGGTGCTGGCGCCAGCAGCATGCGCCGGGGCCCTGTCAGCTCAACCTGAGCGCTGGCGCCTGCAGGGCAGGATTCCAAACTTTGAGCGGCAGGAGCCCACCTTGCTGATGCCTTCATCAGGTTAGCAGGTCTTAGGGAGGCAGGCAGCAGCTGCTGAGGTGCAGGTCAGGGTGCTGATGAAGTGAAGTAAGGAATGCTCACCAGCCAGGCAGGACAGCAGCAGCACGAGGGCTGCCGCCACGCTCTTCAGGGATGCCATTGCGATCGGTCGATGTAGAGGAGGTGAGCCGCGATCTGCGGAGATGCTGTACGAGGGGAAAGCAGACAGCTGATCTGCTTGTGTGGGAGCGAGACAGTGTCAATGCCAGGTAGCAGCACAATTCAAACGGCAAACGAATGTGTCAGTGGCCAGCAGGAGTCAATGGTGACGGTCAACAAAAAGGCGCGGGCTCTCCCAGCCCCCCACCTCGCTTCTGCGCGATGTTCAGAAAAAGACCTGTCCGAGGACTGTCACAAAGAACCACCTTCTTTGTCTGAGCGGGGGATCTGGACAGGTGGACTCCCACAGAGACAGGGTCCTGTTTAGCTGGCGGCAGCGTGAGCTGTGCCGCCAGCTTTGCATCAAGGGAGGACAGAATGCACACGTGCAGACAGGCCAGGCAGGGAAGTGCGTTCACAGTGGGCAGCCCGTGGCGCATGGCGCAGACCTGAGCATGATGATGCCAGATCAAAAGCATCTGGCCAGATCACTAAGCAGCTTACAACCGCAGGTCATGTTCAAATGGTCAGCAGCTCATGTCTCTTGGCTTTCAGGGCTGTGCTGCGCAGCGTTTGCAGGGTCATGAAAGTTGCTTCAATAAATCCAGGGCTGATGTATGGCAGCCCGTGCTGCTTGCACAGGGGCTGCACCAGCCTGCTGGCTGCTCTCAGGTTGTGCCGCGGTAGGCGGGGGAATATGTGGTGCTCTATCTGGAACTGCAGCCCGCCATGAAACCAGTCCAGCGCTGGTGGGCAGGACCAGTTCATGGTACCATTCAACTGCAGGCAGGCAGTGACAATCTCATTGCTTCCAAAAACACAGAAGCTGCCGCAAATCACGACAGGAAGGCCAGTGGGGGCCATGCATAAGCTAAGTGTGGCCGCCAGCAGGCCTGATGTACAGCTAGTGCATGCCCTGGTGGTGCATGGCATGCAAGTCCAGTGGCTGAGGCTGCCGCCGTGTCAGATGGAGTTCAGTGAGATGGTTGGTCCTGTACCTGAGTGGTGAGCCAATCGTTCTCAACAGGTGGAAGGCCCTCATACGTATCCTTGGCAAAATGAGACAGACAGATCTGCAATCAGGCACTGCAGACTGGGCCAGACAGGTCCACAGCCCAGCGTGGCGCTGTGGCAGATAGACAGTCATGTAGCTCAAGTGTAGCAGAACGCACATCATGACAATGCAGCAGGGTGACACGCAGCACAACCTGCTGTAACTGTGCAGGATGCCTGGAGGCAGCAGAGCAGGATGGACTCAAGTGTAGCAATGTGATATAGGCAGCAGAGCTCCCGTCACTCAGAATGGAGAAATCTAGAGCATCAGGGACGTCGAAGCCCGAACGTCAGGCACAAGAGCCGATGAGGCTTTCCCCACACACTCACCTGGAGATGGAGGATGCCAAAGGTGGCATGTGACAGAAGAATGAAGGCCAATCTCGAGCCCCAGCCATTCAGGAGACTGACAAGGAGTGCAGTCCTGCATTTACAGGTGAGTGTTCGATCGAATAAGCGCTGAAGCAGGCATGACGCCTGCAGGCACAGACAGGTTCACCAGCCTCACCCGGCAAAGAACAGCGCCTGGGAGCAGCACTCTGCAGGCCGCCAGATGTAACACATGCCACTGGCCAGCTGCTTCACGGACTGCAGATACAGACCTGCAGGGCGCAGGGCGGCAGTCTCCACTGCTATCTTCAACAGCACTCTCTGGCTGGTCAGGAGCATTGGCCCTGCTCTGAATTCCTGCTCTTTTGACAGCCCAAAAACAGGCTTGATGACAGACCACTTGTTGAAGCCCTGCCTAGCCAGCCAGCAACAGAATAAAGCACCAAGCATGCAGGGGAGGCGCAGCAGCCAGATACTGGAAGCATGGGCAGGCCAGCCAGGCACTCAGCAGCAGCAGCCAACACAAAGCAGATGAGAGCACCAAGAAGGGGGGGCAGGCACCGTTTTGCAGCAGATAGTACCTGACGGAAGCAGTCACATTGGGCCAGCCTATGCAGGGATTTACAGGCAGTCCTGGGTCTGACATGTGCTTCAGCAACCGCTCACCAAATTTGGCCACCATGAGCAGCGGCAGGAAGGTGAGATGTTGCACAGAGATGAGCTTGGCCGCTGCCTTGTCAAAGACGAGGGTGTTCAGGTGATAGCGACTGAAGACAGACTTGAAATAGGCATCGGAGACGGCCAGTAGCGGCATGAACTGCAGCGCAAGCGCACTAGAGTTCAGGCAGGGCTATGGAGACAGAGTTTTGACAAGCACTTTGAAGATGAGTTTGAGGTAGGCATCAGATTGCTTGGCAGGGGACCAAGGCTGTAGGCAGACATGACAGGGAATACAGCTGCATGCGGTAGCAGCACGGGAATGAATGGTTCCTGTTCGGCCAGCAGGAGCATGGCCTGCAGGAGGGAGTGCGTGACTGCCGTTGGTGCCCACCAGGTGCAGCTAGCTGGGTTGGCCATGTTTCACTGCCAGTCTGCTGCACATTGGTGGACGGGCTGGTGCAGAATGCGGCGTCCAAGTCACACCGATTGGCGGCCACACAACGCTGTGAAGCCTCATCAGCAAAGGGTGCCGAACAAGACGCAGGGCAGCTAGCAGGTGAAGGCCCAGGGCATCAGACCCCCTTAAGCCTGTTGGGCAGCCGCAGGCACCCAATGATGCGCAGGCAGCGCTGCAGCCGGTTGTTTGGCCAGCCTGACCTGGATGTCTGGGTCGCAGTCCACGCTGTTGACCACTGTATGGTGCACATTGTGCGTGGCTTTCCACCAGGAGGGCCCGATGCCAATGCAGGCATTCACCTGCAGATGTAGAGGACAGGAGGTTTCAGAGGTGCTGCTGGTTTTGGGCAATTATGACCATTGAGCATGTGGCTGTTGCAGTTGTCAAGCATGAGGCTGGTGGCAAGCAGTACTGCACAGCAGGCCTCAGACTATGCCTGTCAGGGGCAGTGGAATCCACACAGGGTGATTGCATGCCAACAGCTGTGAGGGTGGCGCATCCTCCCCAGAATGTGTCTTAGACCCAACCCAGCTCACCAGCAGGCCAATGAGGCCATCCTTGAAGCGGTCGTGGGTAACAGCGTTGTGCCCTGCGTCATGCCCGACAAACGCGACCTGTGGGGCAGCAATAACAATGAGCACAGACAGCATGGCCCAGCCTGGAGGACCAGCAGGCATCAGCCTCAAGGCTGTCTGTTGTGGCAGCAGCACTGTCAGCTTGAACCCGCAGGCAGGTCTGGTTGCAGTTTGTCATGCTGAGACTCACCTGCTGCCAGAATAGGCCAAGCAGCACAGCGGCAGGCACCGGCCATTGTTGTATCAGGCACAGGACGGCTGCTGCCAGTAGGCAGCAGCATCGGGCAGCGACGCCCCAGTACGCCCAGGGACTGGTCTGGAAGAGGCCTGCCTGCTCTAGCTGCTGGTGCACAGCTGCCAGCTTGGCTGTCCTGCTGACCCCTGCTGGTGAGGCTGCCACATCCGGGTGCATTGGCCCCACCCAGAATGCTGGAAGGCGGGCGCCCACTGCAGGCGGATGGTAGGCTGCAGGGCAGAGACAGCAACCACCTTCAGAGCATGGCCAAAAGACACAGGAAGGCCAAGCTAAGGACAGGAGGGCATAGCGACTGAGGACATTGAAAGGAGTACCGAGGCATATTGCTTGGCAGGCACCATCTGCGAAGTAGTACGGTGCCAGCCTAACAGGGGCAGGTCATACGTCCCCATCCAGCAGGCCCCATACCTGCAGGAGGCCACACCAGGCAGAGGGAGCTTCCAAGCAACGGCGCCACTCTCCCCAGGCAGCTCATTGAGCACTCCAGCCTTACTTCTGACGTCTAGGCACTGGTTGCACAAGCCAGGAGCCAAGTCATGCAGCATGCGTTGTGACCAAGCAACATCCCCTCAACCTGCAGGAGGCTGTCTGAGGGTCTTTGCCTAGCTTTGCCAGCACACAGAACCAAGGGGTTATCCAGGCCAGACAGCAGCCATGTCTGGGCCCTACCTGCAAAGGCCGCGCTGACGTCCAGGCCGGCACTGTGCTGCAGCAGCAGCATTCCGCCCGGATGCACAGCGCTCCAAGCTGTGGCATCATACACTTGCCCTCCAATGATGAGCCACAAGCGACCTGCCTGGACCTGCTGCTCCAGCAGCTCAGCGCTCACAGGAGCTTTTGTCATTGCACCCAATAGTCCCAGACACTGATCTGCAGTGGCGGGGAATTTGAGTCTCAGCTTGAGATTGGTGGGGAGCGGCATGAGTGCTCAATGCAAGGGTCCCAGTGCATGGGTATGGGTCCCAGCGAGCAGTGCCACACGGACAGCTCACCAGCCCAGGTGTCTGGCGCTGTGACCACCAGGCAGCATGGGGGCCGCTGGGGCTCTGTTGCCTGAGTGCTGCTTCTTGAGGTGTTTGATGAGCTTCCTGCACGCAGACTTCATGAGCTGACTCCAGGACAGCAATGCTGAAGTGCAGCTTGGAGATGACTGTGAGTGTGAGCTGCACTGACACTGGGCCGGGCCACAACAAGCAGGCCATGAGCACCTATGGCAGTGCAGTCTCATGGTGGAACTGATGCTAGTAGGCCCATGTTCACCTGGATGTGAAGTGAATGGCGTCCAGGTCTTCGCGGATCTGTGCCAATGCAGATGTGCAGCGCTTCAGGTCCTGCTGCCTCAGCAGCAGTTCCTGCTGCAGGTGCCCTGAATGGTCCTGCAGCTCTGTCTTGCTCTTCACAAGGCGTCTGAGGCTGCAGGGGAGGCAGGCATGCCTTGAACCATGCAGAATGAACCATGCAGAATTTATTGTTCAGCAGGTGCTGCATCACAGCAAATCTTACACACTGTCTTGGACGGCAACAACTTGGTGCAGAGTACCTTCAGCCTGATTGCCAGGGCTGACGACTGCGTCTTCAAGAGGCCCTGCATCCATAGGGCAAGAAGGGGAGCATCATTTCTGCGGGAGGCAAGATGATGGCCCTCTCGGCGATTCTGGCTGCATGTATGGCTGCCATGTGTGCGTTGTTCTGCAGGAGATCTCCACTGCTGGCGGGAAAATGCATCCTCACCTACATGTGGCCCAGCTATCATGAGGTCTTTGCAGCCGGTCACTATCGCCTGATGGCGTACAGAGAGCAATACATCCCTCAAAGCGCCGGTGAGTGCAGGAGGGTGTCCGTTGGCTGCAGACCTCTCTCCCTTCATGCCAGATGTGTGCCTGCAGGCCGCAGCTTGCCGGTCCTGTTCCTTCCAGGCAATGGTGGTTGCCACAAGCAGGCAAGCCCCACTTCACCTCGGCCAGGCTCTATCCATGGCGGCATCAAGCGTCTGATCTGATGCAGGTCCGCTCCATGGCGTCCGAGACTGCTCGCCGGCAGGCCAGGCAGTCTGACAGTGCCGTGCAGCTGGCATGGTACACTGCTGACTTCCACGAGGAGCTCTCAGCCTTCGATGCGCACCTGCTGGTATGGTGATATCAGACAGCACAGCTCTGCACCATGAGTGCACAGCTTAACACAGCACAGAAACCCCATGGTGCAGGAGAGGCAAGCACACTTTGCCGTGCAAGCCGTCCAGCATCTGCTCAGCGAGCATGAGGGAGAGTCCATCCTCATTGTGGGTCACTCTATGGGGGGCATCATTGCCAGAGCTGTCATGCAGCTTCTGGCTGCAGGGAACTCAAGAGGTGCGCCTTTGTGACAGACAATGCTTGAGCCTAGTCATGCGCAAAGCAAGTCTGTTACCTGTACAGCCTGAGCCTCGACATGCACAATCTGTAGAGGTAGCAGACTTGCTTGTGCGGGCACTGACAGCCTCTGAAGGCTTCATCATGTGCAGGTCTGTCAGCCATCAGGGGCATTGTGACCCTGGCAGCCCCACATGGCCGCCCTCCAGCAGCCCTCAGCGTTGGTCTGCAGCGCCTTTATGACAGGCACCTGTGGCCTGCTGGCATGCGCAGAGCAGCAGCAGTTGACTATCTGCTCATCCCGTTCCTCTCTATCTCTGGTGGTGAACAAGACAAGCAGGTCAGCGGGGAGTCCCCTGATTGTCCGATGCATCTCGTTCTGTGCGCATCACTTGATGTCTGCAGGGTCATGGAGTGCACAGCAGGGCATGTGCAGCGCATTCTTGCAGCTTGCTGGCCTGTGTGCAGGTGTTGCCTGCCACTGCACGTTTTGGGCAGTGGGCTGCCAGGCATGGCGCCTCTGCTGTTGTAGAGGCAGACACGCAGGACATCCCTGGCGTGTGGGCATCAGCAGGCCACCAGGTGAGCACTTGTGCCACAGCAATCAGCACCGCTGCTCCCAAACCATGGATTGGCATGGCTGTGCGCTTCTTCAAGCCCGTGCCTGCTGCCTGCCGTTGCTGTCGGGCTGTCCTGGTGTTGCTGTCCCAGGCATGCAAAGCTATGTGACTTGCATGTTGGCTGTGAGCCTGCTCAAACATTTTCATAGGGTGCCTGCTCACAGGGATCGCCTGCCTTGTGCAGGAGATTGTCTGGTGCAATCAGCTGGTGGTGCGCCTGGCAGGCCTGCTCATTGACATTGCTCAGCCAGATCTTGGGCGGGAAGGGGTGACAGCGCTCATGCAGCAAGCAGTACAGTCTGGGGTAGCAGCTGCAGCAGGCTGGCATGCAGACATAGTAGCAGCCTCAGATGGAGCACAGACCCCTGTGCAGATGCTGTTCGAGCATGCGAGGTCTCAGGCGCCGTCCAGGTTTGTTCAGATTGTGGGCTCAGAGGTACCTAACAGAAGCGCTGCCTTTGCTGTCTGCATATTTGACGAGCCCAGACAGCTGCCCCGTGCAGGATGCCGTCTCGGCAGATGTGGAGTCTCCAGCAGCTGCGCCAGCAGGGGTACTCAGGCGTCACGCTGGTTGTTCAGGCTGCTGTGCAGCCTTACAATCTCAAAGTGACACTGGAGAGCAGCCAGGGCGCACAAGACTTGCTGGCCACGACATCGGCCCTTCCAGCAGTATCACTCAATGAGCAGCATGTCATTCATGACAACAGGTGAAGCCTGTGGGTGTTTCTGAGGGACAGGCCGGGCAAGCAGCAGCCAAGCCCGCCATGGGCTGCACCTGGGGGCCTCATGCAGGCTGGGCCTGAGAGGGACTTCAAGGTCATGATTTTGTGCCACACGGCAGTCATCTGTACACTATGCAAGGCCACACTGATCTGTACCTCGCCACCTAGGCTGGCAATCCATGGCCTTTGAGGGTTGATTGAGAGACTGCTGGGTGTGCCATGCACCAGGCATAGGTGCGCCTGCGCAAGCCCATGCTTGCACCTGTCCGGCAATGCCTGGCCAGGGTGCCACACCTGACGCTGCAGGCAAAGTGAGAGCATCATGGCCGGCAGGGACTACTTTGCGCAGGCTGTACACATCCTTCATGTGCCTCTGGCGCCCCACGCGCACCAGAACCTGTCAATCACGCTTGATGCAGAAGTTGGCTTAGTGGCTGCCCAGGTGTGGCACCCCTGCAGCTAGCTTGGGGCTCTTGGAATGGAAGCGGGCGCTGATGTATAAATGCAGCTTGATTGCAGCCCTGTGCCTGTGACCTGGAAGGTGCGGGTGCTGCAAAGGCTCAGCCTGCGTGACGAGACTGCCACTGCCAGTCAGGCTGCACCCAGATGTGACTGCATCCTGAGGCTGCCCCTGGTGTCTTCTGCAGGCTGTGGGGGCAGATGCTCGAGTCCTAAGCCCCTCCCTCTGGGCTCTACTGCGCGGCCACATGGTCCATGAGCAGCATGCAGCCCTCCTGGCACTGCGCCTGCCGCATCGGCAGCTTCTGGGCAGTGCAGCCTTGCGCCTGCAAGCCCATGTGCCCTGCACCGTCAGCGAAAACACGTGCAGCATGAGCCCCTGCTTCCAGGCTCAGCTTGTTGCTTTCAACGTCGGTGGTAAGGAGGCGCAGCTGCAGCGTCAGGAGCAAATTCGTACAGGCAGCGAAGGGCTGGCACTATGGGATGCCGCAGTGCATGGCAGCAGGATTGGCGTGGTGTCTGACCCCCGCTGCCCGTTGATGATCAGGTGGGCTCGGCCCACTCACGTAAGGCTGCTAGCACCATAGATCAGGGGAGGCTGCTGGAGGCAGAGTAGTGTTGACTCCTGTGCCTCCTGCTGCTTGATCATAGGCACTGTGCAGAACGCCATGGGTTTGCCGAGCCCACACCTGACCTCTGCTGCCTAGTTGCTCTGGGTGGTCTGAGACCCCATACTCAAGTGCCCTGCTGGGCTGGCAGCAGTGCCGTTGTTGCTTCAATTGACCCTGCGTCTGGCCAACAAATGCAGCCTTCGTCAGAAATGCCATTTCGCATGCTGCAGGCTGCAGCCTGACCTGCCAGCCGCTGTGCTGCACAGGTTTCACATCAACTCAGCTGGGCTGCCAGCTCTGCTTGCCACAGTCCTGCTGCTGTGGCGTGCGCACATCCTCTGGCGCTCAACAGCCGCCAAGTGGCCTGGCAGTCGCTGTGGGGTGCTATCTGAGGCAGTTGTGAAGTGAGTTGCAGCTCCAGGCCAGCATCAGCCTTGGGCTCATGTTGCTTGAGCAGTGCTGCATGGGACATCACAGTGCATGTCATCGATATTGGGGTGCAGACCATACCTGTCTCGTTGACTGCAGATGCACGACCTGGGGCCTGCTGAGCTGTGCAGCAGCACTTGCACCAATTGTTCCCTGGCTGGCAATGCTGTTTGGCCAAGCACTCCACCTTCTCAATCTTGCACAGAGCAGCACGGCCTGTCAAGCTGTGGCCTTAGCCTGCAGCAATCAGCGGGCCAGCAATGAGGCAGCGCCAGTGGAGGATTCAGGAGCACTGACATGTGCCAGCGATGCTGTACAGCATGCTCATGGTGTACAGGGTGCACATGATCAGCCTGTGGGATGGCCTGCTCCCAGCTGCAGCCCCCTGACCAGCACTGCACAGAAAGGACACCATGCGCCCACTGCAGCTGCTGAGGGCAGCACCCGCTGGGAGGCTGCCTGGCAGCTATGCCTGCTGCATAGTTGTTGCCTGATATACTCGCTCTTCGCAGCAGCTAGCTGGCTGCGGGCTGCTGGCAAGCTGAAAGTTGTCTGGCACTGGCATGACGGCACAGTGGCCCTGGCCATGGCAGCATTGCCAGCAGTTCAGGTGAACTGCATTGAGCCTGCAGTGCATGCTGGGAGTGCTGCTGAGATGGAGCCTGCTGACATCGAGGTGTCGCTTGCTGCAGAGTCTCAACGTCAAGACCATGGCTTTCAATCCAATATCTTGTGAGCAGACACGTAGATTGATTCTCAGTGGTGCTCATTTTGGGGCAGCACTAGCCACAGGAGCGGCGGCCCTGCTAGGCCAGCCTTACAGAGTGCTTGAGGTTGCAGCAGCCCTCAGCTGCATCAGCAGCTTGCTCATCTGAGGGTGAGGCTGCCATCAGACGGTCCTGGAGACCACCGTCAGTCTACAAGTCTCATTTTCAAGGCGTCAGCCTGACTCCGCACTTGCTGCACCCTTGGCCCAGCTATTCTGAGCTCCAGGGTAGATTCCTGAAACACCTGCACGGACAGCATCCTTTGCCCTGCCTCATAGCAGTATGACACCATGAGGGCAGGCACTGCGAGCAAACCTGGCTGAAAGACACCAATGTAAACCCCAGTTTGGTAAACAACCTGACGCTGGCACCATTGGCCTCCCCAACTTTTGCAAAAAACATAGTGATGCCCTGCAAACTGGATGTTACTCAGTGAGGCGTTTGAAGGAGGCTCTGTTTGTGCACTTGAGCCTTCCCCAACCTCACCAGATGGTGATAGGCATAGGCCATCATCAAGGTCAGTGCCTCCTGTGCAAGTCCTCGCCTCCTACTTGCATGCTCTGCAACCATAATCTGCAACAGCACTGCAGCAGATAGTGGACATAACCGCCCAATAGGCAGAAAAGTGAGCACCGCATGGATCTGCTAATCCTCTCACACCTCAATCTCTGCCGAGTGCTTCTCTTCAGGGTTGCTCAGAAACAGGTTGACATCACCACACATGCCTGCAGCACAATT
This sequence comes from Asterochloris sp. CNOR1, assembly GCA_963969365.1. Taxonomy (NCBI): domain Eukaryota; kingdom Viridiplantae; phylum Chlorophyta; class Trebouxiophyceae; order Trebouxiales; family Trebouxiaceae; genus Asterochloris; species Asterochloris sp. CNOR1. The sequence goes on along the minus strand of OZ017763.1, from coordinate 1,498,790 downwards.
AGCACCAGGCTCATGGCGCTGCGGGCGGGTGCAATCAGCTGCACTGCCAACAGACACTGCCACCTGCCTGCACACAGCGCTCCTGTGCCGTCTGGCGCCTGTGCAGCTCTTTGGACGTCAATCACAATGAAGGTGAGCTCTGGCTGGGCACAGCAGGACAGGCTTGTCAAGACGGGACAGGCAGAGTTGACTGTCAGTACCATGAAACAGGAAGGCCAGAAGCTCACTGTCTGGGTCCTCTGCCCATGCAGTCTGCATCTCGTATTCCTCCTGCACAAGCGATGGTGGACATATCAGCCAACATGGCCCATGGCTGCTCAGCATGAGCTTTGCTGTTGCAACAGACCTGCAGGCTAAGCCTCTCCGATGCTGTGGCTTCTCTGAGTTCAGGGTCCTCCATCCACTGATGGTACACCTGCAGTGCTGCATTGATTGATTTTCCTGTTCTGATCAGAGAACTACTGGTCGATCTAGAGCCTCACAGGAACGTGCTCTGGTCTGTAGGGCAGAAGCTCAACGTTGTCCCCAACGAGGGCAATGTTGTAGTTGAGCCGCATATCTAGAGCATCTGGGTAGCCAATGGTGGCAGTCGAGTGCAGCAGATTTACTGTGCCAGCCAAAACGCCAGGTCCTAGACATGCACCGCCTGCAGGTGATGCTCATGCAGCATGGAGATACTGCAGCCATATTTGCCAAGACATCTCCCCAGACAGAGATTAGGCCAGGTACGCACTTCTTCAATGTACCCCTTCTGTCAGAGATCTGCCATGGGCCTCACCAGGCTGTACTCTGCACACAGGGTTGTTTCTTGGGGGCATCAATGCTGTGCCCTGCCTGCAACAGATCGGCGTGACCCATGTGGTGGTGAGCCATGCCAGGGGCATCCCCAGGGTTGATGCAGCATCTATGATGTGCTGGCTTCATTCATCAGTGATGTTGAAACTTTTGCATGCTTGATTTGTCCCTAAAAGCTCTACCCACTCACCCTTGCAATGCTACGCACACGCCGCTCGGAAGCACAGGCCCAGATGCGCAGATGTGCCCCCTGTGATCCCTTTAAGGGATAAGCCCTCTCCTCCACTCCTGCCCGCAGTCCATCCTGCCCAGCCTGCACAACCTGGTGCCCCAGACAGATGGCACCGTTGGAGAGTGCCCTGAGCTGCAAGAGGTGGGTCTGGCATTGCACAACATGTTGCCCTGCAGGCATCACAGGTTGCCAACCTGATATTTTGCCTGCAGATGCCGGCCAGCCAGCCTTTCAGCAGGCCATAATGCAGCCCTCACTGCACATTCTCTTGCAGGTGCGCCACTGTCTAGTGCTGCTAACACTCTGCAGAGTCTCAATCTCTGCCTATGCTCGTGCTGAGCCTTCTACCGCCCAGCTGAAGGCCTTCAGCTGCTACAGTTCCTGCTGGCTAGCCCTGCCACACCCGCCTCCACATCACAATTACCCAGCACGTCTTATGCTGTGAAGCCCTGCTGACTGCAGGTGATGAAGCCCTGCTACAGCCGCCTGCACATTGCTCTAGATGATGTGAGCCATGCCAACCTGCTGCCCCACCTGCCCAGGGCTGTGCGCTTCATTGCTCAGGCGCTGCAGGGAGGGGGCCGAGTCATGGTGCACTGTGCAGCAGGCATCTCACGCAGCGCCACGGTGGGCTGTTGGGCTGCATGCTATGGCCGGCTGCATGCCTGCCAGCCACAGTCCACCACAGTGCAGAGGCTGCACTGCGCAGGAGGCTCAACCTGCAGCAACATCTGGCTGCCATGCACGCGGTCTGTTGGGCAGAGGAGCTGCACCACGATAGCTGCCTCTCTCATGATAGCCTTCATATCTCTGGCCTGCATGCATTGCTGCACATGCTTCCTGCAGGCTCCCCCTCATAGCATGCCAGGGTTACCTGTGCGTCCAGGGACCTCTGATATGGTCCGGCACACTGGCCTGGCATCCAAAACCCATTGCCTCAAGGTGCAGGTGATGACAGCTTACCTCATGTCCAGTGAGCAGCTTGGAGCAGAGGCGGCACTGTTCTCCCTTCTGAAAAAAGCACCCTGGGTGCACCCCAATGATGGCTTCCTCAGACAGGTGGGGGCTCCCACACTTGTGGCGCAGCAAGATGAGGGGCCTCAAGTGCAGGGGCTGGACTGCTGGGTTGAGGGTGGAGCAACTGAGGGTCGTCGGTGGTGCACGTCCGGGCCTGCCAAACATCAGCAGCAGCTCTGCTGACTGACGACTATGCACAAGGTGCTCAAGCTTCCATCCAAGGCAGTCTGCTACATGCCCATTTGGGCAGGCCAGCCTCGTCACAGAAGTCTGCGCCACACCCTGTAATGCCTCATGCCCTCCACTGCAGCTGGAGTTGTTCGATGCCATGCAATACAAATTTGACCCAGGCAATCCTGACTACCTGGTCATGATTGGGGAGCAGAACCGCCGCACCCTGGCATTGAACGCGCGAGAGCTGAGCAGGAACCCTCAGGTCACTTGCTTCCTGTTTGAGAGGGCTGCAGGGCCGACTCAGAGTCTCATGAGCTGCTCCCACCCTCAAAGGCGTCGCACTGCAAGCCACAATGTGACAAGTGCAATGGGCATTTGTGGCTGAATGCATCGTTGTCTGGCAGGCTGGCATGTTGACTGGCATGTGAGCGACGCGCTCTCGCAGTTGCAGGCAGCTTGGCTTTGCTGCCTGCATCGCGTTGAGCAGATAGAGCCTGCACTCCGCATGCTGCTGTGCAGCATCTGAAACAGCACGCTCCTGCGCGGTGCTCCGGTGGGCCATCTGGTGGACCAGGACTTCCTGATGCAGGTCGCCAGGCTGTGCTGTAACCATGTAGCAGGCCCATGGCAGACATTCCCTACACTCTTGCAGGCTGCTGGGCTGTCCTGCACGCAGTGCAACAGGCTGCTGGCAGACAAGATTGTGGACGAGGACAGTATCACCAGCAGCAATAATGCCAGCACTCAGAGGCCCTGCTACCTGGTGAAAGTGCAGCGCTGGATGGGAGGCACTCAGGGGTCTGGGCCCGGCTCGGCTCAGCTGCACTGCCCCAAGTGAGTGGCTGAGGTGGCATGGTACACGTGACTTGACAAGTGGCTGCTGCCCAAAGCAGCTGCGTGAGCAAGGCTCTGTCTTGCCAGGCGGCCTGTCGGCACTGGACCTTGCTATGCCCTGGTTCGTCCATATCTGCACTGCCCCATGTAAGTGCCTGACTTGACACCCTGCCTGCGGCTGTCATGGGCATGGCTGGGCTGTCATGTGCTGGGACAGCCACCTGGCAGTCTGTGCATGCTGATGTCAGCTGCACTGCCCGACAAAGGGCCTCAGCTTCACTGCACTGTAATATTGCAGTTCAGTGCTCGCGCCAACATCGAAGCCTGCAGAGCTGCTGTATGAGCAGTGATGGCATCTCTCTGCAGCTGCACAGCTGTTGTGGGGGAGTTCCACTGGGGCGCAGAGCAGACTCCAGGCATCCCTCCACTTCACACAGCAGAAGGTGTATGCTTCCCCAGGCCTTTGTTGCATCGATGCGCTGTTGCACGCCGACGGTAGGCCTGCTTGGCCAGCTGGTCCTGAGGCAACTTTTCCTGGTGTCATGAACAACTGTGACTGAATACATGAACTCGAGAGGCATCGCGCTGGACTTGCAAGGCTTACCACTGTAGCTTGTGCATGCTTGAACGGAGCATGGCCGGTTTCAATTGACTAACCGAGAAGGTTAAGAGAAATCTGGGCAGACAGGTTGGGTCCATGTCACATCGCCCTCGCCAGGGCAGCCGAGCCTAGAGTGCTCAAATGGCCCGCGTAAAGCGGCGATTGGTGAGCACATGTTGTTGACTGTCTCGTGAAATCTTCTGACATGCTGCTGGCATCATGATGATGGCTGATGCCAGCTGCATGCGTTTCTTTGCCTGTGTGACATCTTTGCAGCCATTTCCAGGTCAGTGTGCTTGCCGTGCGCAGACCAGCCCCCAGAAAGGGAAAAAGGCGCAACCCAAGAAGGCTGCACGGGCAACTCCAGCAAACAGGCAGAGCAAAGCATCCCCTAGTGAGCGGCAGCTCATTTTCAGGCTGCAATCAGTTCTCAACAGCAGTGTCAGCCATACATTGTCCATGCCAGCAGTTTGAGAGCTCTGTGGCTATTGTACAAGGCATCGAGCCCCCTGCTTCATGTCAGACACTCGCCAACAAGCAGCTAGAGAAGGGGCGACTGCTTCGTCTGACATCCAGCTGTCTGCCATGCTGTGATGCACCCATCATGTTGGAGTCCAGCAGCAGAAGCAAGCCTGCCAGGTCGGCTGTCTAGGGTCAAGCAGGAATCCTTCTGGCTGTCTCACCAGTTATGCTGGCCTGCAGAGTCATGCACAATCCCTGCCCTCGTATTCTGCTCCAGACCAGTGATGATTCACAGGGGCAGCTGGACTGCACACTCGCACATGCAGCCCCAAATATGCTTGTGCAGACTGCTTACAGGGGGCGCCAAGAAGACCTGTGGGTAGTCCTCCTGTTGTTTTGCTGACGCCAACCCACTTCTGCGTGTTGGCGTGCAGAGGGCACCAAGAAAACTGGACGCAAGTTCCGCTACAAACCCGGCAGGCGCGCGCTGAAGGAGATTCGTCAGTACCAGCGCACCACAGAGCTGCTCATCAGGAAGCTGCCCTTTGCCCGCCTGGTGGGTGCCTCAGTGCTGTGAGACATACAGCAACTGGCAGTCTTCAGGCAGGGGCATGCCCCCCCTTGGTGCACCTGGAGGAATGCAAAGCCAGCAGAGTTGTGCACACACTGTTCAATGCCATTTGGGGACATCAGTGCAGCATAATAGGGTGCCCAGTGCTGCATCAGATTTACTCACTGTTGTGTTATGTTGTGGAAGTCGAGAGCCGGGCGGCCTGTCTCTCAGAAGTTCAGGCAGCAAGCAGTCTATGCAGGCCACACTCTGCCTTCCTGGTGGGTGTAATGCACAGACTTGTTGCACAGACTTCTTGCTGTCTTCCTCCCTGGACGCACCTGGTTGCACCACAGAGCTGCCCTCCCCCGAAGCTGCCCTTGACCTTCTTGATGGGTTTCCTGGTGCAGCGTGGCGACATCCTGCACAGAGGGTATGGCTATGCTGCCGTCTGCTGCCTGGCACGAGCACAGGATCAAGGCCGCACGCAGCAGATAGCCTGCTCGGGCTGGGACCTTCAGGCAGCCTGACTAATCGGCCGGCACACTGTCAGTCTCTGACAATGGCGGCACGCAACAAATTCTGTTCAGAATGCTGCACGGCAGGGCCTGCTGAAGTGCGTGCCTCCAGTGCAATGTGACAGGCTGTAGCTGAGCTTTGTATTGTCCCCTGCTGCAGGCTCGTGAGATCACCAACGAGGTTGCACCAGAGCCCTTCAGGTGGACTGGGGAGGCACTGCTCGCCCTGCAGGAGGTAAGTGCTGCAGTCACAGCTTTGGCAAGAAGGCTGTAGCTCTGTGCGGCACCCCTCACTGTTCCCTTGGCGTGTTTCGGCTGTCCCTCTGCCTCACACAGACATCCCAGTATGAGGGGCAGCTGGAAGAAGTCTCGCCTGATGCAGCAGGTTCTGCTCCGCATGGGCGCAGGTGCTGACCTGCGCCCCTGTATCTGGGCGCATGGCTGCAAAAGCTGATGTTTGTTGCCTACCTGTGGCCCAGACGGCTGGCATGCAACCAGCAGCCCTTTCACAGTGCTTTGCCCACCCTGCTGCAGGCAACAGAAGACTTCATGGTCCACTTGATGGAGGACTGCAACCTCTGTGCCATCCATGCCAAGCGGGTCACCATCAGTGAGTGTTTTCCTGCTCTGAGCTCCTCTACGGAATTGACGCTCTGATCAGCTCTAAAGATGTGCTTCATGAAGCGCACATCAGCAATCAGCTCCTGCCCAAGCATTGAACAGCGTTTCGGGTGTTGCTGCAGTGCCCAAGGACTTGCAGCTAGCCCGGCGAATAAGAGGTCCCATCGCTGGCGTTTCATCGTTTTGAGCTGGCAGCCTTCTTGAAGCCTTGACACACAAATGTATGCTTGTTCAAGTGATGTCCCCATTTCATTGTGGCAGTTTCCCACTCACATGCGCCAAGTGCTCAGTACAAATCTGCAAAGGTACATGAATTGCACCATCTAGAATGGCATCACACGCTCCAGGCAAGCTCGAAATCTTTGCCACAGACCAGCTGGACATCCAGATCAGTGAGGTCAAGGCGCTCGTGCTCTGCATCATACACCACCTGCAGGTACACATTGCAGGCATGTTGCCTTTCAGAGACGCTGGGCCCACTCAAAACAGCTACCAGGGGCCAGTGCAGCATCAGTGATCAACAAAAACGGTGAGCAAAAGGGAGCACATCATGGTGGTGGGTGACGATGAAGAGACGCTGCTGAGTATCCAGGGCAGTACCTGGTCGTCGCTGATGTGGTACACCTTTTCATGGGTGGTGACAGCAACATCTGCCTCTGGTCTCTGTGGCAAGCCCAGCACTGTGATGTGGGTGATACCACTGTAGGATACCTCCTGGCATGCCGCACCATGCGCTAGGCCACCTGGACACATGAATTGTGCCGGACTTGGCTGGCTCTCGAAAAGTCTGGGCCACACCTGGCTCCATGAGGCAGCAAGCCATAGTGCAACAGGGTGAGGCCAGCAGCAGCCAGCTGGGAATCACACAACAGCTTGATTTGTTGGGCATGTTTGCCCTCAGGGGCACAGCAGCCGCTGACTCTCACCCATGCGTGCTGAGACATATCTGCCAGAGATGCGGCTCTGCTGCTTGCCAAAAGAGGTGGACTTAGCCAGGTGGGCCTCCAATTGCAGCACTGCGCCTGTGTCATCCTGCAGCAGGGCATGTTAGCAGCATCCTACACGCTGTTGGGGGAGACAGCCCTGCCGTGCTGCTGGCTTCTGCATGCCTAGAGAGAGCGCTGCATGCTGGCGTGCACCTCACTTAAATCTGACTGGCAGCCAGCGGGCAGAAGACCCACCAGCAGGTCATCTGATGTGTCCAGCGCCAACCGCCCTGTGGCCACCAGCGCCCACGAGCTCTGGGCCACCTCAGGATCACCAGCGGCATTGCTGCTGCGCAGCAGGCGCCGTTCAGTCTCCATGCCCTGGCCCGCCTCTGCCTGCGCCAATGCACTGCTGGCTCCCAACTCTGTTGCACTGTGTTGGCAGGCGCTGCTGCCAGCAGCGCACAGCGCATCATTGCCTGGTACCCGGCTGCTGCCCCAGCTGCGCGCAGCTGGCGCGCTGCTGCTACCATTGACCTCATTGTTGCTGCTGCCGCTGACCCCGCTCTTGGTGTTGCTGCTGGCACTGCTCTCGATGCTGCCTGCTGGGGTCGCCTTGTGCGCTGGCAGCGCCACCAGCAGGCTGAGTGCCCCGGCGCGTACGTCCTCTGAGACCATGGCGCTGCTGTTGGCACTGAGAGGCAGGATGGTGCCCCCCTGCTTGGAAACACACAACAGGTTGGTTGTGAGCTAGGGCGCATGGCCCAGGGGGTCTGTGAAGCCATGGCAGGTGTTGCATCAGGGCCTGAGGCATGATTGCTGTTGATGAACCTCAGATCAGAAATTTGCTCTCTGCTTTGAGTGAAGCCGGGCTTCAGTCTCACCACTCTACATATGCACCCTTACATGCACTTTGGGTGTGCTGGGCACCGCAAAAGAGGCACATCTGAGGCGCACAGCCCGCCTGCGTGTGCAACCCCCGCTTTATTCAGTCTGTGCACAGAGAGGAGCACTGGTTGAGATTCAGCAACTCACCTTCACGTGCACACCAACCTCCCCCAGGGGCAGCTCAAGCGTCATTCTACGCCCACCATCTGAGGCGTCCAGCGTGGAGTTGTCGAAAAGGCTGTACCACTTGCCAGAAGGGAAGTACCCCTCCACAGAGTCTTTGCCCTGCAGAAACAGGGGCTGCTGCTGGGAGGCCATCAGATTGCTTTGACATCGTGCAGTCCCTGAGGGTGACAGCACTGCCTCAGACAATGTACTCCCTGCATATTTGTCGTCACCAAAAAGCCAGCACCACCTTGCAGTTCTGCAGCAAAGGTGTTGCGGTGCAGCCAGCCCAGTCCGCCGCACACCCATCAGCTTGCCCGATGGTACCCATGCACCCCATCTTGCACAGTCACCCACCAGCTAGGCAAGGCCTCTGCGCAGCAAGCTTGATTCCTACCGGCTGCACAGGCGCACGCTACACATAAGTATATTCCGCATGAGGATCGCACAGGAGAAGGTTATACCTGCTGCAGCACAGGGGTGATCAGAACCCCATCCCCCAGGAGCCACTGCGCATCCACTGCATGTGCATCAGGGTCCTCTGGGTGCTCCATCCACAGGTGGCGGGCGACCGGCAGGCCCCCACTGCCGGCGGCCTCGAAGGCTGTGTACAGGTGGGGGAGCAGGCGGTAGCGCAGGCCAAGCGCGCGCTTGCCGGCCCTGGTGGTGGCGGGCCAGCGGTACAGCTCCTGCAGGGCAAGCATAGGGGTTGTGGGTTGTGTGCTTGGTCCCTGATGTGGTAATGCACAGGCAGGCCCAAGGCGCTGTAGCTAGCCTTGGTGTTCGCGAGCTGGCTGACACAGGACCTGCAGTGCACAGGAGCACATGCATGACAAAGGCACTGCGTCATGTTGTCGGGCCAGCAAAATAGCATTGTATGATGCCATCGGATGGGGAGCCTGCTGTGGTGGCCTGGCAGGATGTGCAGGCAATGGTTGGTAGTGCAGAGGCACTCAGCTGGACGCTGCTATGGGACCTTGAGGCTACAGTCGGCTGCACAGCTCCAGATGAGCAATCCAGCAGTTGGATGCTGCTGCATGTGATGTGCGGCTCAGGACCTGATGATGTTCAGCGTATATATCAAGGCGCAATTCTGCCTAATCCCCTTCATGACCCCTTGGCAGACCCCTGGGCAAGGAGGAACACCCACCAGCAGCACATGACAGGACGCTTGCCTGGTAGCCCCCATAGAGGTCGGAGTGGTCCCGCACAAAGGGCGTGAAGGCTCCCGCAGAGATCCAGCGGGCGCACAGCTCTTCCGTGGTGGGGTTGATGAAGCCGCAGATGTCTGCGCCTGCATTGCTGGTGGACATTGATTTGAGAGGGAGCCGCTGGTGTGCCGCTGCAGGGATCAATGTGCAGCCCTGCCTACAGGCACTCAAGAGTCAGTGGCAGCCTCGGGATGAAGCGCTAACACATCATGCATTCCTGCAGGGTGTGCAGCGCTGCACGGAGGATGGGGAGCCACAGCTGTGCAGGAAGGCGCCAGACAGCGGATGTTGCCCTGCTGTGGAGCCAGGAGACACTCTCTTCTGCAGGGTAAGTGCTGCTCAGGCTGGACATCTCAGCAGACGACATCCACCATTTGAACAGCACCCTGCTATATGTTCGAGGCCAGCAGACAAAGTCAAATCACATGCTGGCCAACATGCCCTCAGCTTGCAGGAGAGGGAGGCACTGCAGTGAGGACCATATACCAGGCGTCTGCAATGGGCATGCACAAGCCACAGCTGCAGGGCATCTGAGCATCGCACCCACGAAGGGGATGCCCAGGAGACCCGTGTTGAGGATGCTGTAGATGCTCCAGCGCAAGTCATTCCAGGTGGCAGCGTTGTCGCCCGTCCAATGAGCCGATGCAGCTCCCGTCCCAGGGAAAGAGCTTCTGCAGTGTGAAGCAACAGGCGGGAATGGCAGTGTCATTGCTTGTGTATGGATGGCACCTGAAAGACAGCAACACAGCTGACCATGCTTTGGACTCTGTTGACGCTGCGCGTTGCATGTAAAGAGAGGAGGCCAACTCCCTGGCGAAGGGTTGCGCCATAGAAGTGGTCTGCGCACAGCACGGTTAAGGACAAGGCAGTGATGCTGGCCCCTATGCATCAGCTTCTGCAGTGCAGAGGAGGTGTCCCACCTCTCAATGTGCTTGTTTCTCTCAGTCCCTGGTGCCTTAGCTGCAGCGCATCCTGATCAGCCGGTGGGCAGGCCAAGGAACGACATCAAATTCTCTTTGGACTATGCATTCTTCGAAGAAGTGCAGAAATGCAAAGCTTGATGCCTTGCAGTGCAGAAATGCAAAGCTTGACAACCAGCCAACATGACTGCACTAAAGTTCCCATGATTCCATCCTTATCCTGTGTGCTGAGGCCAAACAGGCGCAGCCAGCTGCTCCTGCCCACGCATTTCTGAGGACTGCTGGCAGGCCCTGCCAGGAGGAAACAGAGCACGGCATTGATTTGGACTCCTGGCCAGGGGGCAGGTCCCTTTCCACTTGTTATGCACCCACTACAAGTAAAAGCTGGCGCCCTTACAGCCCAGCCCTTTGAGTCAGCACTATTTCTGCCAGCAGCCACACAATGGACTGCGCAACCAGGGCCCCAACGAAATGCGCCCCTGCCCCACATCAACCTGCACTGCCCATCCCACGGGCAGCTTTCCCAGCCTCATCATGTCAGCACAGAGATCTTGCGTCTATGAACTGCGCAGGGGCTTCAGCATGCCGACATCATCCTTTAAGTCACGGCTGCACACGTCTAGCCCTCAGAGGCACATACCTCAATCAACCAAATGGACTCCAGCCTCACCGTGTGAGAACAAAAGGCTTCTTCTCAGTAAGCACAGCCAGGGCTTTGTGCGTAGCCACAGCTTCGCTTAACCCGTACAGGTTGTGCACATCGTACTCCAGCAGGCCGTCGCTGTGGCGGGCTGTCACCGGCATGGTGTGCGTGGACAGGGGCAGGCGCTCATTCCCATTGCTGATGGCGAAGGGCGGGCTTAGCAAGTCAGGGTATGAAACAGCCTTGCTGGCAATGCTTGGCTGGGTGGCTGTTTGCATCAGACCTGCCTGCTGGAGGCCAGCACCTTGAGTGGTGCCGGTTGGTTTGCTGCCTGAAGGCAGGAATGAGCCCTGTGGAAGGTGGCCCCTGCTGGTGCCTGGCAGCTGGGTACTGCCTGAGGCAGCTGTGTCATTATCTGAGCAAACCAGGAGGCACGCAGCGTTGCTGCCTGCCAGCCAGGGGTGGCGCCCTGCAGGGCAGCAGAGTATTCATCAAGGCAGCGGGGAACTCAAGAGTGTGCCAGCTGGTGTGCACTGAGACTGACTCTGAACAGGTGGCATGTGCAGCTGGCACAAACCTGCGGCTGCCAACAGATGCTATTGTGTTCTGCCATCCTGCCCATCTGATGGCCAGGATCTCGAGAGTGTTCGTGCAGGGAGCAGAGATGGCGCATGCTGCAGCAGGCTACACAGGCGCAAAGCCTAAGGTTCCCAGGTTGCTTACCTCGGCGGTGCTGGCCGGCTTGGGTCATGTTGGGTGCCACACAGACTTGCCCCGTACAGAAGTTGCTGGCCTCATTCATGTCAATCCTGCAGCCAGTTGAGAGGTCTGCGTATCTGGCCTGTCCACAATAGGAGCATGTGAAGGCACATTCAGGAGTGGTCACGATGCTTGTCATATTACTATAAGGGCCTGAGGCTAGTGCGTTTTGTCACCCCCTGCAGGCATGGCTGCTGCCTTCCTTTCCCTGAAGCACCACAAATCCACTCCAGAATTGCCTGTCTTGCATAGCAGCAAGGAAACCTGCATCTTGAGCAGTACTGAATACTTTGCAGAGCATGAGCTTGCACCAAGCTGCAGCTCTAATCCTGCTGGTGGCCAGCCAGTCAGACACCACAGGGCCTACTTAACATGTACTTGCAATCAAGCCTGCTGTAAATTGCTGACAGCAGACAAGCAGACTCTTTCTATGACATGAAGCCTAGAGAGCATATCGACAGCAATGTTTGACTATGTGCATTATTCCTGGTAGATCACAGCATGGACCTGCACAGCGTATCCAATGACACAGCTTCCAGCTGTGACACTGCTGGCCAGCAATTTTCAGCCTGCTGACATTCACTAGCAAAATGATGGGCAACAGCACTCAGCCCTGCAGCCTTGCAGCTTTCAGCTGATTGACCTGTGCACAGATGCTGTGACAGCAACAGTAGGCTGAGATCGTGGGTCCCCTGAACGCTGCTACCAGAAGCAGCAGGAATCCAGCGCCGCGCCTGCTCACTCAAGCCCCATATGACAACTCCACACTGTGTCCAGAGCCTGCTGGTTGTCAGTAATTATGGCAGGCATGTCATGGTTGATGGCAACCTCAATAGAAGGCTTCTGCATTCACCCAGAAAGAAGATCTTCACAAGCCAAAGCAGCCCCCAATTGCAAAGTCTCGCTAGAGGCTGGGGACAGTGACATTGGACTTGGCCAACTGACTGCAATGCCTCCCGACTGCAGAACCTCACCAGAGGCCGTCATAGGGCACAGTGCCATGAAAGTCGGCCAGCTCCCCATGCCAATACTTGCGGGCACCAGCATCCAGGAAGTCTGGGTAGTGCACAAACTTAGGCCACACCTGCAGGGCACAGGGCAGCAGCAGGTGGCTGGTGGATCCGCAAGCCAGCTGATTGTCAGGAATTCAGGGGTCTACAAGGAAGCAGCCTCAAACCTGCTGCAGTACAGGACCTGAAGGTTGTTTACACTTGTAACAGCAGGCCAGTGAGAGGGGTCTGGCCTGCGAAACTGTGACAACAGGCAGAAAGAATAGCAGGCTCTGCATGGTCAGCACACAGTGACATGCAGGTGCACAGGCGGCAGCTGCAAAGGCGCCTGCCCAACAAGAGAACAGGCATCAGCAGCATCCCAAGCCACTCACATGCGCTTTCCAGTACTGCCACAGCAATCACACAACACCAAATGACGAACGCAGCAGTCACCTGCCCAACATAGGGCTCCCCAGTCAGATCATTGATGAAGACCTTGCCCTTGAGGCCCCGGTCATACGCTGGGTAGCCTGGGTCAATTTTGATGCCAGGATCAACAATGAGCACGAAGTGCTGCTTGCTGTGGTGCAGCTTCTCCACAAAGGCCTGCAGGCAGCAGAGGAAGCGTCTGGATCTGGTGGCTTGCATGCTGTGAGGGTGGAAGTGCCTGTGAAGCGCAGCTGCGTTTGCTGATTGCTGGCTCGACAGCATTTTAAGAAGGATGTACACACAGCTGCGCATCACAAGTAAGATGCTGTCGAGCCAGCAAAGCAAAGCCAGCAGCAGCAGGTCTCATGGGGGCAGCCTGGCAGGCAGCAACCGCTGTGTTGGAGCAGCCGGATGCCACAAAGCAACTGCCAGATTCCCAGCCTGCACTTTTAGCCTGGTCACAGCACACAGATGCCCCGCCCCTGCCAGCTCGTGCTCCACTTCCACCCCACGCACGCGCCCTTCTCAGCCCTAGCCCTGCTGCCCACCTGGACATGCTTAGTGGGCCATTTCTCATCATCAAAGGTGAAGTCCCTGTAGGCGTGCATGTAGTCGATGTCTGTCCAAATAGTGTCCAGGGGCAGCCCTGCAGCGCTGTAGTTGGCCACCACCTCCTCCACCTCCCAGATGGACTTGTACCCATACCTGCAAAGGTACAAGTGAACTGGAAAGTGTCCGCAGAAGGGCAGCAAGCGCTATGGGCTGCGGGATGGCAGCGCTCTCCGAGTGTCGACGAGGTCGCGGTTGCAGGGTTCAACTGAGAGCAAGAGAAAGACACGGGGGGTGTACAGCCTGGACAGGCACATAGGTGCAGCTGCAAGGCTTGCTCACTGCATGTGGCCCGGCCTGCACAGCACAGCCATGCAGCTGCAGGAACAGCTGACCTGCAGTGTTGAGGGCAGCGCACCGACTCGTGTTGCATGTGCTGCACAGATGGGTGGAGTGTGCGAACCCTCTAGGCCGAGACTATGAGAGGTCGGCAGCATGCAGGCAGGCTGGGTGCCTGTTAATGGGCACAATTAAGGTGCTGGAGCAGCCAAGCACCACAGCCCCCACCAGTCCAATAGATTGGCAGTGCACTGCAGCAGCATACTTGCATTGGTGGAAGCCCAGGCTCCAGTAGGGCGGCATGGCTGGCCGGCCCACCACCCGAGTCAGCTGCTCTAGCACTGCTGCAGGGGTAGGGCCCATGAAGACAAAGAAGTCAAGCACGCCCCCGATGATGCTGAAGCGCACGCGATCCTGAGAGGGCACTGCGTCCATGCCGTTGCTGTTGAGCAGCAGGAGGCCGCTGGCCTGGCCGTCTGCAGCAGTCAGGCGAGGGGGAGCTAAGTAGGGGAGCTGGGTTGGCAGCGCATGCAGGGGTGGCCTGGCTGCGCCGTGGGGACCTGTGTTGGAGGGCACATATGTGAGCATCCTGAGTAGACGCCAGCACGGCGGCATGGCCGGTCGCATCAGAGGCGCCAACCCCTTTCAAGCGGCTGCAGGACACATGACAAGCAGGTGCAGCCCACACATGCAGGGACTGCCTCAACTTGATGTCAGGCAGCAACCCACACCCACTATTTGTAGCACACACTCACAACAGCATCCACGCTTCTCAAAGATCGCTCGCCTCATGCCCCACCTGGCGCCAGCTGCAACAGGAAGGGCCAGCTGCCATACAGGTTGACGTCTGCCAACAGCGAGCCCCTGTCAGCTGCCCACAGTGCGAGGGGCACCCCATCGCGGCGCAGCTCTGCTCCAGCGCTCTGGGTGCGCTCCCCCAGGCCAAACAGGCGGACAGTGGGGGCAACTGAGATGGTGGCCTCCAGGTACTGTTCCTGCATGGACAGTATCAGACTGTTAGCTGCAGAGAACAGTGCAGGAGAGGGCAGGGCCTTGTGGGTGTTGTGGCTAGCGGGCTCTTACAGAGGCAGTGCAGCGCTCAGCACTCGGAAGCTTGCAATTGCTGCAGCAGCACGAGTGCCGGGGGTCAAAGAGCCCAGCTGGCAGTCGCATATGCCCCAGGTACCTGTGATGGCAGGAGAGGTGGTGGCAAGCAGGAGGCGCAGTGGTTTGGTATTGCTGCTGCAGGGGACAGGGCAAGGAAGTTGGGGTCATTCGATGGTGCTGCGAATGGTTATGGAAACAGCCACTCTGCACTGCCTGCAGGAGGATCTAATAGGGGTGTTGCCTCTGCAGGTAGCTGCTGGGTTGATTTGAAGCATGGTCTGCTCAAGGATGCACAGCTTCCTGCAACTACTCTTAACCCCCAGCAGAGGGATGAACCTCTGGCGTGCAGCTCACCTTGAAGACCAGGCGACTCCCCACAAGGTCGAATACAGGAGGGGTGCTGCGGTTATCGCCCTGGCGCCCCACAGTGAAGGTGAAGGGGGAGCTCTGATAGTGCACGTCATGCAGCTGGCTGGCTGCACTGGGAGGTTTGCGCTGCAGCCCTGCAGCAGGCCAAGCACTGGGTCTGCGGTGTGCTTGTGCCAGCTGAAAAGCGGTTGGCAGGGGACACCAGGCCTGCAGCAGGCCCGAAGATCTGCTGTGCGCCAGGCGCTAGCTTTCTGGGGTTATCAGTGACGCTGCTGATGCGCAGGACATCTGAAGCGGGTGCATCTACCCTTTGTGCCCAGCAGTGTGCAACGAGACGGAGAGTGCATCAGTCAGCAAGATGCACTCTAAAAGTGTGGCAGCCAGTACTGGCAGCATTGCCGCCGCAAGCAAGCACAGCGCTGCAAAGCTGATGTCTGCAAGCATGCCTTGCCAGCTTGTGGGCAGCCTTACAGCCCATGCAGCATCCCCACTGTGCAGCATCACCAACTGCATGAGATTCCGGAGTCAGCTAGTGATCCCAAAGCGCTCACCAAAATCGCCATCTGGCCACAGCATGTCCTGCAGCTGAGGCACCTGCCATCGCTGCCCCTCATAGTCAGCTACGGTCAGCCGCACAATGTCAGGCTGGGCGGTGTGCACTGTCACTGACAAGGACTGTATGTCGGTGCCCAGCTCCGGCTGCGTGCTGGTCAGATTGCGCAGCAGGCCTTTCCACCCTGAGCCTGCAGAGGCACTGGCAGTTCAGGGCACTGCAGTACTTCAGGGCATTGCAGCATGACATGTGTAACAAATTATGGTGCCTCATGCAATCATGATCTGGACGGCGTCAAGGTGATGTTGCAACGGCTTTACCTGTCTGCTCTGTCCTGACCAGTTCATAGTCGCTGCGCCCGCCATTGTGGGTGAAGCACCAGGGCAGATCCACATGGGGCTGCTCTGAGTGAAATGGCACCCAGCAGCAGCCCTTGCCAATGCAGTCCTTCTCAACGATGCCGGCAAAGCCTGCAAGCTCATCCAGTGTTCCATTACGGTGGCCAAGCAGGGCTGCAAAATCACATTGGCAAAGGCAGCCTTACCGCATTCTTGTCGGGCCCCAAGTGGATCGCACAGATTCGCCACAACAAGCTGTGCTAGAAGTGCGCAGCACAAGACGAAGCTGAGGCAGGCATACATGCCTCTGCCCCGGTAAACTTTGACTTGGCATTGCAGTCAAGGTGTGTACACCTAATAATGCTGCAGCAAGTGGGACCTGCTGAGAAGCCTGCAGGGCTGCGGCAGAGATGTCAGGCATGTGCAGCTCATTGAGGGCAGCAACATCTGGCGTCTCATGTGGACGAAAATGTTGTGAAGCAGATGTGGATATGACAAGATGCTTACTGTCAAGGCAAGCATGTCGACAGGCGTCGGGACCAGGAGGCAAGCAAAGAGTGACCGGCCTCATGTGGAGCGTTCTTGAGGATGCCAGACTTGTCGGCGCCTTATGTGCAGGGCGCTTGCCCCCCTTGCAACAAGGTGGCTGGCTGCCAAAAAACAGCCATGGAGGCTGCTGGTGTGGGCTGAGGGTCAGCTGGCGGCAGTGGCCTCTACACGCCCTGCTGTGGTGCCTCTCATTGACGGCCTGCAGCTGGGCAGCGTGTTTGCCCAAGCGGCATGTAGAGTCTGCATCCTGAGTGATGTCACAGGAGACAGGATTGATCGACATCTTGTTGGGCGGCAGTTTGCCTCATACTTCCAGCCTAGAGGACGCAGAGGCCGTGGTGCAGCCAGCCATACAGCTTGGCAAGGTTTGCACTACTGCCTGGCCTCATGGCGTCCTCCCAGGCCACCTCTGGGCTTACAGGTGGTAAAATTGCACTGTCACGCCCCGCCCTGGCAGCTGCCTCACCGAAGTGGCTGATGAGCAGTGCCTCAGGTGATTCTGTGTGCAGAGCAGCAGAGCATGAGCAACTGTCGGCACCAGCGGGTAGTGTGCTTAGGCAGTTGTGACGGCGGTCTTTAATCAGGGTTCGCAGCAGCCAATAGCTATTGCAAACAAGGCAGCAAACTGAGATTGCAGTTGTCAATGCACTTTCTACCAGGTGGCTTGCCACACACAAGCCTCCCTGAATGTAGGCTCCCATTTTCAATTGCTGTCCAAACATGTCTGACACATGGCATTGCTGCACAACGTCACCAGAAGAGCCCGTTGCTGTTCCGGCTAAAAGCAAGCCAACGCAAGGCCAAAAAGGGGAAGTTTGGCAAGAGGCGCACTCTCAACCCCCTGTGTCAGCCTCAAGACACCCAGTCAGAATATGTTGCAGTCCACCACTTGCGCATCTTCTCTGCTTGCACACCTACTTGCAGTCTGGACCCATCCATTTCCATGATCAGAGCACCAAGCTATCTAAGCTATAACTCGCAGCTTGCAGTCGGCTGGAGCTGGCATGCATGTGGCACTTACTTCACTCTCTTATCAGATCGTGCGTAGTGACCATGCAAAGCAGGTTGGCAGTTACGGGGTCAGGACACGAGTAAAGGAGGAGAGGGGAAGGGCTTGCATAGCTGAGGCAGGAAGCAGGAGTGTGAAAGCAAAGGGTGAAGGGAGATGGCCCAGCTCGTTTAGAGAATTTAGCTGGCATGAAAACCAGGCTGCAACACTTGTGACAGTAGTGTTGCTATGGGAGCAGCACCAGCAGGTTTGTGCCGTGCTCTGCCAGGTACTGTATTGTGCCGTCCACTGTTGCAAGGACACTCTTGCCATGCCTGGATGCCAGCGTCACATCAGCAGATGAATCTCTGATGTGCTGGCAGATGAGGCACCCCAGGCTCTTGTTGCTGTCTTGCTGCCTGGCAATGAGTGTCATCTGCAGCACCAGGACATTCAAGAAGCCTTGCGGCATGGCATAGGGTGGCAATCATGGATCCACAAGTCACGTGTCTGAGCATGTCATGTGGAACACCCCCTCATGTGCTGTTTACACAATTGAAGTATTGCAGCAAAGGGGTTCTGCTCACTGGGCATCGTAGCTTGCGGCCAGAGCAAGTGCCACGCAGGCACAACAGCTGTGAATGCCGTGCATGTATGCTGTATGGACTGCCTTGAGGTGCAGCTAGAAGTCAGGGCGCCATGGTAGTCTGCAGGCAGAGCTTCCGCCAGACAGAGTTGCAGCTTCTGCATGTCCCCGGCAGCAAATGCAGCTGCACAGTCAAATATTACCAGGCACACAATGAGACCACTCATCATACTTGACTGCGGTGCTCACTTTGATGGCTCCATAGTCAATGTCTGCCTGCTCAAATATTGGCCGCAACTGCTTCTCCAGGAAGCTCCCTGCCGCAGCCATCATCTGCAGCAAAGGGCTGCCAGTCAGTGACTGTATGTTGCTGCTAACATGGGCCACAGCCACCTCCTCATGAATTTTTGCATGACACGGCCACCCTGACAGAACAGCAAATAAGGCTAGGCAATGTTTGTGGAGCAGCAGTTGCAGCTAAGTGGCAGCACCGCTTGGGTCAGCAACCTGCACAAGGTAGCATACTTTGCTGCTGCTGAATGAATGGGCAGTGCAGATGCTTCTTCAGTGTTCACAGTCACATGCTGTGTCTCTGCTCCCATCGTCCATTTTTGTGCAGCTTTGATATGCCTACACCAATGAACATTGGACTTGTCTCTCACCTTTTCCTGGCCGGAGTCCTGACACGACAGCCAGCTTGTGCCGGAGAGGGCCTCCTGCCCTTGGGCACAACTGTCCTGGGGCATGCACACAACATGGAGCAGCTCAAACTCCACTTCCTGCAACATGCAATGAATTTCATAACCTCGCATAAGCAGTTTATCGATGACTGATGCGCAGGGCAGTCAACAGCTTTCGGCTCACCTGCCCCCTGAAAGCAGTCAATGCCCACTGCACAGAGCTGACATCGTCGGGTGACAGATCGCAGGCCAGCAAGATCGACCGTTTCTTGCTTGGTGCTGAATACGTAGACCTCGTGCTGTCTCCTGAGACTGATGCGCTGTCTGAGGCCCCACAGCCCCAAGCCATGAAGTCTGTCGCTGCTGAAGCCATGTGGACGTGTTTGTAAGACTGTCTACGAGATCTTTTGGCAGGATCTTGGCATTGACCGAGTCAACAAGTGCTGCAGACCCCACGTTTTCATCTCAGATTTTGTTCAGATCACTCTGTCAGCATGTTGAACCTCAGCATCCGCAGCTCTGCAAGGCCATCCACGCATGTCTTTGCAGGTCTTTCCCGCCCAAGCTACTCCCGCTATGTGGGTACGCAGGTGAGTCCAGGCAGTGGCCCACGCTTTCACAACTGCAGAGCTCCAGAAAGTGGGACTGCTTTCACTGCATTGCGCTTTAGCTGATGTCATAACCAGTGAGCAGCTCATGAGCTGCTCAAAGAACATTGAGCTGCTAGCACTCAGTGCACTTAGGCATCTGCTTGCAGTGATGCAATAGATTGCAAAAGGGTTCGAATGGTTTCCCAAAAAGGTTACATGATGCTTGCAGGTGGCTACCGGCCCAGCCCTGACCATGCCCAACAAGGAGATCGATGGAACCACACCTGATGCCACAGCAAACAGTAAGATGCTGTCTTATCTGCTGTGGGTGTTTGAGTGGCTTTCAGATGCCCTTGCTGTCCTCTGTGCAAGCAGCCAGGCTGTGATGTTGGGCATGCCCGTGCATGTGCCTGCACACTGGAGGGCTGCCGCCATCATAGGTAACTCATGCAACTTTCTTATGACAGGCACAGCGTTTACCAATGGCAAGCGTGACAAGGCCAAGACCACCCCATCCCCCAGTCTCAACGGGACCAGTGGGCTTCAAGACGCTGTGGCTGACATCAAATCAGGCGATGACACAGCTGATATCAAAGGTGACCATGCAAATTCCTGTGTCTTGCAGTTTGCAAACATGCATTGCGCTGGCAGGTCAGCCCCACCAGCCTGCTTGCCTCTTCCTGGCTGCTGTGTTCTGCACAAGTGCCCTGATATTTGTTTGGGGCATAGTAGCGCAGGCCACATTCCAGCATGCCAGGTGCTTGCCCGTTGCAGTCCACTGGCGCTGCCAAACAGCTGGATGCCCACTGTGCCCGCTGCTTCCTCTGATGCTGCACCCTCTGCTCTCCTCCGCTGCCACCACCTGCCAGCATTCGCACTCTGAGTGTGGTATGTGTCCACGTTGTAGTTGCGTTCTGGAACAATTTGTACACTGTGGCTGCCACATTCCTGACGAACAAGACTTGCTTTTGTGCAGTGCCGGGCACCATCACCCTGAAGAACTGCCAGCTGGACTTCTTGGATGAGGTGGGTGTTGTTCTTCAGATCTGCCCACAAACAGCATGGCATGCCTGGCCTGCAGGTTGCCTTGGGGTTGTGTCTGCAATTAAGTTGGCTGCATTCTCCTTCACAGAGGTTGCGCCTCAGGCAAATCTGCCTCCAGGCAATGCGCCTTCGCAGGCTGCCTGCTGCTCATCTCCCTGAAGCCAGGCGGCTCGATGCCGGTGCCAATGCCAAGGCGCACAACTTGGTTGCAGGTCAAGATAGTTGGTGACAATGACTCCCTGGGTGCATGGGCAGTGGATGAAGGCGTTCGCATGCAGTGGACGGAGGGCCACGACTGGGTGGCTGAGTTAAACCTGTCCCCAGACCTGAATACATTCAAGGTGTGCCGGCCGAAGTGCCCTCGTGTTACACGCTATCTGTATGTGCTGACCTCTTGGTCTGACCTTATTTAATGCTAGCGTGCCTGGTGCTGATGGGCTGTTTGTGTCACATCTAGATGCTGCCTGCTGTGGCGCCTGTCTGTTTCTGGCCCTGCCTGTGCCTCTCACTCTGCCTGCTACTCTGCCTGACATGCTCCATCAGTCCTCCGACTGACACTGTTAGGCTACTGCCTGCAGATGGTGATTGTGCATGCAGACGGCTCCATTGAGTGGGAGGAGGGCACCAACCGTGAACTCCAGGTGGGGCTGCAAGCCGCAGTTGCACAAGCCTTCATGTTTGGCGAGCCCTATGACGCACTTGATCTCATCCCGCTGCCGTGTTCTAGCAGCCTGCCCACAGCGCCACCACTGGCCAGGTTCCATTCCACTTGGGCAACACCTGTCATTCTTGAAGCTCACCAGTCCTCAGGCACTCCAAGTGGGCTGGAAGTTGCTTTGCCATACACTATTTTGCTGCCATCTCTTGCATGCCTAAGCGTCTGAACTAGATATTGATGCAGGTCCCTGATGTAGGCGTCGTGGACCGCCTCGCAGTTGAATGTCAGGTCAGCATACTGCTGTGCGCAGAGCCTGCATGCTGATGTTATAGATGTTGTGCGGGCCATGCCTGCCAGCATAGCTGTTTGAGTCGCCTCTCAATTCAGCTAAGCCACCTCCACAAGCCATGGCCTATTCTGCCATTGAAGCTTTGCTATAACTACTGCAGTTCAACAACACCGCAGAGACTACACTAATCATGTGAATGCCGTGAGTCAGCCTGCAGTCGAGCTCAAGACAGCATCTTGCTGAGAGCAGCAGACTGAGAACTTATGTCAGTCTGCTGCTTTGCCTGTCTCTCTGGCTCATTACAGCAGCGCACTGAGGATATGTTGATGTTGTGCCGCCGCTTTGGCACTTTCCCCTTTCGTTCAATCCTAGCACTGTCCTGACGTATTGTCCTGAATGGCTGCTTGCATGTACTGGATGGGAGGTCTCCTGCCCCATGACCATTGCACAACTCGGCAAAATGATGTGTGTCTTTGTACATTATAACATGTATGCCAATCACAACATGATGCATGGCGTCCACTATTTGCTGCACCCTGCCTCAACTTGTCAAGCTGCCAGATGCCAATCGAATGTTTGATATGAAAGGACATTTACGTTGGCAAACTTATGATAAGCCTGGCCTGCACAAATGTACGGATGATGCCAGCTCCTAGAGTGCATCATGCAGCACATGGAGGCAATGCAGGCAATGCCAACTGCCTATGCACGCCGTGTTCAGGAGCTCATGCACGGCTCTGCAAGGCTGGTCGTGACAGCAGTCAACAAAGGCAATGTGCGCAGATCCACAGCGAGTTTGCTCTTTACAAGCCAAGGCTGCGCAGGACTGCCATTGCAAGTGTCAGTGCTTGGGCAGAGCAGTGACAAAGTGGCGCTCGTGTCACTCTGCTTGGTCGTAGTTTTAGACTAATGAAAGCAAGTGCATGACGATTGGTATCTCATGTCTCATAAAAGTGTTGAAGATATGTGAGACAAGGAGACTTCGCCAGTCAGCCATATGTTGGCACCAGTTCTACAGTTGTTGTCTGTTGAGCCTTGCTGAACATCTGATGAACCTTGTCCTGTGGCTGCAAGATGCGTCGAGTGCGTGCCTGCAGCAGAAGTTGGCGGGGCAATCATGACGGGCATTTCAGGACGCATGGCTGCTGCAGGAAGAGGGCCAAGTCCGGAAGGTCTGTGTCCCTTTCCTTTTCATGCCCAGAGCCATGGCTGCCATGTGGGTATGCTGAGTGTCGTCACCTGAAGGCTACGCAGAGGCTGCTGATGAGCAGGGCATCCCGCACAACTAAGTCTGCAATCAAATTTCTTCTCAGTTCGTGGTGAGTTACCCACCAGCAATGGTGCCTGCCCTCTGTGAAGCAGTCTGTGTTGAAGGATTGGCGGTGGCTGGCTAGCAAATGTGTTACAGAAGTGAAGTTTGTGTGTGGCCCAAGGTGTTGAGAGGCATGTCTGGTCTGACTGCCTCTCAACACTCCCACGCAGGCTGTGATGGGTGTCCAGGACTTTGAGGCCGTGTTGTCAGTTGAGTAGCCCCAAGCCGTCGCGACAGAAGGTGTGCTTGCCTTCAGCCACAGGCTTGGTCAGGAAGTCTGCCAGCATGTGCTCTGTTTTCACATACTCGAAGGCCACCTCCTTGCGTGCCACTCTCTCCCTTGCAAAGTGGTAGATGACGTCAATGTGCTTGGACCGCAAGAATGTGATGGGGTTCTTGAGGAGCTTGACAGCCCCTTGGTTGTCTGCACGGATGGTGATGGTGCTGACTGTCCTCTGTAGGTCATCGATGAGCTTGCGAAGCCAGAGGGCCTCCTTGGTAGCAGCTGCTGCTGCCATGTACTCTGCCTCTGTTGTGGATGCCGCAACTGTCTGCTGGCGCCGGCTTGACCAGATGATGGCACCTCCGTTGAGTATGAAGACGTAGCCGGTGGTTGAGCGTCTGGTGTCAAGGTCTCCAGCGTAGTCTGAGTCACAGTAGCCCAGCAGCTGGTTGCTGCTGTTGCCTCTGCCAAAGCAGATGCCTTGGCCTCTGGTACCAACTCCAAGGGCCGCTGCCCAGTGGATGGTGGTTGGTGTTGTCATGTATCTGGCCAGGGCTCCCACGGCTTGCGCAATGTCTGGCCGTGTGCACACTGCCAGGTACATGAGGCTCCCAATGAGCTGGCTGAAGCCATACTTGTGCTTGTCCAAAGGCTCCCCCTCGTCCTTGGTCAGCTTGGTGGAGGCTGTGAGCGGCACTGACTTGGGCTTGGCATCTTGCATCTGGTACTTGGAGAGCAGCTGGGTTGTCATGCGCTGCTGGCTGAGCTTGAGGCTCTGCCTGGTGCGGTCGCGCTCGATCAGCATGCCCAAGTAGATCTGTGCCTCCCCCAGGTCCCTTGCCTCGAAGGCTGTCATGACCTTGCTCTTGGCCCACTCCACAGAGGAGAGGCTCTGAGCCGCGATGAGGATGTCATCGATGTAGACCAGCAGGTGGATGGTGTCTTCTTTGCTGTGGTAGCTGAAGAGGCCAGGGTCAGCTTCTGACTCTGTGAAGCCAATGGCCTCCAGCTCCTGCTTCAGGCGGGCATGCCACTGCTGCGGGGCTTGGCGCAACCCGTACAGAGCGCGGTGCAGGTGGCAGGCCAAGTTGCCGGGTCCCTCCTTGTAGCCAGGTGGCTGTTGCAGGTAGATGTCCTCCTCAATAGTGCCGTTGAGGAAGGCTGTTTTGATGTCCAGCTGGTGCAACTCCAGGTCCTCAGCCGCCACAATTGCCAGCAGTGTCCTCAGCGTGGCGTACTTGCTGACTGGTGCAAAGACCTCATCGAAGTCGATGCCTTCACGTTGTCTGTAGCCCTTGGCCACCAGCCGTGCCTTGTAGCGCTCTGCTACGCCGTTGGCTGCTGTCTTCACTTTGAAGACCCACTTGACTGGGATGGCTTGAAGACCAGGTGGTAGCTCCTCCAGCGTCCAGGTTTTGTTTGCCATGAGAGAGGCAATCTCCTCGTCCATGGCTTGCTGCCACTGCTCCGCTTCCTCTGAGGCCATAGCTTCTTCGTAGGTGTCTGGCTCCATGAGGGTGGCTGACGTGGCGTTTGCTGTGTCACACTTGGAGCTGAAGCTGGCATTGGTTCCAGCAGCAGTTGGCTGCTTCCACCATTCAGATGGCGGGCGTGGGGCTCTGGTGGATCGGCGCAGAGTGTTCTGAGGCTGAGGTGCTGGTGGTTGGTCTGAGTCTGGCGGCTCCTTTGGCAACTCCTGATGCACCAGCACTTGCTCCTCTTGAGCTTGCTCCTCAGGGTCTGACTCAGAGTCGTCAGCCTCCCACTGTGGAGCATGTTTGCTACCGATGCTGGTGACTCCAGTGCCCTCATCAAAGATGACACTTCGGCTGATGATGACTGTCTGGTTGTCCAGCAGTATGCGGTAGCCCTTGGTGCTGTCTGGGTAGCCCACCATGACTCCACGGATGCTGCGGTTGTCCAGCTTCTGCCTCTTCTCCTCAGGTAGGTGGCTGTAGGCTGTTGCTCCAAAGGTTCGCATGTGGGAGACATCCGGCTTCTGACCGAAGAACAGCTCCCACGGGGTCCTTAGCTTCTTAGCAGCAGGTGAGCGACACCTGATGTAGTTGGCTGTGTTGACAGCTTCTGCCCAGAGCTCCTTGGGCAGCCCAGCGTCACTGAGCATGGCCCTGGCCCGCTCCATGAGTGTGCGGTTGAGCCTTTCGGCCGCGCCATTCTGCTCTGGGGTGTAGGGAACGGTTGTCTGGTGGAGTATGCCTCTGGACTTGAGGTACTGGGTGAGCTCTGTGTTGACATACTCGCGCCCGCTGTCTGTGCGGATGGCTTGCACTCTCCTTTTGGTCTGGTTCTCCAGCAGGTGAAGGACTTCGCGGACCGTTGTGGTTGTTTCTGACTTGTAGGTGATGATCCGGACGATGGACAGCTTGGAGAAGTCGTCCAGGAAGGTGGCCACATACTTGCTTCCACCGAGTGAAGGTACGGGCATGGGCCCGCATAGGTCCATATGTAGAAGCTCCAGAGGTTCTGTGCTCTCCCGCTTGGAAGCTGGGAATGGCGCCTTGTGGTGCTTGGCCAGGATGCAAGGCTCGCAGACTACTGCCTTTGCAGCCTTGAAGTCCCTCTCAGGGACCTTGATGCCATCCACCATGTCCTCACGGACCAGCGCCTCCAGGTTGTGGTAGCCAAGGTGCCCAAAGCGGCGATGCCAGAGCTCTGCTGTCTCTGGCTTTGGGGTGGCCGCCAGTGCTGTGGCTGCATCCCTCAGGCTTGGGATGTAGTAGAGGCCATTGGGCCCGCGCTTGGCGGCACCAATGTCTCTGCCATGCTGCCTGATGGAGCAGCATGTGGGCCCAAAGTTGAACTTGGTGCCCCGCCCAGTTGCCGTGGTGATGGAGAACAGGTTGGCGGCTGCTGTTGGGATGTAGAGAACACCCTTCAGCACAATGGTTGCTCTGTCTGTCTCCAAGAGAGCATCGCCCATGGCCTGGGCCTCGCCAATGGTGCCATTGGCAAAGCAGACCGTGATGTTGCGGTCTGCTGCCCTGACGTTGCTGAGCAGGTCCTTGTTGCCTGTGATGTGGTTGGATGCTCCTGAGTCCAGCACCCAGTCCATGTCCCAGTTGACGACTGTGGCCCCCATGGCAGCCACGTTGCGGTGGCCACTGTCTCCCATGCTGGGATTGGGGCCACTGGAGCTCCAGCGTGCCCAGCTGTGCCCTCTCTGCTCGTCCCGCTTCTTCTTCTGACACTCTGCCTTGAGGTGTCCCCGCTTGCCACAGCACCAGCACTCCTTGGCATTGCCTGAGCTGCCAGTGCCAGCTCTGTGCTGTGGCTTGCTGGCCTTGTTGGTGAAGAGGGCACGGTTGTCAGCCCTTTCTCCGCCGCCCAGTCGCTGCTCTGCTTGCAGCAGGTTGGCCAGCACGGCCCCCAGCTCCAGCTTGCTATCTGTAATCTCCAGGACAGCCACGACGGTGTCAAACTCCGTGGGCAGCCCAGCCAGGATGCACATGATGAGCTCCTGATCCTCCACAGTGTGGCCAGCGGCCAGCAGCTGATCCCGCATGTCTGTGGCCCGGTTCACGTACTGGACCAGAGGCTCATGGGGCTCCTTGCGTAGGCTGTTGAGCTCTCTCTTGAGGTGTAGCTGCCTTGCTGTGCTCTTGGCTTGGTAGACTGCCTCCAGCTTCTGCCAAGCCTCTGCTGCTGTCGTTGCCTTGGACAGCATATGTAGGTGGTGGTCCTTGACGTGGAGAGACAGCTGAGCCAATGCCTTCTCGTCTGCTCCAGCCTTGGGCTCACCCTGCCCGGACACAGCGCCCCAGAGGTCCTTGATGGTGAGGAAGGCCTCCATCTTGACGCTCCATACAGCATAGTTGTCTGTGTCCAGCTTGTCAATGTCCACATTGGTCATCTTGGTCCCAGGTGTAGTCTTGCCTTCCTTTGCTGTGCCCACTCCTCTGGTGGTTGGCTCCTTAAGGCAGAGACGGCTTCTGTGGCTAGCAGCCGGCGAGGACTGGGCCCATAACCTGTTGTATGATTGGCGGTGGCTGGCTAGCAAATGTGTTACAGAAGTGAAGTTTGTGTGTGGCCCAAGGCCCTTATATACACTGGTCAACGGTCAAGCATATTAGTTCATGGAAGCTGCTATGAGTTAATGTGAAGGCTCCAGAAGAGTCTGTTCCAGAAGCTTCTTGAACATGCAGGGTAGATTGTAGAATGTTCTTGACCAGTGTGGACACTCTCACAGACTGGACTGGCATGTCTGGTCTGACTGCCTCTCAACAACCTCTGCAGGTCCCCAATGTTGAGGAACGCTTGGTAATTGAATGTCAGGTCAGCAAAGTGCTGTGTGCAGAGCCTGCAAAGGTCTCAACTGCAATTTACTTGTCATCCTGGGACCATGCCCACCAGCATGGGTGCTTGTGTTACCTCCCAAGTCAACTTAGTACCTTTCACAAATAGTCAGTTGCCTGGTCTGCCACAAGGTTTGCCATGATCACTGCAGTTCCACAACACTACTGAGACTACGCTCATCATCTGATCGTCCAAAGGCAGTCTGCAGTCAGGCTCAACACAGTGTCTCAGTGAGAGCAGCAGACCGACAGCATGTGCCATTTTTGCTGCTGAGCCTGCCTCTCAGGCCAGGATCGCAGCGCAATGAGGACATTGCTGCTCTGACATTTTATGGTGCTGCTGAGTCGAAAAGTTTGGCACCGTTGGCTTGAAACACTGTCCTCACGTACTGACCTGAGTTTCCCTTGCTTGCACTTCACAGGGATTCTCCAGGCCCTTGCTTATAATGTAAACCCTGGGCCACATTGAATGTCACTTCCACCCTGCCACAATGGTCAAGCTGCCAGATAACAGCTTCAGGCCTGACATCAAGGTCTCTACCGGACATGTCTAGGATTGCACAATACTGCGAATGTTCCACAAGTTCACTGCCTAAAGTGCACCACGAAGGCATTGCATAAAACACCATGAGTTGCTGGGCCAGGAGCGCATGCATGACCTTGCGAAGAAGGCTGAGGCAATCATCGACTTGATCGTTCTTTTGGTCGTGTGCGGAGGCACGACAACACAACGAACTTGATGTCACGATCCTGCACTGAGCACTATTGCAATCGCAAGTGTTCAGCATACGGGCACAGCGGCAACACCGAGGCACACAAAGTCCATTTGCAGAAGACAGGCACACGCAAGCGCTCACAGAACGGTGTCAATCTCGAAAATTATCGAAG
Organism: Asterochloris sp. CNOR1; assembly: GCA_963969365.1. Classification (NCBI taxonomy): domain Eukaryota; kingdom Viridiplantae; phylum Chlorophyta; class Trebouxiophyceae; order Trebouxiales; family Trebouxiaceae; genus Asterochloris; species Asterochloris sp. CNOR1. The sequence continues at coordinate 1,470,678 of OZ017763.1, read as the reverse complement.
GGGATGTTGACAAATTTGAGGCTGAAGGGCTAGCTGGGAGTTGCCACTACTGATACTGACATTGCCTGGTGAATCTCGTTAACCTCTTGCACGAGTGTCTTCTGTGGTTGCGAACAGCATGTTGTGCATGCCTGCAGCAGTGTCATCAGAGACGCGTGGCTACTGCTGGCGATGTTCTCTGTCTCTGCCTTGGTCTGCCTGCCCACAGGCAGCCATGTCTGCCTCATAAGGTACTTTGACCAAATCAACTGGAGGCTGTGCAGAGACCGCTGATGAGAAGGACATCATGCCAGAAGTCGTTCTCCTCAGCATACAGCGTAAGTTACAAGGCCCATTGCAAAACACTAATGGCAGCAACCTGAGCTCAGCTAGAGCAGCTGTAGCACACAACTACCTACTAGAACCTACCAGACCTGCCAGACACTTCTGCTGCACCTGCCAGAAGTTTCCACTGCACCTGCCAGAACCTTCCATGAGCTTACCTTTATAAATAGTGATATTGATATGGTATATATAGCACTCTGTTCACCTTGCTAGGAGACCTCTCATACTTCACACACCTCACAACCTTGTACCTGGCCTCAGGGCCCAAGTCCATAGCAACCATGTAACCCCTGGGCCACAACTTGGTTTCGGAGGGTTCTGTTCGATCATTCCCCACGGACCCAGCAGCCATGCAAGCCAAGATCATGGAGCTCGAGGCTTCCCTGATCACAGCCACCAGTGCCCTACAGCAGCTCAGCACACAGCAGGCTGTCCACTCAGCACCCAAGCCCCCCAAACCACCCAAGCCAGACAAGTTCCAAGGAGACCACCGCAGTGGTGCAGCATCCAACTGGCTGCACCAGATGACACTCTACCTCACCCTCTCGGGACTCCTGGGCACCGCACAGGCCGTGCCCCACGCCGTGTCCTTCCTCATAGGAGCTACAAGAACCTGGTGGCGCACCCAAGAAATTTCCGGAAGCCCACCAACCACCTGGACAACATTCAAGGGTGCCTTCCTTGAGGCCTTCCAGACCCTTGATGCTGAGCGCATCGCCAGAGACAACATGGAGAACCTCAGGCAACGCACCTCTGTCACAGACTACGCCAACCAGTTCTCAGGCCTACTCCTGGAAGTTCCACACATGCACCCCGCGGACGCCATCTACCAGTTTGTGAAGGGCCTGAAGCCCCAGATTCGCCTCCACGTGGAGCTTCAGCGGCCATCCACCGTCAACGACGCCATGCGCCTGGCACAAGCCGTTGACTCAGCTCTCTGCTACACACGGCCCACCTACCCTATCAACCGGCCAACACCTTCACCTCCCTACCTGGGACCACAACCCATGCAGCTGGGTGCCCTGACCAGACGCCCCCCCACAGAGCGACACCGCCTCCTCAGAGACAAGCAAGCAGAGCTTCCGCTGCCACCAACTTGGGCACCGTGCTCAAGACCGTACTATGTCAACCACCGATCGTCCAACAACATCCTCAAGACAAGAGCAACCCAAAGACTAGCTGGCCAACCTGATCACACAGCTTTGGCACAAATCTGCGCCAGCAGAGCCACGCCAACATCGACAACCCAGACCAAGACTACCCAAGTCCAAGGGACATTTTTGCAGACTAGAGCGGACATGCTCAGGCAGGAGTGACCCTTAGGCAGCAGCTTCTAGACCAAAAACACCTCAGTGACTACCAGAGATTGTGCCACAATATGGATCCCAAGACACCGAAGACAACACCATCGCAGAGACCACACCATCGCAGAGACCACACCATCGCTGAGACAACACCATCGCAGAGACCACCCGGGCACAGAGCACCTTGCGGACCAGACTCCAAGGACCTGGACACCCATCACAGATCACAGTGGACCCAATGAGACCTCAGGCATGGGTGAGACACCAAGGACAACACCAACGTCATCGCGGCGAAATACTACAACCTCGTCATGGAGTGAGCACAGTGCGCCTTGCGGCCAAGAATCTAAGGGCCCGAGCAACCAACGCAGATCACATTGGGACCACAGCAATGCAACGCACTTGGCACATCCCAGCGTTTGCCACACAACATGGAGGCCCCCCCCAAAGGAGCTTCAATACTAAAGGGGGGAAGGATGTAGCACACAACTACCTACCAGAACCTACCAGACCTGCCAGACACTTCTGCTGCACCTGCCAGAAGTTTCCACTGCACCTGCCAGAACCTTCCATGAGCTTACCTTTATAAATAGTGATATTGATATGGTATATATAGCACTCTGTTCACCTTGCTAGGAGACCTCTCATACTTCACACACCTCACAACCTTGTACCTGGCCTCAGGGCCCAAGTCCATAGCAACCATGTAACCCCTGGGCCACAGCAGCCGCGTTAAAGGTCACGATCCTGTTGCAGATGAGCAGCCCTTAAAAACGCTAGCAGACGGGGGGCGCTGCAAATGAGTCACAGGGGGACATCACTACTCCTCAGTGAGAAAACACCACGGGGGGGTTCGTGAGGTCTGACTTTGTCAAGCCATCTGCCAAATACTTGTACGGGCTGCCTCCCAGGATGGTCTCGAAGCTATCCCCAGCTTGCCCCAAGAAGGAGATACCTCGGTCAAGCCCTATTTACTGCTGGCAGAAGACTGGCCACAATTGACAGATGATGCTGAGGTGCAGGCTGAAGCCTGTTCTGCTATCTCAGAACTAATGGCTGCCTCATTGAGTTGCCTGTATATATGCAGCACACTGCTGCCTTCTAGACCCTACCAGACCCTATCAGAAGCTTCCACTGTACCTGCTAGAACCTTCCTTGATTTTCCTTTCCTTATATTATAATAATATGAGAGTATATATAGCACACTGGCACTTCACCAACATTCCTTGACACCTTTGAACACCGTCTCAGAGCCCACCGTCCACCGTACGTTGTAAGCGAGGCCACAACTTGGTTTCGGAGGTTCTGTTCGATCATTCCCCATGGACCCAGCAGCCATGCAAGCCAAGATCGGGGAGCTCGAGGCTTCCCTGGCAACAGTCACCGGTGCCCTGCAGCAGCTCAGCACACAGCAGGCTGCTGCACTCAGCACCCAAGCAACCCAAGCCACCTCAGCCAGAGAAGTATGAGGGAGACCGCCGCAGTGGTGCAGCATCCAACTGGCTGCACCAGATGACACTCTACCTCACCATCCTGGGCATCCTGGACACCGCCCACGCCATCCCCCACGCAGTGTCCTTCCTCATCGGAGCTGCCAGAACCTGGTGGCGTGCTCAGGAAGCTTCTGGAAGCCCACCAACCACCTGGGCAGCCCTTCAAGGCCTCCTTCCTTGAGGCCTTCCAGACCATCGATGCTGAGCGCATGGCCAGGGACCGCATGGAGAACCTCAAGCAACGCACCTCTGTCACAGACTACGCCAACCAGTTCTCAGGTCTGCTCCTGGAAGTTCCAGAGATGCACCCCGCGGACGCCGTCTACCGCTTTGTGAGGGGGCTGAAGCCCCAGATCCGCCTCCACGTGGAGCTCCAGCGCCCAACCACTGTCAACGACGCCATCCGCTTGGCACAAGCTGCTCACTCAGCACTGTACTTCACGCGGCCCACCTACCCTGTCAACCGGCCGACACCTTCACCTACCTACATGGGGCCACAGCCCATGCAACTTGGCGCTCTGACCCGCCCACCCAAGCTCTCACCAGCAGAGCGTGAGCGCCTGTACAGAGAGGGCAGGTGCTTCCGCTGCCGCCAGCCTGGACATCTTGCTGAGGAGTGCACCTGCAGCACACTGCTGCCTTCTAGACCCTACCAGACCCTATCAGAAGCTTCCACTGCACCTGCTAGAACCTTCCTTGATTTTCCTTTCCTTATATTATAATAATATGAGAGTATATATAGCACACTGGCACTTCACCAACATTCCTTGACACCTTTGAACACCGTCTCAGAGCCCACCGTCCACCGTACGTTGTAAGCGAGGCCACAGCACCTACTTCAACACCACGCGCCCCACATCATCCTCATCACATGAGCAACCAAAAAACTAGCTGGCCAGCCTGGTCACACAGGCTTTGGGCACAGAGCTGCGCCGGCACACATCCAAAGCCACATCGGAGTCGCCACCATGACAACACCACCATGCCACCCAGACCTGCTCATCCTTCAAGGCACCTGCGCCGGACACCCTGCCAACATCCTGGTGGACTCAGGTGCCTCCATGGACTTCATCAACCACCGCTACATGGCCAAGCACAGACTACCCAAGACCAAGGAAGACCCCCATGGGCGTGTCACGCTTGCAGACGGCAGCGTGCGCCCATGCACCCAGACTAGCGACAACACCGTCACCCTCAGTGGCTACCAGACCTCGTGCCACCTCCACGTCACAGACCTCGGCCCCCATGATCACATCCTGGGACAACCATGGCTCCAGAGCAACCCTGACATCGACTGGGCACAGCGCACCTTGCGACCAAGAATCCAAGGACCTGAACGCCCAACACAGATCATAGTGGCCCCCAGCAGTGAGGCACCAAGAACAACTTCTTCCAAGGACATCCCAGTCATCTCCTCGTTGCAAGCCTCCAGAGCACTCAGACACGGCGCCAGCTTGCCCTGGTGCGCACCGCAGAGACAACCACCGCAGAGACAACCACCGCAGAGACAACCACAGTGACCCCGGCACCACAGACTTCACACGCCCAGCTCTAGGAGGTGCTGAACCGGCACCAAGGCGTCTTCCAGCCTCTTCCCAGTAAACTACCACCAAGGAGGGACGTTGACCACCACATCGACCTGGAACCTGGCGGCGCCCAACCATATCAGGGCATCTACCGCATGTCCCCTGTGGAGCTTGGAGAGCTGCGCAAGCAGCTGGACGACTTGCTGGAGAAGGGCTTCATCAAGCCCAGCAAGTCCCCCTTTGGAGCACCCATCCTCTTCGTGCACAAGAAGGACGGCGGCCTGCGGATGTGCATCGACTACAGAGCGCTCAACAAAATCACTGTGAAGAACCGCTACCCCATTCCACGCATTGATGACCTCCTGGACCAACTCAATGGCGCCAAGGTGTTCTCCAAGCTGGACCTGGCCAGTGGCTACTGGCAAGTCCGCATCGCTGAGGGCGACACGCACAAGACGGCCTTCCGCTCACGCTATGGTCACTTTGAGTTCCTGGTGCTACCCTTTGGGCTTACCAATGCGCCAAGCACGTTCATGACCCTCATGAACCAAGTGCTCAGGCCCTTCCTGGACAAATTCTTCGTGGTCTACCTTGACGACATCCTCATCTACTCCAAGTCCCCTGAGGAGCACGCGCAGCATGTGGAGGCTGTGCTCAGTGCCTTGGAGCGGCACCACCTCTACGCCAAGGCCTCCAAGTGCCAGTTCGGCATGGCTGAGCTGGACTTCCTTGGCCACACCATCAGCGGGGCAGGCATCAAGGTGGACGCAAGGAAGGTGAAGGCCATTCTTGATTGGCCTGACCCCTCAGGCGCACACCAACTCCGGTGCTTCCTGGGCCTCGCGGGCTTCTACCGGCGCTTTGTCAACAGGTTCTCCCACATAGCAGCGCCACTGACCAACATCACCGGCGCCAAGGCAACTTGGCGATGGAGCGAGGTGGAGGCCAAGGCCTTTGCTGAGCTCAAGCATGCTCTGACAACCACACCAGTCCTGGCCACACCTGACTTCGCCTACCCCTTCGAGCTCTACACAGACGCCTCCCAGTTTGCCATCGGGGCCACGCTGCTTCAGGACCAAGGCAATGGACTTCAGCCCATCGCCTACGAGTCTCGCAAGCTCAACTCCGCCGAGCGCAACTACCCCATACATGAGCTGGAGCTACTGGCGGTGATCCATGCTCTTCGCACATGGCGCTGCTACCTGGAAGGATCCAAGTTCCGCGTCAACTCAGACCACCTCAACCTCAAATACCTCACCACTCAGCGCAACCTGTCCCGGCGGCAAGCTCGCTGGCTGGAGACACTCCAGCAGTTTGACCTGGACATCCACTACAAGGCGGGCAGTGACAACCTCGCAGACCCCCTCTCCCGCCGCCCAGACCTCCATGCCATCACTGGCACCTTCCAACACAACCTTATGGAGCGCATCAAGTCGGCCTACGAAGGCGACACCTACCTGGAGGAGAGTGGAAGGCAAGTGCTTGAGGAGTTGAACGGCGTCTGGCGCAAGGAGGGTGCAGTCTACGTCCAGCTGGTGCTAACCTTCGCCAAGACATTCTCCGCGAGTACCACGACACCCCCTTCTCTGGACACCTGGGCATGGACAAGCTGCTTCGAGGAGTCTCCAAGGACTTCTGGTGGCCACACCAGCGCGATGATGTGGCTGACTATGTCAGGACCTGTGACTCCTGCCAACGCAACAAGCCCCTCAACCGCGCACCCGCCGGCCTACTTCAACCTCTGCCAACACCAGAGCACAACTGGGAGCAAATTCAACATCCTTGGCACCAACCTGAGGGTGTCCACCGCCTTCCACCCTCAGACTGATGGCCAGACGGAGCGTGCCAACCGCACCTTGGAGGAGATGCTGAGGGCACTTGCCTTCCACTCTCCTCCAGGTAGGTGTCGCCTTCGTAGGCCGACTTGATAAGCTCCATAAGGTTGTGTTGGAAGGTGCCAGTGATGGCATGGAGGTCTGGGCGGCGGGAGAGGGGGTCTGCGAGGTTGTCACTGCCCGCCTTGTAGTGGATGTCCAGGTCAAACTGCTGGAGTGTCTCCAGCCAGCGAGCTTGTCGCCGGGACAGGTTGCGCTGAGTGGTGAGGTATTTGAGGTTGAGGTGGTCTGAGTTGACGCGGAACTTGGATCCTTCCAGGTAGCAGCGCCATGTGCGAAGAGCATGGATCACCGCCAGTAGCTCCAGCTCATGTATGGGGTAGTTGCGCTCGGCGGAGTTGAGCTTGCGAGACTCGTAGGCGATGGGCTGAAGTCCATTGCCTTGGTCCTGAAGCAGCGTGGCCCCGATGGCAAACTGGGAGGCGTCTGTGTAGAGCTCGAAGGGGTAGGCGAAGTCAGGTGTGGCCAGGACTGGTGTGGTTGTCAGAGCATGCTTGAGCTCAGCAAAGGCCTTGGCCTCCACCTCGCTCCATCGCCAAGTTGCCTTGGCGCCGGTGATGTTGGTCAGTGGCGCTGCTATGTGGGAGAACCTGTTGACAAAGCGCCGGTAGAAGCCCGCGAGGCCCAGAAAGCACCGGAGTTGGTGTGCGTCTGAGGGGTCAGGCCAATCAAGAATGGCCTTCACCTTCCTTGCGTCCACCTTGATGCCTGCCCCGCTGATGGTGTGGCCAAGGAAGTCCAGCTCAGCCATGCCGAACTGGCACTTGGAGGCCTTGGCGTAGAGGTGGTGCCGCTCCAAGGCACTGAGCACAGCCTCCACATGCTGCGCGTGCTCCTCAGGGGACTTGGAGTAGATGAGGATGTCGTCAAGGTAGACCACGACGAATTTGTCCAGGAAGGGCCTGAGCACTTGATTCATGAGGGTCATGAACGTGCTTGGCGCATTGGTGAGCCCAAAGGGTAGCACCAGGAACTCAAAGTGACCATAGCGTGAGCGGAAGGCCGTCTTGTGCGTGTCGCCCTCAGCGATGCGGACTTGCCAGTAGCCACTGGCCAGGTCCAGCTTGGAGAACACCTTGGCGCCATTGAGTTGGTCCAGGAGGTCATCAATGCGTGGAATGGGGTAGCGGTTCTTCACAGTGATTTTGTTGAGCGCTCTGTAGTCGATGCACATCCGCAGGCCGCCGTCCTTCTTGTGCACGAAGAGGATGGGTGCTCCAAAGGGGGACTTGCTGGGCTTGATGAAGCCCTTCTCCAGCAAGTCGTCCAGCTGCTTGCGCAGCTCTCCAAGCTCCACAGGGGACATGCGGTAGATGCCCTGATATGGTTGGGCGCCGCCAGGTTCCAGGTCGATGTGGTGGTCAACGTCCCTCCTTGGTGGTAGTTTACTGGGAAGAGGCTGGAAGACGCCTTGGTGCCGGTTCAGCACCTCCTAGAGCTGGGCGTGTGAAGTCTGTGGTGCCGGGGTCACTGTGGTTGTCTCTGCGGTGGTTGTCTCTGCGGTGGTTGTCTCTGCGGTGCGCACCAGGGCAAGATAGCCGCTGGCGCCGTGTCTGAGTGCTCTGGAGGCTTGCAACGAGGAGATGACTGGGATGTCCTTAGAAGAAGTTGTCCTTGGTGCCTCACTGCTGGGGGCCACTATGATCTGTGTTGGGCGTTCAGGTCCTTGGATTCTTGGCCGAAAGGTGCGCTGTGCCCAGTCGATGTCAGGGTTGTTGCTCTGGAGCCATGGTTGTCCCAGGATGAGATCATGGGGGCCGAGGTCTGTGACGTGGAGGTGGCACGAGGTCTGGTAGCCACTGAGGGTGACGGTGTTGTCGCTAATCTGGGTGCATGGGCGCACGCTGCCGTCTGCAAGCGTGACACGCCCATGGGGGTCTTCCTTGGTCTTGGGTAGTCTGTGCTTGGCCATGTAGCGGTGGTTGATGAAGTCCATGGAGGCACCTGAGTCCACCAGGATGTTGGCAGGGTGTCCGGCGCAGGTGCCTTGAAGGATGAGCAGGTCTGGGTGGCATGGTGGTGTTGTCATGGTGGCGACTCCGATGTGGCTTTGGATGTGTGCCGGCGCAGCTCTGTGCCCAAAGCCTGTGTGACCAGGCTGGCCAGCTAGTTTTTTGGTTGCTCATGTGATGAGGATGATGTGGGGCGCGTGGTGTTGAAGTAGGTGCACTCCTCAGCAAGATGTCCAGGCTGGCGGCAGCGGAAGCACCTGCCCTCTCTGTACAGGCGCTCACGCTCTGCTGGTGAGAGCTTGGGTGGGCGGGTCAGAGCGCCAAGTTGCATGGGCTGTGGCCCCATGTAGGTAGGTGAAGGTGTCGGCCGGTTGACAGGGTAGGTGGGCCGCGTGAAGTACAGTGCTGAGTCAGCAGCTTGTGCCAAGCGGATGGCGTCGTTGACAGTGGTTGGGCGCTGGAGCTCCACGTGGAGGCGGATCTGGGGCTTCAGCCCCCTCACAAAGCGGTAGACGGCGTCCGCAGGGTGCATCTCTGGAACTTCCAGGAGCAGACCTGAGAACTGGTTGGCGTAGTCTGTGACAGAGGTGCGTTGCTTGAGGTTCTCCATGCGGTCCCTGGCCATGCGCTCAGCATCGATGGTCTGGAAGGCCTCAAGGAAGGAGGCCTTGAAGGCTGCCCAGGTGGTTGGTGGGCTTCCAGAAGCTTCCTGAGCACGCCACCAGGTTCTGGCAGCTCCGATGAGGAAGGACACTGCGTGGGGGATGGCGTGGGCGGTGTCCAGGATGCCCAGGATGGTGAGGTAGAGTGTCATCTGGTGCAGCCAGTTGGATGCTGCACCACTGCGGCGGTCTCCCTCATACTTCTCCAAGGCGTCTTCCAGCCTCTTCCCAGTAAACTACCACCAAGGAGGGACGTTGACCACCACATCGACCTGGAACCTGGCGGCGCCCAACCATATCAGGGCATCTACCGCATGTCCCCTGTGGAGCTTGGAGAGCTGCGCAAGCAGCTGGACGACTTGCTGGAGAAGGGCTTCATCAAGCCCAGCAAGTCCCCCTTTGGAGCACCCATCCTCTTCGTGCACAAGAAGGAAGGAGGCCTTGAAGGCTGCCCAGGTGGTTGGTGGGCTTCCAGAAGCTTCCTGAGCACGCCACCAGGTCCTGGCAGCTCCGATGAGGAAGGACACTGCGTGGGGGATGGCGTGGGCGGTGTCCAGGATGCCCAGGATGGTGAGGTAGAGTGTCATCTGGTGCAGCCAGTTGGATGCTGCACCACTGCGGCGGTCTCCCTCATACTTCTCTGGCTGAGGTGGCTTGGGTTGCTTGGGTGCTGAGTGGGCAGCCTGCTGTGTGCTGAGCTGCTGCAGGGCACCGGTGACTGTTGCCAGGGAAGCCTCGAGCTCCCCTATCTTGGCTTGCATGGCTGCTGGGTCCATGGGGAATGATCGAACAGAACCTCCGAAACCAAGTTGTGGCCTCGCTTACAACGTACGGTGGACGGTGGGCTCTGAGACGGTGTTCAAAGGTGTCAAGGAATGTTGGTGAAGTGCCAGAGTGCTATATATACTCTCATATTATTATAACATAAGGAAAGGAAAATCAAGGAAGGTTCTAGCAGGTGCAGTGGAAGCTTCTGATAGGGTCTGGTAGGGTCTAGAAGGCAGCAGTGTGCTGCACACAGCTACCTACTAGAACCTACCAGACCTGCCAGACACTTCTACTCACCTGCCAGAAGTGCCCACTGCACCTGCCAGATCCTTCCATGAGCTTACCTTTATAAATATTGATCATAATTGGTATATATAGCACTCTGTTCACCTTGCTAGGAGACCTCTCATACTTCACACACCTCACAACCTTGTACCTGGCCTCAGGGCCCAAGTCCATAGCAACCATGTAACCCCTGGGCCACAACTTGGTTTCGGAGGGTTCTGTTCGATCATTCCCCACGGACCCAGCAGCCATGCAAGCCAAGATCATGGAGCTCGAGGCTTCCCTGATCACAGCCACCAGTGCCCTACAGCAGCTCAGCACACAGCAGGCTGTCCACTCAGCACCCAAGCCACCCAAACCACCCAAGCCAGACAAGTTCCAAGGAGACCACCGCAGTGGTGCAGCATCCAACTGGCTGCACCAGATGACACTCTACCTCACCCTCTCGGGACTCCTGGGCACCGCACAGGCCGTGCCCCACGCCGTGTCCTTCCTCATAGGAGCTACAAGAACCTGGTGGCGCACCCAAGAAATTTCCGGAAGCCCACCAACCACCTGGACAACATCCAAGGGTGCCTTCCTTGAGGCCTTCCAGACCCTTGATGCTGAGCGCATCGCCAGAGACAACATGGAGAACCTCAGGCAACGCACCTCTGTCACAGACTACGCCAACCAGTTCTCAGGCCTACACCTGGAAGTTCCACACATGCACCCCGCGGACGCCATCTACCAGTTTGTGAAAGGCCTGAAGCCCCAGATTCGCCTCCACGTGGAGCAGAAGCGGCCATCCACCGTCAACGACGCCATGCGCCTGGCACAAGCCGCTGACTCAGCTCTCTACTACACACGACCCACCTACCACATCAACCGGCCAACCCCTTCACCTCCCTACCTGGGACCACAATCCATGCAGCTGGGTGCCCTGACCAGACGCCCACCCACAGAGCGACACCGCCTCCTCAGAGGCAAGCAGAGCTTCCGCTGCCACCAACTTGGGCACCGTGCTCGAGAGCGCACTCCGTCAGCCACCGTGCGTCCAACAACATCTTCAGCACAAGAGCAACCCAGAGACTAGCCGGCCAACCTGATCACACAGCTTTGGCACAGATCTGCGCCAGCAGAGCCACGCCAATATCGACAGCCCAGACCAAGACTACCCAAGTCCAAGAAGGGACATCCTTGCAGACTAGAGCGGACCGGCTCAGGCAGGGGTGACCCTTGGGCAGCAACTCCCAGACCACAACACCTCAAGGACTACAACAGCTTGTGCCACATCATGCATCCTAAGACACCGGAGACAACACCATCGCCGAGACCACACCATCACAGAGACAACACCATCGCAGAGACCATGCCATCGCAGAGACAACACCATCGCAGAGGCCATGCCATCGCAGAGACCACACCATCGCAGAGACCTTACCATCGCAGAGACCACCCGGGCACAGAGCACCTTGCGGACAAGAATCCAAGGACCTGGACACCCATCACAGATCACAGTGGACCAAATGAGACCCCAAGGACAACACCATCGCAGAGAGCATCACCTGGGTACAGCGCACCTTGCGGAAAAGATCCAAGGACCTGAGCAACCAATGCAGACCACATTGGACCACAGCAACGCAACGAACGCACTTGGCACATCCCAACGTGCGCCACACAACATGGAGCCCCCCCAAGGAGCTTCAGTATCAAAGGGGGGGAAGGATGTAGCACACAGCTACCTACTAGAACCTACCAGACCTGCCAGACACTTCTACTCACCTGCCAGAAGTTCCCACTGCACCTGCCAGAACCTTCCATGAGCTTACCTTTAAAAATATTAATGATAACATAGTATGTATAGCACTCTGTTCACCTTGCTAGCAGACCTCTCATACTTCACACACCTCACATCCTTGTAGCTGGCCTCAGGGCCCAAGTAGCAACCATGTAACCCCTGGGCCACATCTTATCTGCTTGACCTAGAACACTTTATGCTTGAACAGAGCTGAGGCACCGACGTACAGAGTAATCATGTAGTCCCTGAGCCATAGCTTGGTCCCCTGGGGCCACAACGTCTGCCTCCTATACAAGCCAGGCTTAGTCTGCGAGCTAGCTTAGCTGGAACTTTAACAGCTAGCATGCTGATCTGCTGCGACCGGGTGCAAACCACACCTGCAGGTCCATCGCGGAGGGGTCGTGATATCTTCTTGAGACTTAGCTGCAGCGGCAGATATAAGGAGAAACTTGGGTAGCATTGTGGGACCGAAAACTTGCAAAGTGGGCCGTGCACCTAGCTCTGGCATGTGACCGGGGGGTTCTTGTGCAAAAGCCCTGCCAAAAGCAGAGCTAGATGACACTTATCCACGGGTCGAAAGTCGCAGAGTTTCGGGAGCCCCCTCGGCTTCAGAAACTTGCGAACCTAGCGCCACCCGGAGTCTTTGGAGTGCACCCTGAACTGTGCCACAATCAAGAGGGCCTAGGCCAGGCCCTCTGGTTCAGCCTCTCTCGACGGCAGGTTTCGCAGCCTGCTCGCTGTCGCACGTGAACATGACACTCAACAGAAGAGCATTTCTCAGGTTTCCTTAGCCCTCACCTCCTGATGACTGCTGCAGGGCCATTCAGGTTTCATGGTGGTCTCTGGAACGGGCTGCAGCTTCCAGCATGCTCATGATGACAGTGCTTTGGCGGGGCATCACTTCCCTGGCAGCAGTTGCAGATACGCGGGAGGCAAGTCCTTGGCCAGAGTGTTTGGCAGTAGGCTGACGGTGTCGCAGCAAGTACATAAATTTTCTGAAACTACTGTACCATACAATAGTTAGCAGTCACCTCAGCCTACAGATGCCCGAGAGCTGTGTAGTAGTCAGATGAGAGCAGCTTAGTCACAGGCAGGCATCACCCACCTACGCTGAGGCCTGCTTGTGACGCAGCTGGCCCTGGTGCAGCGGCCTGCAGCACTGCAGGCTGAGGCTGTGCGGCACCAATGAACGCCTTCACTGGCAGCTAAGTCGCAGGGGGGCTGTCACTGATGTGCTTCGCAACCAGCACATGTCAGCCCGCTACTAGTCAGCATGCAGAGCTGATCGCTGTGCTCATTCTCGGCCGCTGGCCTGCTGCAACATCACATCATTGTTTCGTATGTAACCCTTCGCCTGTGCACAATGCGCACTTCATAGGCCATTGCATCCGTTGAGGCCAGGGGCCAGCCCCTTTTTTTCCCCTCCACATTTGCACACTGCTTGATCGGCTGATTCTTATTGCACATAGCAGCGGTCAGCAAGCGGCAACATGGGTGCTCTTCAGGATGCCTCTCTTACAAGGCTGACTGCCTGTGACTTACTTAGATGCAGCAGTTGACTTGAGCAAACGTGTACACCCTGCCTGCTCTCCTGCTTTGTATGGAAGCGTTACCCTATACATGCAATTTGATAGTCGGGATTTTGTCAGATCACACATGGTCTGCTGCTGTCTTTACTGCTGCTCAGCAGCATTCGTGCTCATCTGAAGGATATCAGTCCCTATGATTCTTTGAAGAAGCCTTGATCAGAAAGGCAGAGACAACTTGTCAAGGCTGATTATTCTGGCTGTGGCCCAGAGATTATATGATTGCTATGGACTTGGGCCCTGTGGCGAAGTGCAAGGTTGTCAGGACTTCATGAGGTCAAAATGTGTCACAATAAAGTGACAAGTGCTTTACAAACAGGTGATGACTGGATGGAAGGTTCTGTATAAGTGGATGAATGGATTGATCAAGCTCATGGATTGTTCTGGCAGGTGCAGTGTAAGATTCTGGCCGGTCTGGTAGCTTCTAGCAGGTAGCTGTGTGTGCTACACTGGCGCACCGGGATTTCCTGAAGTGCTGTCAAGTACGATGAACAGTGAGGAGGACAAGAAGCGATTTGAAAAGCTGGCTCAGACAACATAGACCATGCCATGCTCAGACAAATTGGCCTCAGGGACCCCAAAAGTCCTATAGGCATCTGCTTTGGTATTGTTGACTATGCATTGATACGGGGATTCGAGCAAGTACCGTCTCGACCTGCAGTCAGCACCACAAGTCTTTGTTGTGTTCATCAAGCGGCAACGCAGAGCAGTGATGCCATGCAGTTTGGGCATATGTGCTCAGGAGGTACATTGCACCCTGTAAACTGCGCAATGTATTGCAACCTGGCCTGACTTGCGTGGTGGTATTGCTTGATATCAATTGTTGCTATATACATTAGCTGGCTTTGCGGAGGACTGTGTGTGGACTGTACAGGTACAACAGACTCACCAGTTGCTGTCCATTCGAAGCCTTACATGAGCTCTGCCCATGATGAGGACAGTGGGCCTAGACTCGTCTTCTAGCTCTTGTTCTTGCAGGGCGATCTCCCTTGCAAGCAGCCAAATCTTTTTTACCGACGTGTTGCAGGCCCCTTGCACCTGGTGCAGCTGCAGTGGGGAAATGGCTTGTCAGTGGAGGCAGCAGTGAGAAGTGCTTGCAAACCATATACAGAAGGGCTGGGCAGACAGGGTCTAAAGCTGGCTGGCGCTAGACAATGCTATGAAGCATGTCTGCTGCAGCTGATTGCCAAGCAGAGTCGGCCAGACATTTACTGGCCGGCTGGCCAATAGACAGGGACAGCACAACAATTGGCGAGGCAAGAGCCCACCTGGTCTGAGTTGATTTGTGTGACGAGCTGCCCCAGCTGCTCGCAAAGGTCAGGTCCCATGCTGCAGAGAATGGACCTTGGTGTTGAGAGGCAGTCAGACCAGACATGCCAGTCCAGCCTGTGAGAGTGTCCCACACTGGTCAAGAACATTCTGCAATCTACCCTGCATGTTCAAGAAGCTTCTGGAACAGACTCTTCTGGAGCCTTTACATCAACTCATAGCAGCTTCCATGAACTAATATGCTTGACCGTTGACCAGTGTATATAAGGGCCTTGGGCCACACACACACTTAACTTCTGTAACACATTTGCTAGCCAGCCACCGCCAATCATACAACAGGTTATGGGCCCAGTCCTCGCCGGCTGCTAGCCACAGAAGCCGTCTCTGCCTTAAGGAGCCAACCACCAGAGGAGTGGGCACAGCAAAGGAAGGCAAGACTACACCTGGGACCAAGATGACCAATGTGGACATTGACAAGCTGGACACAGACAACTATGCTGTATGGAGCGTCAAGATGGAGGCCTTCCTCACCATCAAGGACCTCTGGGGCGCTGTGTCCGGGCAGGGTGAGCCCAAGGCTGGAGCAGACGAGAAGGCATTGGCTCAGCTGTCTCTCCACGTCAAGGACCACCACCTACATATGCTGTCCAAGGCAACGACAGCAGCAGAGGCTTGGCAGAAGCTGGAGGCAGTCTACCAAGCCAAGAGCACAGCAAGGCAGCTACACCTCAAGAGAGAGCTCAACAGCCTACGCAAGGAGCCCCATGAGCCTCTGGTCCAGTACGTGAACCGGGCCACAGACATGCGGGATCAGCTGCTGGCCGCTGGCCACACTGTGGAGGATCAGGAGCTCATCATGTGCATCCTGGCTGGGCTGCCCAGGGAGTTTGACACCGTCGTGGCTGTCCTGGAGATTACAGATAGCAAGCTGGAGCTGGGGGCCGTGCTGGCCAACCTGCTGCAAGCAGAGCAGCGACTGGGCGGCGGAGAAAGGGCTGACAACCGTGCCCTCTTCACCAACAAGGCCAGCAAGCCACAGCACAGAGCTGGCACTGGCAGCTCAGGCAATGCCAAGGAGTGCTGGTGCTGTGGCAAGCGGGGACACCTCAAGGCAGAGTGTCAGAAGAAGAAGCGGGACGAGCAGAGAGGGCACAGCTGGGCACGCTGGAGCTCCAGTGGCCCCAATCCCAGCATGGGAGACAGTGGCCACCGCAACGTGGCTGCCATGGGGGCCACAGTCGTCAACTGGGACATGGACTGGGTGCTGGACTCAGGAGCATCCAACCACATCACAGGCAACAAGGACCTGCTCAGCAACGTCAGGGCAGCAGACCGCAACATCACGGTCTGCTTTGCCAATGGCACCATTGGCGAGGCCCAGGCCATGGGCGATGCTCTCTTGGAGACAGACAGAGCAACCATTGTGCTGAAGGGTGTTCTCTACATCCCAACAGCAGCCGCCAACCTGTTCTCCATCACCACGGCAACTGGGCGGGGCACCAAGTTCAACTTTGGGCCCACATGCTGCTCCATCAGGCAGCATGGCAGAGACATTGGTGCCGCCAAGCGCGGGCCCAATGGCCTCTACTACATCCCAAGCCTGAGGGATGCAGCCACAGCACTGGCGGCCACCCCAAAGCCAGAGACAGCAGAGCTCTGGCATCGCCGCTTTGGGCACCTTGGCTACCACAACCTGGAGGCGCTGGTCCGTGAGGACATGGTGGATGGCATCAAGGTCCCTGAGAGGGACTTCAAGGCTGCAAAGGCAGTAGTCTGCGAGCCTTGCATCCTGGCCAAGCACCACAAGGCGCCATTCCCAGCTTCCAAGCGGGAGAGCACAGAACCTCTGGAGCTTCTACATATGGACCTATGCGGGCCCATGCCCGTACCTTCACTCGGTGGAAGCAAGTATGTGGCCACCTTCCTGGACGACTTCTCCAAGCTGTCCATCGTCCGGATCATCACCTACAAGTCAGAAACAACCACAACGGTCCGCGAAGTCCTTCACCTGCTGGAGAACCAGACCAAAAGGAGAGTGCAAGCCATCCGCACAGACAGCGGGCGCGAGTATGTCAACACAGAGCTCACCCAGTACCTCAAGTCCAGAGGCATACTCCACCAGACAACCGTTCCCTACACCCCAGAGCAGAATGGCGCGGCCGAAAGGCTCAACCGCACACTCATGGAGCGGGCCAGGGCCATGCTCAGTGACGCTGGGCTGCCCAAGGAGCTCTGGGCAGAAGCTGTCAACACAGCCAACTACATCAGGTGTCGCTCACCTGCTGCTAAGAAGCTAAGGACCCCGTGGGAGCTGTTCTTCGGTCAGAAGCCGGATGTCTCCCACATGCGAACCTTTGGAGCAACAGCCTACAGCCACCTACCTGAGGAGAAGAGGCAGAAGCTGGACAACCGCAGCATCCGTGGAGTCATGGTGGGCTACCCAGACAGCACCAAGGGCTACCGCATACTGCTGGACAACCAGACAGTCATCATCAGCCGAAGTGTCATCTTTGATGAGGGCACTGGAGTCACCAGCATCGGTAGCAAACATGCTCCACAGTGGGAGGCTGACGACTCTGAGTCAGACCCTGAGGAGCAAGCTCAAGAAGAGCAAGTGCTGGTGCATCAGGAGTTGCCAGAGGAGCCGCCAGACTCAGACCAACCACCAGCACCTCAGCCTCAGACCACTCTGCGCCGATCCACCAGAGCCACGCCCGCCATCTGAATGGTGGAAGCAGCCAACTGCTGCTGGAACCAATGCCAGCTTCAGCTCCAAGTGTGACACAGCAAACGCCACGTCAGCCACCCTCATGGAGCCAGACACCTACGAAGAAGCTATGGCCTCAGAGGAAGCGGAGCAGTGGCAGCAAGCCATGGACGAGGAGATTGCCTCTCTCATGGCAAACAAAACCTGGACGCTGGAGGAGCTACCACCTGGTCTTCAAGCCATCCCAGTCAAGTGGGTCTTCAAAGTGAAGACAGCAGCCAACGGCGGAGCAGAGCGCTACAAGGCACGGCTGGTGGCCAAGGGCTACAGAAAACGTGAAGGCATCGACTTCGATGAGGTCTTTGCACCAGTCAGCAAGTACGCCACGCTGAGGACACTGCTGGCAATTGTGGCGGCTGAGGACCTGGAGCTGCACCAGCTGGACATCAAAACAGCCTTCCTCAACGGCACCATTGAGGAGGACTTCTACCTGCAACAGCCACCTGGCTACAAGGAGGGACCCGGCAACTTGGCCTGCCACCTGCACCGCGCTCTGTACGGATTGCGCCAAGCTCCGCGGCAGTGGCATGCTCGCCTGAAGCAGGAGCTGGAGGCCATTGGCTTCACAGAGTCAGAAGCTGACCCTGGCCTCTTCAGCTACCACAGCAAAGAAGACACCATCCACCTGCTGGTCTACGTCGACGACATCCTCATTGCGGCTCAGAGCCTCTCCTCTGTGGAGTGGGCCAAGAGGAAGGTCATGACAGCCTTCGAGGCAAGGGACCTGGGGGAGGCACAGATCTACTTGGGCATGCTGATCGAGCGCGACCGCACCAGGCAGAGCCTCAAGCTCAGCCAGCAGCGCATGACAACCCAGCTGCTCTCCAAGTACCAGATGCAAGATGCCAAGCCCAAGTCAGTGCCGCTCACAGCCTCCACCAAGCTGACCAAGGACGAGGGGGAGCCTTTGGACAAGCACAAGTATGGCTTCAGCCAGCTCATTGGGAGCCTCATGTACCTGGCAGTGTGCACACGGCCAGACATTGCGCAAGCCGTGGGAGCCCTGGCCAGATACATGACAACACCAACCACCATCCACTGGGCAGCGGCCCTTGGAGTTCTGCGCTACCTCGCTGGTACCAGAGGCCAAGGCATCTGCTTTGGCAGAGGCAACAGCAGCAACCAGCTGCTGGGCTACTGTGACTCAGACTACGCTGGAGACCTTGACACCAGACGCTCAACCACCGGCTACGTCTTCATACTCAACGGAGGTGCCATCACCTGGTCAAGCCGGCGCCAGCAGACAGCTGCGGCATCCACAACAGAGGCAGAGTACATGGCAGTAGCAGCTGCTACCAAGGAGGCCCTCTGGCTTCGCAAGCTCATCGATGACCTACAGAGGACAGTCAGCACCATCACCATCCGTGCAGACAACCAAGGGGCTGTCAAGCTCCTCAAGAACCCCATCACATCCTTACGGTCCAAGCACATTGACGTCATCTACCACTTTGCAAGGGAGAGAGTGGCACGCAAGGAGGTGGCCTTCGAGTATGTGAAAACAGAGCACATGCTGGCAGACTCCCTGACCAAGCCTGTGGCTGAAGGCAAGCACACCTTCTGTCGCGACGGCTTGGGGCTACTTAACTGACAACACGGCCTCAAAGTCCTGGACACCCATCACAGCCTGCGTGGGAGTGTTGAGAGGCAGTCAGACCAGACATGCCAGTCCAGCCTGTGAGAGTGTCCCACACTGGTCAAGAACATTCTGCAATCTACCCTGCATGTTCAAGAAGCTTCTGGAACAGACTCTTCTGGAGCCTTCACATCAACTCATAGCAGCTTCCATGAACTAATATGCTTGACCGTTGACCAGTGTATATAAGGGCCTTGGGCCACACACACACTTAACTTCTGTAACACATTTGCTAGCCAGCCACCGCCAATCCTTCAACACTTGGCAAAGTGGACATGTGCTGGTTGCTCCTTGGAGTCATGCTGTAACGAGCCTCCAGTGTGCTGAATTTCAGACTCAGCCTGCCCAGTTCTGCCAGGAGGTGCCCATGAGGGTTTGCGCCCTCTGCCAGCATAGACTGGCGGGGGGAGGCCTGAGGCACATCTGCACAGCCACAAGCAGACTCTGTCAGGCAACATGTAGCAGTGTGCACCTGTCCAAAAACAAGCAGAACGCCAGGCAACACGTCATGATGTCACGCATTGCACAATTGCTAGACAGCAGAAAATAGAACTAGGATAACTTGAGCTGCCGGCAGCAGAGCAGCTGCTGAGCCCAGAAGCCAATTGCATGCCAACTTGATGCAGCTCATTTTGAAATTGTACTGGGAGAGAGAGGTTGCAACACAGCTCACCTGCAAGGCTTTGCTTGATATTGTCACTGATGGCAGCAGTATTCAAAGGTGCCTCTGTCTCAGTGCCTGCAATGTAACCGTCACCATCTCAGGTCGGCGCCCAGAAATGCTGTTTGCAGTTCCTGGACCTCATCAACATAAAAATGCATGCTACTGGCATCAGTTGCAGAAGTGCAGCTGCAAGAGAGGAGCAATTGCTGTCTCTCATGATATACTTGCAGACGGGGCGCTGCTAGAGCGAAGTTGCAGCTATGCAACAGTCTACCTGCTGCAACCAGAGTGCTCAAGGAAATCGGCCCTTGTGCCAGCACTGGCTCCAGATCCTCTGATGCGCCGATGCTCATCTTGAGAAACTGGTAGAGCAGAATCCCTGTGTGCTCCAGCATGCCCCGCACAAAGGCTGCATCCTGCTGAACATTTTGGTTGTAGCCGTAGCGAGCAATGACATGATACATACCAGACAGGGAGAGAGTACTCCACCAGGAAACGCTCATGTTCGAAGACCACTGGAAGCGTCACAAACCTGTTGGTCACTACTATGTTGACCTGCATCGGTCCTGACCTTGACATGTGTTTGTGGAACTGCTGTGAAAGCCATGCTCATGCAGGCTGTGCACAGCCAGGCATCCTTCTTGGGCAATCGCTGACAGCAAGCTCAGTATGGGAGACCAGGGGAGAAAGAAGCATCACGTGAGAGGAAGACCAGACATGGGAGCCAGGGGTCTGGGCACAGATATAGCCGTCATACAGCAGAGGGTTCAGGGTACAGTGCAATAACAAACCTTGTGTAACGTTGGTAACGTTGTCAGGTGCTGGACCAGCACAGGAGGGAGTCATCAATGGTCTCTGAGTAATACAGCCCAGTGCCAGGAATCTGGGGGACCTGCAGCCAGGTACAGTTCCAATGAAAGTTTGCAATGGCAGGGCTGTTCCTGCAGCAGATGCTGCTAATTATGGCGTAGTAAACCATTGACGTTGCCTTCCCTCACACCTGCAGGCTGACAAGGGTCAGGCAAGCTTGTGGTTTGCAAGCAGCACAGAGCGCTTCAGAAAGCGCAATCACTCCCACAGCATGAAGACTCAGGTCCACATTTGCGTGAAGCAAACACTGGGTGCAATGATCATTTCCAAAAGCATACACTTCTGATAGCGCAACAACCGCCAGACTTTTGCATCACAAAAATGAGCTTTGCAAAGCAATGGCTACAGTGTGGATAGCTGCTTAGTGCAGTGCACCCATGAAGAGGCGCCTCTTGCTGGCATCAAAGACCTTGAACCCGTCCAGCAGCCAAGATTGTGCATGGTGCATGACAGTGTGTCCTGAGCAAGGCATGCTGACCAACTGCTAGTTGGGAGCCACAAACAGGCGCTCCTGCTCCTCGTCACCGCCAACTTGAAAGTCATTCCTGCCCACAGGTGGCATGCTGTGGATCAGCTGGGGCAGCGTCTTGATGCTAGAGAAAAACTTGTGGCCAAAGTAATAGTCCTTCTGGCGACTGCCCCAAAACCAGAGCATTATGATGCTGGCATAGATGACAGCCAGCATGATGGAGAACCAACCGCCTGCATGAGCAAGAATGCAGTGTGAGGGTGGTGGTGCGGTGACCAAAAAACAATGTTGGGGTCATGATATGTGAGCTTTGTGACCAACATATCAGCTCTCGAAGCTATAACTATAACAAGCATGCAATGTATGATTGCACACTGGTCTCAAGGTTGGCTTGCATGATATCAGCAAAGTGCAATGACAGAACGGCAGGCATGCCTGTGGGAATCTTCACCAGAACAGAAGAGAAGTACACAGCCTCAATCATGAAAAACACAGTATAGAAGGTGAAAGCGATGGCTGCGGGGATGTTCCAGACTGTTAGCATGACCATAGTCACAAAGTTGGTGGTCAGCAGCATGTCCCAAACAACAGCCAATCCTGCAGCCAGAGTCTAGGCATGTTAAATCTAGATACAGGTGTTCTGGTCTGCCTATGCCATTTCAAATATGAACTATGGAGGGCGCCTTGCTGCCCAGCAGACCCCAGTCAGTGCCTCACACACAAGCAAATTTTCTTGAGTGCATGCCTCCCAGACATATGGATCCTGGCTGAGAGACAGGCAGAGCAAGCTCACAATAGGCTGATCCCATTTTGGCACTTGTCCTGAAAACTCCAACAACTATCAGGCAGAGAGTTATCAGTAGATAGTTGATGACTGGCACATAAACCTGCACAATGCAACAAACGACAGGAAGCAGGTGTATGGGGGATCAGTGAGGGTCCAAAGCTCGGCCCCAGGCTGCCAGCAAAGGCAGGCAGACCTGGCCAATCACGTGGTCTGATGTGTGATACACATGAAATTGCGGGAAGAAGCCCTGCATCATCAGCCTGAGCTGTCAGTGACTGTACAACATTGTGTAGTGTCAGCAGCTGCATTTCACCTGAGCTATGGCTTGAGACAATGCTGAACACAGCTGAGATAAGAGCCTGCAGCAGTGCAAAACAGAGATAAGCGTTGGAGTGACACAACCTTGCAATGCGTCACATGTCCCTTGAGCTGCCTGGGCATGCATGGTGTCTCTGAGGCATGCATGGTGTCTTTTCATGAAGAGAATCAATAGTGCTGACACTGTGATAACAGCAATCTCTGCAGGGAGATGATTGCCAGAGTCAGACCGGATTCAGACAGGTCAGTGACCAAACAAAGAGCAGGTGCCGTCTGAGGCGGTTGCAGGCAGTCTTCTGAAACTGGTCTCAAGCAGCCACAAACCTGACTTGCTATGATTGCTGCCATGATTGAGATTGCCCACATTGGCCAGTGCAAGGAGTGGGGGACAGAGCGGAAGTAAGCGAGGCTCCAGTCCTTAGGGTACCTGCCAGCATTACATCTCTGGTGCATAGCATGCGATTGCACGATTCTATGGTCTAGCTACAATGCCAGCAAGCAGACAATCAGCTGTGAGCGCTGTCCTCTCTGCTAGCAGGCACTAGCTTGCACACTGCATGCTGCAAAAGGGCAACATGCTGAGAGTGACTTGCTTCGTGAGGTACGCCGCCTGCCCCAGGTACGTCAGCATCAGGGAGGGCCACAACAAGCAGAATGTGCTGATCTGGATGGCATGACGGCTGAAGTGGCCGAGATCAGCAAATAGCGCCTCAGTCTGCAGGCAGTGCCACCAGTCAGCTATCCTCGATACTCCATGCAAGCCAGCTACCAGGACCGCAAGGTTCCCTTGAGGGCTGTGCTGCCCAGGCAGAGTGTCACTCACTCCTGTGATGCAAAGCACGACTCCAAGTGACTTCCATCCCTCGGATCCCCGCAGCAGCAAGTAGTCAAACCTGCACAGCATTTGAGAACTGTAGAAGTGCCAACATAAGGGAGGGTGGTGGTGAGCAAGAGTGGACACCAGCCCGGTCAGACTGTGCAGGAGTCAGAAAACTATTGAAAGCGGCACAGCCTGTTTACCAGTAATTTGGCCCAAATGCGCGGAGGACCGCGGGATTGTGCTTGATGATATTGTAGACCCCAATCTGCAGCATACAGTCCAGAGCACCTCATCAAGCAATACTGACTACAACTGCATGGCGCCAGTGTATGACCAGCAGACACCAAGCATTTGCACTACAAATCCAGCGACAATAGCAGTGCATATAGGCAGTTGCTCTGAGAACTCCTCACCGCTCCATTCGCAGAAAGCCAGATGAATATTATTGGACTGAACAGGGATGAACTTGGTCCCAAATCTGCACATGCTAACAGACTCAGCTAACTGCAGCGCTCTGTAGCCTGGAGCTGTGCTGTGTGCCTTCCGTCGATGGCTTGCTACAGCTGAAGACATTGACAAAAGGTCTGGCTCACCGCTGAATGTTGAAAAGTACAAGCGGGATGCCTATTGAGATGATGACAATCGTGTCTGCACCCACAGAGCAACTTTGAGACAGCTGACAGCAATCAGCCTCTCTGCTGATGATTGCTCCACATTTGCTGTGAATCAGCAAGGAATCAAGCACCAACTGAGCTGACAGTGTTGCTGAGCAACTTAGGCCCATTGAATCAGTCTTTCTCAGGATCAGTCAACATGCTTTACTTCCTGTGACGGAACGGAATGAGGTTTGAACGCCGTCAATGGCTGACACAATGCTGATTGCTGGGGTTAGGACTCCATCTCCCATGATGGCCCCCACGCCAAATACCACCAGAACCATGATCACCTGCATTGAATGGGCAGAGCCATGAGCAGACCATGCGCATGGGAAAGCTGCTGTCCACTGACCTCCAACGATAGCAGCAACTGTTATGCAGCTTTGCAATATCAGAGGAAACCAAACCCAGCCGGCCCATCGCCTTATGGAAGACGGAGGAGCTAGATCTGCAAAGCTGTTAGTGCCTGCAGCTATTTGACAAGGCAGACCTAGCAGATGTGTGCATCAACAGCACTGCCCCGTGCTCACCCTCTGGTAAGTGCCATTGCAAGCCAGCCTGGTACGCCATCCATGAGTGGCATGGCTGGCTGAACATAGCTTGTTGAGCTTCTCTGCCCCACCAACTGGCATTTTTCTGCAGCAAGCAGAGCCCATATGAGCTGTAGCTGCAGGCTCACATTGCAACGTTCTTCAGCTTTCAACCGCAGACTGGAATTCCTTCGAAGGTGATGCCCTCAACAACCCTATCCATGCTGAGTCGATATCACGGGCAGCAACATTGCGATGTGTTTGGGACCACTTCATCCAGCAGATGGGGCTGAGGCAGTCACTAGAACTGTCAAAGAAGGCCTAGCACGCCTTTGACGAGCCAATGCTGTGCATTCAGCATATGCCCACGCACCCGACCACATCAGGCTCCTCCTGTTTGACCTGATTGCAGACGCAAACATTGCCTGCTCTCTTCAGCTGGGGATACAGTGCAACAACGCCTCCCTGCATGGAGGCAGGCATGTCTCAAATGCAGGCACAGGCCATCAATGCTTGCTGCAACGGTGATGAATCTGGTCGGCAATGCCTTATTTGGTGCTGGGTGCTGGTCAACCACAGTTGCAGGTTTTAGACCTTGCTAAGCACCAGCACCGCACTCCAGTGAGCCTCAGGCAGTTGAAGAAGCCTGCAGCAAGACACACTGAAGCACGACAGGGTGGGCATCAACCTCCCACCCTTGACCAGGCTGAAAGCGCTCACCAATGGCTTGGCCATCAAAGGTGTAGACGGGCTACAAAGCAACGTAGATGACGCTCCACATGCTTACATCAATGTCACTGCCAGTTCAGCTTAGACAACAGCATGCCTCCCACCTGCCATTGTCGTCAGCTCTGATTACAATCAAAGCATATTTAGTGATCAGGATGGCACTGAGGGTCCAGATGATGAGGGATACAGCACCCACGACATCTGCCTCTGTAGGGGCTTCATGAAAGATGGTGGGAAAGACATACAACGGGATATCTCTGCGCATAACCACTGGGTAAAATGACAGCTGCTCGTAAGAGCAAACCTGCGTATATGGCAAGCAGCCCCTGGCATGTCAAGAACTGCCTTGCAGTTGGCTATGTTTCTACAGACAAACCAAGTGCACAGCCACAGGCACCAGTGTTTCACACTACAGCTGCTGTTGATTGCGCTGTCATGGCTTTTGCAGTGGTTCACATGTGCAACGTCACTGAACTTGACTCACCCAATTCGACATAAACCACACCCAATATTCCAAAAGAGAATAGCAGCAAGCTCCACCCTCTCAGCTTCTGCAGCCAACAGGACAAAGAGATGTGCAGCTTGCCATGTACAGCAATGAGCATCTACAGCTGACCTGCTGCAGCTTCTGTCCTCATCTGTTTGTTACAGTCTGCACACCTTGGGATCTAGCAACGCCTTCTGAGCCTCCAAGTCCGTGTCTCCCTCCCACTTGCTGGCGGCAAGATCAGGGAGCGAAGTATTTGGCGCTGTTTTCCTGCCAGCAGCTCCCCTGCATTTTCATATGGAGGTATGTGTGCACAACCTGGGGCCTGTGTGTCACATTGGCTGATCTGAATCAGCAGCCACGTGGTGTGCACTCAGGCAGAGCAAAGCCTCAAGCTTGCCTGGAAGTTAGTTTGCTCAGCTTCTGTTTCAGCCCTGATGCTGGAGGCCCAGAGGCAGTACTTCCGTTGGATGGCATTGCTGTAGAAGACCACCTGTGCTTTTGAGTGGGGTCCTGACTTTCAAAGGAGGTGGCAGAAGACAGAAGTGTGCCCCTGAGGTGCGGCTCTAAAGACCTTTCAACAGCTGTGTCTACTGGTCGCGTCTCGTGACCATGAGGGCCGCTGACACCATTGAGATTTTGTGAGATCTTCAAGGCTGGATTGCGGCAAGTGGGTCAACGCCTGCTGCCGCTACAGATTTGTTCAGATGGAACCTCAGACCTCAAGTCTGTGAGCAGGCAGCTGCTGGAGGCCTTCTTGCCGTGCTGTCCTGGGCATATGTTGAACGGCGATTTAGAGCCCTGCACATGTGTGGAAGCAGCCCTCGAAAGGGGCCAGCTGGACTATCTGCCATTGCAAATGAGCAAGGATTAAAAAGGACTGAGCTGACTTGCTGGGGAGCAGCCGCAAGGGGGCCACTTGGAGGTTCTCCAGTATGCCAGGGAGCATGACTGCCCATAGAGTGAAAACACAAGTGCAGCTGCAGCCAAGGAGGGCCATCAAGAGGACTTTACTGTGGCATGGGAACAACAAGTGGCTGTGCGGCAAGCACATGAACGTGCAGGCCTTGCACAGAGGCAGCTGCACCTAGGTGAGAGGCCTTTCAGCAGTGGACCCACACTCGCTATGTGGCTCCTCACTTCTGTGATGAGTGACATTGGAGCAGTCGAACCTGAACATTTTGCAGCACCTGTCAGGCGTGGCTGATCCATGAGTGACATTTGGTGTGACATGAGCAGCACTGTGGAAGGCAAACTAGGCTGCTCAGTAGGGCCCATTCCCAATCTGTTGGAACATACACATGCAAATTCATGAGGGCACTCGATTTGGACCTTCACCTCATGAATTGCCAGAGTGTTAAATTAGACGCTTCCTGGGCTGACACTGGAGCCTGTTGCTCTGGAATGGAAGCCAGGAGAAAGGCTTAACTGCAGAATGATGTCCATTACAAGCACAGCTGCTCGCTGCTGCCTGACATGCAATAGCAGGGCTGTAGCTTGAAGTGATCCTCCTGCTATTCACATGAGGATGCATCTCCCAATGGAGATCGAAAATGCTGCAGCATGCACAGGAGTCAGTGGCACTGAAAGGACTGCTGGGGTGCTTGTGTGTGCTGGAAGACAGGTGAGGGAGGCCATCCAGCCATCCTGCAAACTGCACCGCAATGGGTGCTCCTCTGAGGCGAGGACTGCTAATATACTAAGTTGTGTTGCCACCCACAGACCTGTCAGCATATGGCTCTGGGCAAGTCAGCAGCAACGTTGACGTCCCACGGTGGAGAGCATACTCACTGGTAGCCACACCGAATGCCTGGTACTGTGCCTTACTACTGCATTCTGCTAGAGACAGCACAGCCCACCAAGCCTGAAGACGCTACAGAGAGATGCCTGGTAACATGACATTACAAGCCGACCTGGTCCTCATGCATGCCATGCTGCCTGATGCGCCTCAACTA
Source organism: Asterochloris sp. CNOR1 (assembly GCA_963969365.1). Lineage (NCBI taxonomy): Eukaryota > Viridiplantae > Chlorophyta > Trebouxiophyceae > Trebouxiales > Trebouxiaceae > Asterochloris > Asterochloris sp. CNOR1. The sequence continues at coordinate 1,443,149 of OZ017763.1, read as the reverse complement.
CTGCAGCCCATCCTGCAGTATGGTCAGCGTCTTGTCTGCCTGCAGCAGCTGCTTAAGACTGGAGTGACAAGAACTCAACACGCAAGCATGTATGCACCATAGACTTGATAGTTGTTCCCTGACATCAGCTCATTGCAGATTTCAGATCTGGTCTGTATGGACATTTCAGGTGCCTGTGACAGCTTTCACGCCTCAGCTACAGTGTTGGGTTGGTACTGAAGAATCTGCTCACCAACCCAGCCATTGCATGCACTCATGGCTGGCAGCAAGCAGATGAGGCTACCCAGCCAAGCCTGTGAGCTGGCTGCCCTACGTGGAAAGTACACACAGCGCTTGGCGTCTGAGCAGAGCGATGTGCCAGTTCCTGAGTCAAACACTATGGTGGGGAGCTGCTGCAGAGGGCATCAGAGGGACAGGCCAGCTGCAGTCTTGGTGGCTGAGCGACTTCCTGTTTCTCTGAAATCAACAGCGGGCTTGATGAGTTCAAGGTTTATCCTGTCCTTGTACTGCAGACAGCAGGGTGCACTGTCAGCGTAAAAAGGTGATCTCAGCCTGCGCTTGGCTGGCAGCACCTCACACAATATTGCTGCCAATCCTGGCCGCTCTGATGGAAGGTGCAGGTTGCCAGCAGTATAAAATACCATCTATTTGCTGGAGGCGCCAGCCGCACAATTCCAGATGCTAGCGTACCAGCCACGCACGCACGCCTTTCTCACCTTGACAGCAAATGTCAGCAGGGACTCAATGATGTTGTCTCCCAGCAGGTGGGGTTGGAGTCCCAGTGCTTTCAATTTTGTGTGCTGCACATTGTAATAATGCTCCTCAGCCTCCACACGGGGATTGGGTACAGAATTCACCTGCACCAAGCGAAGAATCACCAAGCGAAGAAGCTAGTGGCCTGAGCTCTAAAATAAATCCCAGATGTGCAGGTCTCTGCGATGTTCAAGTTGGTCGGGCACTAAGTCGACCTATACCAAGCATATCAGATTTCAGATATGCAAGCAGGTTTTGACCTGCAGGGGGCCATCATGCTTCAGGTGCTGCAGCTGTGTTGGCCATGTCACCCATTATCCAATTTACTTGCGTGGCTCCTAGTCCAGAGGCAGCCTCATCCCCCAAACCACATTCTGTGTTTGGCTACAGGGCCCACCTGAATGTCCAAGCCCATTTTGCCACCCTCTCGCTGCACAATCTGGGCAATGTCGTTCACGCTGAACTGCTCTGTGATCTGATTGTACACACGCATCTCGCCGCAGGCTGCAGGGTTGTCAACGGCCAGCTGGATGCAGCGCACCTGCACGCAGAGGGTTATGCTAGACACTCAGCGTTGAGCAACAGCACGGCCAAATGGGCTGAACATGCAAAGCACATGCTGTGGATGTTTGTCACCATGCAGTAGCGCGTGCAGCACAGGCAGCCCATGCCTGCTGCAGTGCAGCAGATGCAAGTGGGGACAGCAAGGAGGTGTGCGCTGCAGGGTCTGTCGGTGCTACAGATGAGCAGCAAAATGCCACAGCAGACCATGTTCTTGATGCCCAGAAGTCTGCTGATCTGGGTGGCTTCCCTTGCCATGCATTTAGTGCCAACGCCACGAAGTCTGTTCAGGGCATAAAGTGGAACCACATTTGCTGATCCTTCTCACTAGCCATGCTCACTGTGTCCCTGATGTCCAGGAAGCCCCTGGTCTGCCCCCCCTTGCCGTACACTGTGAGGGGGTGCCCCACTGCTGCTTGCACAACAAATCTGTTGAGGGCTGTGCCAAAGATGCCGTCATAGTCATATCTGTTGATCAGCTGGGGGTCTGCTGTGGTCTCTTCAGTGGTGACACCGTACACAATGCCCTGCACAGCAGCAGGCAGGCCTGAGCGGACCATATCACAGTCTGCACTTGTTACAACATACTCTTTGCTTCACCAATTGGTCAGCAAGAGCTGCTGTGCTGCCACTGCATTGCCTTGCGCGGCCGCAACCAAGACAGGGTAAAGTAAGGGCATGCTTTCTCAATGGCAGATGTTTGTGTAAAGCAAGTCCCGCAGCGTGGTTGCCGAAATTTCTGAGTAGGAGAGGCATCGAGACGTGATGTGGTGTGGGCTACACCTCTGCCTTGGGACAAGACGTGGACTGCTGCTGTCAGCACACCTGGTTCAGGTCTGTGACGGCCAGCTTCCAGGTCTTAGTCGCAAAGTGGAGGTTGTGGGAGTCATGGACCTGCAGTGCAGAGGTCCTTCTTGTTATGAAAGAGGTAGTCTGCATGCTGATGACAGCACTAGAGCGCGTCTCTGAACAATAGCAGCACCAGCAGAGGTGGGCAATAGCCGGGTGGAGTGTGGGACAGTGTGGCTGTATGCACATTGGCCTGCCAAATAGGCCACAGCAAGGTTTTAGGCACCTGGTGCTTGCAGCTTACACCCAACCAGACACACCCCAGCCCACCTTGCAGAGGTGGTTGAAGGTGGGCCCATGCTTTGGGCATGGGAGGCCCTCTGCAGGTGCAGTCGTGCGCGTGCTCATTAGAGACTCGAGCCCACCTTGGAGAGATGGTAGAAGCTGGAGGCCTGCTTGGGGAAGGGCAAGGTGTCGGTGCGCCCCTTGTGGTTGATGGTGATGAAGCCCTCCTCTATGTCAATGTTGGGGGTCCCATACTCGCCCATGGTGCCCAGCTTGACCAGGTGGCACTCAGGGGCCAGCTCCTGCAGTGCGTTTCAAGCAGCTCAAGGGTACAGCCAATTGAGCGATTGCAGGTAAGTAGCTGTTTCAGAAGCCCGGCGCTTGGGGCCCAGCTCCTGCAGAGGAAATTGAGTTCAAGGAAAGTGCACACGTGACATCAAGGATCAAGAATCCAACGAAGCATCAGGAAGCATGCAGCAGGAAGACAGCAAAACATTCTGCGGGCAGCAAGCCACTGCTTGACAGCTGCTTGACTACTGCAGGGCAACAAGCCACACGCCTTGCAGTGCTCAAAGTATGGATGCTGAAAAGGGAGCCATGGGGCCATACTTGCTGACAGTGCTCAGCTTGACCTGACTGTGCTGAGGGGGCCAGCTCGTGCGGGATACAGTCACATGCATGAGTGGTACAGCATGGAGCACTGCCTGCATTAATTCCCTTGAGGGCTCATAGACCACGAGCTTGAGCAGGCAGCAACTGAAGGCTGTTTGTAGTGCAGCCTGGGGCAAGTGGGTCTTGCAGGGCGGCCCCAGCTCCATGTGCTGGGGTGCTGTGGGGCTATCAGGAGGGCATGCAGATTGTGATCCCAGCCCAGCCTGGACTGCTGCTCTCACCTTGATGGCAAACATGATGTTGATGGTGCCTATCACATTGTTGTGCTGGGTGTATACAGCGCGAGCCCGGTCAATCATGGAGTACGGAGCGCTGCGCTGCTCCCCAAAATGCACCACTGTGTCCGGCTTGAAGCCCACAAAGACGTCGCTCAGGAACTCCCAATCGCAGATGTCGCCAATCTGCAGGTCCATGTGGCGCCCAGACACCTCACCCCATCTGCAGTGCAGGCATGAGCAAGGCATCAGGAAGCTATGCTGAGCACTTGACCATGCCATTACTCTTGTCCTGCAGGCCTGTCATGCAACGTTGTCTGCATCTGACAGCTATGCTGATGCAGGGTGATGCCTTGGGGTGACGCTCTCCACCAGCAGCTTCCGGGGATGCAGCGTCAGATCGTACGCCAGCCCGGATGGTGGTTGCTGCAGGTGAAGACCCCAGCGAAGGACCGCCGGGCCCCTGCTTGAGGGACTCAGAACAGTCAGAGCATTGCGACAAGGACCTGCCAGCCTGTCTTACTGCTTGCAGGGCAGATGGTGGTGCAGACTTGCACAGCATGGGCTCCAGACAATCACCAGCAGAGCTGGCCACCGCTGAATACCCTTCGCACAGATGCTGTCTAGCTTGTTGACGCACTGGCAAAAGGGTGTTGCTTGAGGACAGGGTGTCAAAGCTGGCTTGTAGTTGGCAAAACTGGCAGCTGCGCATGCAGTCACCAAGCTGTGCCTCGACTCCAAAAGCAGCTGTGCCCGTAGAGGACAAAGTATGAGGCTCAGCTTGTGACATACTGGTGGGTGCTGGTGACGGCTTGAGCCAGCCTGGAGGCTGAAGGAAGCTTGGCCTCAGCAATGTGCTGGCAAGAATGCAAACATGGCTTCCACACACATTCACATGACTCGGCTTACTTCTTGACTCGCTGGTGGATGGTGGTGATGGGAGTCAGGGTGTCCAGCCCCAGCTGCAGGTCATACTGTCGCCGCACCAGGTTGTCGACAATGCAGACCTCGTAACCACGGGCTGAGAGGTGCAGCGCAGTGGCCCAGCCACAGTAGCCATCACCGCCTGCAGTACACAGCAACATGCTGCTAATAAATTAGGTGCAGATGTGATGGTTGGTTCTCACCATGAAGTATGCAGCTCAGAGTGTTTCTAGGTGCATCAGTTGAGAGGTGGAGAGCTGTGACCTCATTGCAGTAGCCGACACCATCTGCAATGCAGAGTCCACAGCTGCTTGCCATAAGTGCAGCACCAAGGTCCCCTATTGCCTCTCGCACTCTATGGTGATGCTTCCACCTCTGTGGCGCAGATCGTGCATAGTTAGGTGGAGAATTGGGTAGCTAAAGTGCTGAATCACACAGCTGGCCGTACATGTTGGTGTGTGGCCAGTGTATCCTGTCTCCACTGAATTGTTCTGTCTTGCTGCAGTGCCGCATCTTGGCATGTGCCTGAATGTGTGCACACGCTGCCTGATGGGCAGCCTGACGTTGCACCACCTGCTCTGGGCCCTGGAAGTTGAGTCGATCCCCTCACTCATGTGAAATTGCACAGCATCAGCTGCGCAGGCAAGTGCTTGCCTATGACCATCACGCGTCGCTGGCTGCCTCCTGAAGCGCCGTTTTGCTGGGTGCCAGCTGTAGGCACATCCTGGCCCTTGCTCAGAGTAGTGGCAGCATGTACAGCGATGGCTGTGTGCCTGGCCCTCTTGTGTGGGCAGGCAAGCGTTTGCAGATGAGACTCCCGCATTCTTCTGCCTACACCACATCAGGATCAGCCTGCACACTTTCACCAGAGGCAGTGCAGAAGCGGCATGCACCAGATTGTGGGAGATGCTGACCTGCAATAGCATGAGCTGCATGGGCTGGAGTGAATGCAAAACCCCGCTCCTGCATAACGCCGCCCCTGATCTGGGCCATCGCCATGATGTGCAAGCGAGATGCTGCAAGAAGGCTAAGTAGCTTGTGTTAGGTTACCCCAGACATCTGACACTGCAATGCGTTGTGACTCTTGCTGACTGCCGCTCAGGAGCAGGGGCCTGATGCTTGCCAGCAGGTTGCCCAGGCTGGTTGGTCTTTTGGTCAACCAGTCAGCAGGCAATGCATACGCCAGCCAATTCTCATCAGCAGCACATCAGCTGCAGACCAGCAATCGACGGTGGAGCAAAACCAAGCTGCTCCTAGCGGGAGCACCAGTGGCTGTTGCAGCCTGGATCATAGCATCAGAGGACTCACAGCGCTCATTTCATATTGCTTATCAGATCCCTGTGCGGGTCATTCGGGACGCCGTCACCATCACCTCCATCGCTGCGGGTGCATAGCCGCTCTGATGCTTGACCAGCCTTGCAGTGTGCCGCTGAGCTGTCTTGCCCTTTGCACCCTGGAGATGCTTCGCTTGGTGCCTGCTGAGGTGTCCTGCTGGTGGCCTGCAGACTACAAGTTCAGCCTCCAAGGCAAAGAAGGGGAGGAGAGGCAGAATGCCATGAATGCCTGCCACAGCAGGGGCGCATGGCAGCTACAGAAGCTTTGCTTTGCCAATGGAGGTGAGGAGGCAGTGCTGCAGAGCTGAGGTGCACTGCCTGTTCTGGGAGAATGACCAAGAGGTGTACTGCTGCAGGCATCTACATCAAATTGGGACAGCACGTTGCACAGCTGGTGAGCTGGAGTTGCAGCTGTCTTGTCACAGGGGCTGCATGCTGTCTGCAGCTGCATCTGAGCACATCTGTGCATCGTTGCTGTGTGCAAGCCTGTGCAGAGCCTGCAGAGCAGTGCCCTGACCCTTTGTAATGACCCTCCCTCGGCATGGTCACGCAGGACCACCTGTTGCCCCCAGAGTATGTGCACACCATGCGGGACCACATGCTGGACAAGTGCCCAGTATCCAGCCCTGCTGAAGTGGCCAAGACCCTGCGAGAAGACCTGGGGGCAGGGCCTGAGGAGCTGTTTCGCTCCTTTGAAGATACGCCGATTGCCAGTGCCTCTCTGGCTCAGGTATCGGAGTGCTATGCTGGTCATTTGACTGCTGCCCTGCCTCGACTTGGGCAGCGCTTCACTTGCATGCCTCAGCTTGCAGCAGGTGCCATATCTCAAATAACATACCCTGTGTGCATGCATGCCGCTGTGGCAGTTAGCTGCGGCCTGCCTCGGCAGGTATCATCCTATCTGCTGCTTGTTGACAACTGTACGCGCTCTGGCTGCACCATAGGTGCACAGGGCAGTCAGCCATGACGGGCAGCAGCTGGCAGTCAAGGTGCAGCACACAGGCCTGCGAGACACCTGCCAAGCAGACACGCTGGTGGTAGAGGTGTTTGTGCGGGCGCTGCGGTGGGCCTTCCCTGACTTCAACTACCAGTGGCTGATAGACGAAGTCAAAGAGAGCCTACCCCAGGTGAGTGCTGGAGGGTCTTGTCTAGCTGGGGTGCGGTGCACGCGAGGCCTGGGTGTGGGGCCCAGCGCTGTGGAGAAGTGCTGGAAACTTGGCACTGGTGTTGTGCTAGTGTTGGTCAGGGGAACCCTGCCCAAGCACAGGCACTCATGTAGCAGTGGACCAGTGCAAGCTGCCCACCTCAGACAACCGTGTCAGCAGCAGGACATGTCATTTTTCTTACAAGTGGCAGCCCTTCGGAAGCATGTGCTTGGACCGGCCTTTGAGCGCGATCGCTGGCAGATTGCACCTGAGCGTGCCACCAAAGTACTGAGGTCGTCACCTTCATCTGGGGATGACGTACTGAATCCTGAATGTTGAGCCAGGCCTGCGCTCTGCTCAGCCCTGAAGGCTGCGGGCTGCTGACTACTGCTGCTCTCCATGCAGGAGCTGGACTTTGAGCTGGAGGCTGCCAACTTGCTGCGGTGCCAGGCGCACCTGCTGCACCCGCGCAGCAAGGTGCGGGGGCAGGTGGTGGTGCCCCGCCTCCAGCAGGGTATGTTGTCCAAGCGCGTGCTGGCCATGGAGTTCGTCGAGGGGATCAAGGTCACTGACAGGTGGGTCAATGGGGACCCAGTGCTGATGCATGCAGCCCCAGCAGCAACTGGGTCAAGGTCAAGGTCGGGCTGGCGGGGGTCCTTGCACTGCTGAGCTGGCAAGATGGGCAAAGTCGTCCACTTGGCCCAAAGGGCAATTGCTGTGGCCATAGACTTGGTTGAGGGGGTCAAGGCCGCGAACAGGTGAGTCACAGCTCTGATGACTTGCCAAGGGAGCCAGTGTGCTGCAGTACTTAGCCTGCCCATATGAGCTGGGCTCCCTGCCTGTACATGGGTGCAGAGCACTGTGGCAGTTCTGAGTGAAGGGGGGTTTGTCCAGCAGGTAGTACCATGGACTCCTGGCATGCTCGCAACATGTGCCATCAGTTCTTTCACCTTTCCTAGATGTGTGTGGGAGCTGCGTCAAGGTCATGACAAAGGCCAGAGTCGCCCACTGTCGTGGCACACTGTGCTAGGTGTCAGGCTTAGACAGGGCCACCAGCGGTGGTCAAGACCAGAACCTTTGCATTCTTCTGGCCAGACCCCTGACTACACAGCGCTGCAGCACTGCTAGCTGTGGGCCACAGTGGGGTTTTCCTGAAGCAGGCAGGACAGCAGGTGGGCCTCAGGCCACCCTGTGCAGCATGTCTGCATGCTGTCAGCCTTTGACAGCTGAGCCCTTGCCGTCCTGCTCCCAGGCAGAAGCTGCAGATAATGGACATGCCCCTCCTGCACCTTGCCGCCAGGTCTGGTGCTTCTCTCCAAGTCAGGCAGCCAATTTCACAAATGCTGCCCCTGCAGCAGCATCTGCACACGGTATACCTGCAACCTGTGCTGGTGTGCAGCCAGTCAGCACTCACCTGCAGTCAGCTCTGATCCTTGCCTGCGCTGCCCTGCAACAGGACCTGCCCCGCGGAAGATGGGCCTGCCTGGCAGTGAGCTGCACCAGATGGTGTGGCACCTCCCCTACACTGTCTGACTGACCATCATGTACCATGCTGGCCTGCAGGCAGAGGATGTAGGAGGTGGGGCCCCCAGCAGTTTGTACTGAGACAGCCTCCTTGCTGTCAGACCAGGCAGGCATGCACTGTGCAGCAGCAACCAACCACATCAAAGCAATGCTGCCTGCACCACCCCGCAGGCAGAGGCTGCAGGAGGCGGGCCTGCGCCCCCAGGCCATTGCGCAGCTGGTCAGTCAGACCTTCAACGAAATGATCTTTTTGCACGGCTACGTGCACTGCGACCCCCACGCCGCCAACCTGTTTGTGCGCGTGCACAAGGGGCGCCCCCAGCTCATTCTATTGGACCATGGGCTGTACCGATCCATCACTGACCAGTTCAGGCATGACTATGCCTGCCTGTGGCAGGTGGGCCTGCCTGTGCTTGCGTGGTTGCACCAGCTGCTTGTGCAAGCATACGACCTCATGTGTGCATATGGGGTCGCCTAGAGCGGTTTCTAACCATCATGCGTGCATGCACATGGGTGGGCCTCAGCGTGCTGCAATGATCCATCATTCACCATACCAGGTGTGACTATGCCCGCCTGTGGCAGGTCGTCCAACCTGTACTGGCATGGCTTGGCTAATTGTCTTCAGATGCTCAGATAGGGGCCGCGGTGACCTTTAGTGCTTGTGAGCAGCACTGTGCGGTGAGGTCAGTGCAGGTAATTTATCAACATGTGTCAGGTGCGTCCCCTGCCAGGCTGCGGAACTTGTGCAGACGTGGAGGCTGCCAGTGGCAGGCGCCAGCCTGCATGAGGTACCTGGGGCACTCCCCATTGGATCTCCGGGGCGCACGTGCTTGCCTGCAGGTGCCTGCGCTGGCTATCTGCCTCTGTGAGGCATTGAGCAGGCCCTTCAGCTGCAGGCCCTCATCTTCAGCGATGTGGAGGGCATCAAGAAGTACAGCGCAGCCATGAACGCCGGTGACATGTACCCCCTCTTTGCTGGCATGCTCACACAGAGACCTTGGGACCAGGTGCGTTTTGCTGCTGTATTGTGGCACAATGCACCCGTGCTGCTCCTGCTGCTCAATGTAGCCAAATTGTCAGGGTGCTGCTTTAGTGGACTACCTGTCAGTGCTGCACCAGCTACAATGTGAGGCTATCTGCAGGTGACCAGAAGAAGCTGGGACCACTTGAACTTGAAACGTGATGATGCTGAACGGGAGGTGAGCTATTCAGGCCTGGCTTGTGGAAGTCGGCCAGGGCAAGTGCAGGGCGCCTGCTTGGCAGCTACGCTCAATTATGCACCCTGAGCTGTCTGCCAGGGGCACAGCGGGCCTGGAACACAGCAGACGGCTCCTCAGGACCCTGTCTGCTCAAATTGCACCACAACAGGCATCCAAGCTGGGGCTGCAGATGATTATGTCCACCAGCCAGCAGTTTGCCAAGGAGATCAGCGCCCTGCTGCAACGGGTGCCGAGAGCCCTGCTGCTCCTGCTGAAGACCAATGACTGCTTGCGGGCCATCGATGTTGCACTAGGACAGGTGAGGCACTGTCAATGGCAGGCTTGTGTTGTCCAGCACCCACCAGTCAGATGGCCCGTTGTGGCTAGACGACCATTCCTGCAGCTGCACACCACGCTTCAGAAGTTACTGCACAGAGCCACTGGACAGGACACTGATGTTTGCCTGTGCTGCAGCCTGTGAACACCTTTGTCATCACAGCGCGGGAGTGCACAAGGGCCCTGGCTGACATGAAGCGTAAAGAGGGGAAAGGACTGAGGTCCCAACTGTCTGCGTCATGGATGGAGTGGCATGTCGAGTGGCGTGTGACCCTCCTGAAAGCTGCGACGTGGCTTGCCTATCTGAAAGCCTACTGGTCTGGTCCATCACAACAACAGAGGGCACTTGCTTGACTGTGACTCACACCAATCGAATGACTGTCTGATATATATGTTTTCAGCACGATGCATTAGACCTGGGCTTCATGCAGACTTTGACTCTTCATTTTGTCCTGAGCTGCACGCAGGATGTCTTGCGCTTCACCTGCAGCCCCAAAAATGAAATTATAGCCAACGCTTGCATACTGCAAATACACAGCCTGAAACTGCACAGACAGATGCAGAGAGGCCAGTGCAGTGTGCCCAGGGCGTCAAGCACCCTTTGCTGATTGTTCACAGGCTGCACGCCTGGCTGCAGCTCACGGGCTGCGTGTTCTGAGCAACGCAGTTGCTGCAGGCTTCACAGCATGCAAGCAGAAGGCCATTGTTGTCACACATGTGTTGCGTACCTGGCCGCAGCTCGCCGTGCTGCATTTTCTGGACAAGGCCTGTGGCCTCAGGCCGCCTGAGCAGGCCGCGCACATTGCGCAGCCCAGTGCCAAAGCACACGCCGCACACACGGACGCCACGCCCAAAGCACTGGGGGCACTCCACGAACTCGTATGTATCCTTGGCCCGCTTCCGATTCAGGGCTCGCCATTTGCCGGTGCCGCCGCACATGTCGCAGGGGGTTGCCCCTGTGCCTGCACACTCCCGGCACCGGGGCTCTGCAGGCAGTGCACATGAGCAATGAGCGTCTGCTGCCCCTGCCAGTGCATGAAGCCAGCTGTCCCTGCCTTGACATGCATGCCCTGCCATGGTGCAGCAGGGGCCTAAGCCTTGCACACAAACAGGGGGCTCCCAGAAGCAGCTGCCATCTCAATAAGTTCTGCAGGTTAACACCAGGCTACTTGTTTGATGGTGGTCGAAACAGCCGGTGCATGCAGACTGACCGTCTGCGCCTGCAGGAGCTGCGGCCTCTGCTAACCCGCTCTGCACTGCAAGAGTGGCCAGCACACTGGCCAGCATGATCTCTCTGCGCCCAGCTCTATGTGCATCCTCAGCACCACTCTGGTGGCCAGACTGATCTTGTTTCCCTGCACAAAAGAGGACCTTGTTGATGACAGCTGGCAGACTGAGGCTCATCTGTGATTGCAGAGCACTGCACACCTGAACACCAGCATCTGTGCAAAGTGTGGTGTTGCCTTGGTGGTCCTCTGGATAAGGCGACCTGCACCACTGCACATGCGTATCACACCAAAAGCTGGGCACAGCAGCAGCAGCTCCGACCTGGCTGCCAGATGCACATTCAGACCACACCAGCGCACCTGGCGATCTGGTACTAAACTGGAGCAGCCAGCTTTTGAACTCAGCGAAAAGCTCATCCTTGCTGTTCAATGTATTTGACCACGTTCAGAGATTAAGACCTAAAGTTCTGAAGTCTCTGCGTAATGGTGCCGAAAAGCGAAGTTCAAGTCACTGCAGGATGTCAAGGGATGGGGGCAGTCCAACATTGTCTGATTGCAAGGCAGCACTGGAGACACCATCCACCTGGAGA